>JAKIRV010000013.1:0-211351 GCA_022577725.1 Wickerhamiella dianesei | reverse complement strand
GCCGATTCCCAGATCGATAACGCCATTGCCACTGTTGGTGAATTCCTTGCTCCTCTCACTGGTGGTCTTTCTATGGACGTTGCCGATGTCATTCTTGGCCCCTTCGTCCAGTCTGTCACCAACGGTGCTGAGGTGTTCCTTGCCAACCTCGTTGGTGGTGCTGAGGACCGTATGGACGCTGAGATGGTTGGCCGTCTCACTGGCGACTACTCTCGTCTCAACGAGCTTTCCGTCAAGTACAACGTCAACACTTCCAAGCTCCAGAACCTGAGCCAGCAGATTCAGAACACTCTTCCTAAGAGCAAGCGCGCTGTCCAGTACGGCACCTCCTCTACTGCCGACATGACTGGTGTTAAGGGCGCTATGACCAACCACCAGCAGGTTATCGACACTTTGAACAACCAGCTCAAGGGCAACGGTGACATTCACGCTAACGCTGACCGCATGGTGGCCTACATCACTGGCGCCGATTCCCAGATCGATAACGCCATTGCCACTGTTGGTGAATTCCTTGCTCCTCTCACTGGTGGTCTTTCTATGGACGTTGCCGATGTCATTCTTGGCCCCTTCGTCCAGTCTGTCACCAACGGTGCTGAGGTGTTCCTTGCCAACCTCGTTGGTGGTGCTGAGGACCGTATGGACGCTGAGATGGTTGGCCGTCTCACTGGCGACTACTCTCGTCTCAACGAGCTTTCCGTCAAGTACAACGTCAATACTTCCAAGCTCCAGAACCTGAGCCAGCAGATTCAGAACACTCTTCCTAAGAGCAAGCGTGCTGTTCAGTATGGCACTTCCTCCACCGCCGACATGACTGGTGTTAAGGGTGCCATGACCAACCACCAGCAGGTTATTGACACTTTGAACAACCAACTCAAGGGTAACGGTGACATTCACGCTAACGCTGACCGCATGGTGGCCTACATCACTGGCGCCGATTCTCAGATCGATAACGCCATTGCTACTGTTGGTGAATTCCTTGCTCCTCTCACGGGTGGTCTCTCCATGGACGTTGCCGATGTCATTCTTGGCCCCTTCGTCCAGTCTGTCACCAACGGTGCTGAGGTGTTCCTTGCCAACCTTGTTGGCGGTGCTGAGGACCGTATGGACGCTGAGATGGTTGGACGTCTTACCGGCGACTACTCGCGTCTCAACGAGCTTTCCGTCAAGTACAACGTCAACACGTCCAAGCTCCAGAACCTGAGCCAGCAGATCCAGAACACCCTCCCCAAGAGAAAGTAGGGCATCAAATTCCATTCCATTAACACTGCGCTTTGCGCTTCAGTTTTTTTCCAAATCAAATATCGAAATAAATCAATGTAATTCAAACCCATTTTTTTTTTTTTTTTTGAATCTAATACTCGATTAGGATCGAACTTCAGCTATATTGAAACTAGTCGATCATTCGTCGATGCAGTTGTTGATCTGCTGAGTTTTTTCTTTACAGTGCAGTTTAGTTTAGAGTCTTCTGACTGACTCTCCTTTGTTAAGGGCTGTCCAAATCCTACTATGGCCTTGTCAGAATAAACCGGGCATGTCAATCATTTCAATAGCTACGGGACTATCTCTTGTCAGGGCTGTCTAAAAGGAACGGTCTGTCGGCAAGTTGATTCAGGCCTTTCTTAAAGTGGAAAACATTTGATACGCTGATTCGATTTACTTATTCTAGCCAAACAGAATTTTTGACATGCACAGCAAGTACTTGGCCGGCTGAAACGAACTCTCAAATGACCATTTTTCGATAGGCTCCTATAACTATTGACGAGATGATGCTGTACGTTGACAATGTGATCTGCCTTCCTCTAACCGCGATCCAATTCTAAGAAACAAAATCTCTCACTACTGTGCATACACTGATAGCCCCTCGTAACTCGCTAGAGTATTCCGAAAGCAAATGCTTAGATAGATCCTCGTCAAGCCGTACATATAGAGTATGCAGACAGCCTCATATGGCATGTCTAAGGCACATATGTGCCTGTAATGAGTCATTCTCCCGATTTCTGAAAATTTCATAAGAGTCATCACTGAGCGATTTTAGGCTGGGATCAGTGGAAGAAATTAATGCGCTAAAAGGGTAGACTATAATAAATAAGCCGGGGAAAACTAAGCCTTCTAGACAGTACCCACAATCTGGAAACGCCGACGTTGACGGATCTCTATATCAACAATGTGTGGTATCTTCGCTGTGTACCACCATCCGAATGTGAAGGACTATAAGAGGACGGCATTGCAAATGTCGAAGCTGAACCGCCATCGTGGCCCTGATTGGAGTGGTAACTTTGTCGGCGAGGACACTATTCTTTGCCATGAGCGTCTGGCCATTGTTGGTCTGGACTCTGGTGCCCAGCCTATCACCAACAAGGATGAGACTATTGCTCTCACCGTCAACGGAGAGATCTATAACCACCGTCTCTTGAGAGACCAGTTCAGTGAGTACCCATTCAAGACCCACAGTGACTGCGAGCCCATTATTCCTCTGTTCGAGAAGTACGATACTGATGTGGCAAAACACCTTGATGGTTTCTTTGCGTTTGTTGTGTACGACCGTAAAAACGATCGTATTGTGGCGGCTCGTGACCCTATCGGCGTTACTACGATGTACATTGGACGTAGCTCTAAGCTCCCAGGCACTTACTGGTTCGCCAGTGAGCTCAAGAGTTTGATGGAGGACTGCGATCAGATTGAGGCGTTCCCTCCTGGCCATGTGTTCGACAGCAAGAAGGGCTACAAGTTCGAGCGCTACTATGAGCCTAAGTGGTGGGACGAGAACTACATTCCTACCAAGCCTGCTGATCTGATTCAAATCCGCGACAGTCTTGTCCGGTCTGTCCGTAAGCGTCTCATGTCTGAGGTGCCTTATGGTGTTCTTTTGTCTGGTGGTCTTGACTCGAGTCTCATCGCATCTATCGCGGCAAAAGAGGCGCGTGAGGCAATCAGCGACCGTCCCACTCACCACTCATTAGCTGGTGTGGATAAGAACGGTAGACTTGTCAACACTAGCGGAAGCTTGCTGCATTCGTTCGCCATCGGTCTTCCTGGGGCTCCTGATCTTAAGGCAGCTCGCCAAGTTGCCGACTTCATTGGCACTATCCATCATGAGCACACATTCACAATTGACGAGGGTCTCGATGCTTTGCAGGATGTAATCTGGCATCTTGAGACTTATGATGTCACGACCATCCGTGCATCAACTCCGATGTTCCTTCTTAGCCGCAAGATCAAGGCTCAGGGCATCAAAATGGTTCTTTCTGGCGAGGGATCTGATGAAATCTTCGGTGGATACCTCTACTTCGGTGCTGCACCCAGCGCTAAGGACTTCCACCAAGAGTGTGTGAAGCGGGTGAAGAATCTTCACTACGCTGACTGCCTTAGAGCCAACAAGTCTACCATGGCTTGGGGTCTTGAGGCTCGCGTGCCGTTCCTTGATAAGGCATTCCTTGATGTTTGCATGGATATCAACCCTGAAGACAAGATGATCACTTCTGACAAGATTGAGAAGTACATTCTCAGAAAAGCGTTCGACAACGATGAGTACCTGCCATCCGAGATTTTGTGGCGCCAGAAGGAGCAGTTCAGCGATGGCGTCGGTTACTCGTGGATCGATAGTCTCAAGGACACTGCCGAGAAGGTGGTCACTGATGAGCAACTTGCTTCTCCTAAGCCTGAGTGGGGAGACGATGTGCCCACCACTAAGGAGGCCTACTGGTACAGATGCTTGTTTGACGAGATGTTCCCCAAGCAGGCAGCTGCCACCGTCAAAAGATGGGTTCCCAAGGCTGAATGGGGTTGTCATGCCGATCCTAGCGGCCGTTTTGTGAAGAACCACACTGCAGCTGTGTCTGGTGAGGAGACGTACTAATTATGGCCCCTTGAAGGTAAAAAAATAAAACCCCTGTACAAATTCTACAAATCGTGTAAAAAAAGTATATATCGTTATATCGTATTGGTTCAAGTTTTATCATATAAATTCGTTAAAAAGGTGGGTAAGTCGTTAGCTGCTCACAGGCGGTTATGCGCAACTTCAGACTGACTACCTGGAGACAAGTCTGGCCAGATCTCAGCAAAGACATCCCAAATATACTTGGCGTATACCACTTGGATACCAAGCTCCTTGACAAACTCGCATTCCTCCTCAACCACGTTCTGATTGTAGTAAGGCAGAATAACCTTACGAACACCGGCAAGGTGAGCTCCGAGCAACTTTTCCCGAATACCACCGACAGGCAGGATCTTGCCACGGAGAGTAATCTCTCCAGTCATGGCAAGGTCGCGAGGAACCTCGCGTCCTGTTAAAGCGGAGACAAAGCATGTTGTCATGGCCACACCAGCTGAGGGTCCATCTTTCGGAATGGCACCAGCAGGAGCATGAAGATGGAAATCATTGTCTTTGACATCAGCAGTCGCAATACCAAGTTTATTGGCATTCGCGCGAACCCAGGACAGCGCAATGTGGGCACTTTCACTAATCACCGAGCCAAGCTTACCGGTAAGTTGGAGCTTGCCAGTCCCACTCGGGGTTTTGGTGACTTCAAACACGAGAATTCCACCAGTGCCTGAGGCCATGTATGCAAGGCCGTTAACGAGACCTGGCGTGTGACGGCGGCGTTTTTCGCCAGAGTCCGTCACGTAGTCGTCGGTTTCGTCGCCGATAACATCCTCATGGAACTTCTCAAGACCAAGATACTTTTTGAGATCCTTGACGCCAATGACACGAGTCTTGTGAGTAACCGAAGAAGGAGATTGAAGCATTTCAACCGCAAATGCGCGGCAAAGTGCACCAATCTGTCTTTCAAGATTACGGACGCCAGACTCACGCGTATAACGCGTCGCAATTGCGTGCATTGCATCCTCGTCAAGGTCGAGCTCGTTCGGCTCAAGAGCAGTCGCACGCAGTTGCTTCGGAAGTAGATACTGGCGAGCGATGTGCGTCTTCTCGAGATAGGTGTAGCCCTCGATGTTTATCACCTCCATACGATCAAGAAGTGGACCGGGAATGGTATCGGTCGAGTTTGCAGTGGCAATAAACGTGACCTGCGACAGGTCGATCGGGAAACCGACATAGTGGTCCACAAACGACGAGTTCTGCGCAGGATCAAGTACCTCGAGCAAAGCAGCCGCAGGGTCCCCATGAACAGAGTGGGAGCCCTGGCCAACCTTGTCGATCTCGTCAAGAACAAGGACTGGGTTCATGGTTCCAACCTTGCGCAGTCCCTGAACAATCACACCAGGCATGGCTCCAATGTAGGTGCGACGGTGTCCACGAATCTCCGCCTCGTCACGCACTCCTCCAAGAGAAATACGGTAGAGTTCGCGACCAAGAGCTCGAGCAGTCGACTTGGCCAGTGAAGTCTTACCCACGCCAGGAGGACCAACCAACAGCAAGATTGGAGCACCAGTCGGAGTATCGAGATCGGCTCTTGCAACCGAACGGTCTTTCTTCGCAGATCTCCAGTCCTTCTCGAGGATTTCAGCCTGTCGGCGTTCTTTCTCTTGCAGCTGCTGCTGCTGCTTTTGGCGCAGATACGTTACAGCCACATACTCTACGAGACGCTTCTTGACACGATCAAGTCCATAATGGTCGCGATCGAGACTGATCTGCGTACGCTCCAGTGCATCTGGACCAAGGAGTTTAGGTTCCTTATTGTTCCACGGAATATCGGCCAATGTCTCGAGATAGGTACGGGCTACCTGGTACTCTGCCTGTTGAGACGACATACGCTTGACACGCTTGAGTTCGCGATCAACCGTCTTGCGACCCTCAGGTCCCAAGTCGGCATTGCGAAGCTTATCCTCGATCTCGTCAAGGCCATCGTCGTCCTTCTTTTGCGTTCTCGGTGTGAATCGAGACGAAGGCGCGGACGCACTTTTCGCCACCGGAGACGAGGGCTGATCTTCAGAGGTTCTGCGAGCGGGTACGAGTGCAGTTGACGTGGCAGAAGGAGATGGTGGTTTAGCAGCCAAAATGGCACACAACCGTTTGCATCGTTGTACAACGTCGAGCTGGTTAAGAATCTCCAGTCGTTCAACAACACTGAGAGGAAGTACAGCTGCGAAGATATCTACGAGCATTCCAGGACTACTGGCCGATTCCGCGAGACCAAGAACACGGGCAACAGGAACAGCAGCCTGAGGCCGCCTCTGCATGAGGTCCTGGACGGCCAGCTTGAGTTCATCAATAAGTTCCAAAGAGAACATCTGGCCTGCCTCATTCAGTAATTCGACTTTCAGCGGCTTGCCAGCCTTGTAAGGCCCCTTTGCGAGAATCCGAGCACGACAAAGACCCTGAATTAGTTTCGGTTCATTTCGAGAAAGAGCCATCGAGCCGTCATCTCCAGACCTCTGGCCCTGCGAGTCAACGTGCGGAAGAAGCCTACAAAAAGTTCCAATGGAGTTATGCTTCCCTGTTTTCGGGTCGGTGTGAATAGCAACGACCAATGGCTGGGAAATCTTGAGTCCAGGGATGATTTTACGGGCAGCTGCAAGAGTGTTTCCATCAACTTCCAGAGCCTTCCCCGAACGGGGAGTCTCAGGAGCCTTTACTACAACTCCCGGAAGCAACACACTTTTCAGCGGAAGGACAATTGTCTGTAGCGTTACCTGCACAGAGTCCTGACTGTCACTCATTCTGAAATCTGACTTGCCGAAAGTTGGTGTGGGGAAGAGGGTGAGGATGGTTATGCAGTAATAATATGACTAGGCCGGCCCGAAGATCATACCTCCTCAGCAGATTTGTGGCGGAACCACCTACCGAGGCTCTCTCCACTATATCAGCTTATCAGCTAATCTTCCCAACATGACCAGCCCCAGAGTTCTGCAGTAGATTCGCCTCACGAACGTTGGATGCAAGTAAATGGTTTGGGATTTACACAACGCCGTAGTCTTTATGCATTTGGTTCCTGAAGTATATTTGGCAGCTGCAGCGTATCGAGCTATTCGCGTAGACACGCATAACAGTATCTTTATTAAATTTGGTGTCGACACGACCGCAGCAGCTCCTCTGGGGGGGCTGTTAATTGGAGTGTCGAGTCAAAGAAATAAGATATCAAAAAATTATATTGGAAATTGTGCATATACATGAGAGTAGTTAATTAATAGTTGATGTTGATGCATTTAAACCTTCGTCTCTGCGTGCACACTGAACTCGGAGATGGAGTCGCGCGACGCACCGCTCGAGGTCTTCTGAATAGCGTCCTCCTCGGAACTTCCGTTTTCGATATGAGACGTGGCTCCCTTGGGAACAAAATCGGGAGCATGTCCACCTCCAACGGCGTTGATGTCGCCGACGTTGGGCACATTCTTGGGCTTCCAGTTCGTCGTCTTCCACGCAGGGATGTTCTCCTCCCACAGCTGGCCAATCTCCTCGAGAGTGAATCCGTGGGTTTCCGGGAAGGTAAGGAACACGTGGATCGTCATTGCGAAGCAGCAGCAGGCGAAGATCACATAGGTCTTGTAGGTGATGTGCTCGAACGCACTGGGAGTGAACATACCAATGGCGAAGTTGAAGATCCAGTTCACAGCGGCGGCGACGGCAGAGCCAGTAGCACGCTGCTCCATGGGCCAGATCTCGGAAGCGTAGAGCCAGCCAACAGGACCCCAGGTGGGAGCGAAAGTGCAGACGAACAAGTAGGAAACAGCGATGGCAGCCTTGGAGGCAGACTTGTTACCCTCAGGAATGTGGATCTGGACCTGTGGGTTACCCTCGAAGCCACCAGGAATAGGAACAGAGTACACGGCGAGGATGCCAACCATGGCAAAGAGCCAGCCCATCATGATGGTGGAACCATAGTACATGACGCGGCGGCGACCCCAGCGGTCAATGAAGAGCAAAGCAGGAATGGTCATCACGACGTTGAGGATGTACTGGATACTGGATGCAACCAAGTTTGTGCTGTCAGAAGAGCCGAAGCTGGATCCAATCATCTTGAAAATATCGACAATGTAGTACATCATGACGTTCATGCCAGTGAGCTGCTGCCACATCTGGCACGAAAGGCCAACGATAGTACGGCGCTGGTTGACGCGTCCCTTGAACAGGTCGAGCACACCAAAGTTGGAATTTTGCTCGATCATCACAGCCTCCTTAATCTCCTCGACTTCGATCTTGACAACATCGGACTCGCGATCTCCCTTGGCCTGGATGTCGGCAATGAGTTGGATAGCCTCTTCCCAGCGTCCCTTAGTTGCAAGCCAACGAGGTGACTCGGGAAGGAACATGGTACCGATGAACAGGAACATACCAGGGATCATCTGGATACCCCAGGCAGTACGCCAGGGAGCAGTAGGAGTGGTCTTGATGTACTTGCAGCCGTAGCCAATGAAGAACATGATCATGATACCCCAGGTCACAGCCCACTGGAACATGGCACCAAGGGTACCGCGGATCTTCTTGGGTGACATCTCGGAAATGTACACAGGAACCTGCGAAGACGCAAAGCCGATAGCCCAACCAGAAATCAAACGTCCGAAAATGAGCTGGACGATGTTCTGGGACGAGCACTGAATGGCAGAGCCAATGATCCAAATCATACTGGCCACCTGGATGATGTTACGACGACCGATCTTGTCACACACCCATCCGGAAACAAGGCACGCGAGGAAAGAACCACCAGGCATGGAGGAGGTGATACCAGCCTGACGAATAGGAGTCACCTTGCCTCCAGAGCCGAAAAAGTCCTTGTAGGACTGCTGCTGGATGAAGGAACTCATCGACGAAATATCGAAACCGAACAGCGCACCACCAATAACAGCGATAGCAGCCATAATGTAGGCATTGTGTGTCTTGTATGGCAGCGAGATGCCGCCGACCTTGTGCCAGTCGAAGTCTCGCAACCGATTCATGATTTATTTAGGTGTAGAAAAAAAACGGCATTTGGTGGGGAAATCTCGATCTATTTATATTACGTGCAGCAGCGCCTGTTTTTGCCGTTTTTTTTTCCCCCTGGGGATGAGGGTGAGGGGTTGATTTTTTCCGGGGTCGCGTTATGCAAATCAGTTACTACTGGCAGATGCTGACGTTGATCGTTGTTGGTGCGGGGACCAAAGAGGACGTTTTGGTC
This sequence comes from Wickerhamiella dianesei, assembly GCA_022577725.1. NCBI lineage: Eukaryota > Fungi > Ascomycota > Dipodascomycetes > Dipodascales > Trichomonascaceae > Wickerhamiella > Wickerhamiella dianesei. The sequence goes on along the minus strand of JAKIRV010000013.1, from coordinate 202,298 downwards.
ATAGTTTTAAGCATATAGCCGCATTACCCGGTAAGTTACCTGGCGTCTGCCGTCGAGTAGTTGAAGAACAACGTTGAGGAGTTCATCCTGTCCAGATAAACTCTCCTCGTCTCTATACGGACGCGATGCCGATCTGGTTCTAGGTTGCCCCTCTTTTCCTGTCTTTACCCTTTTCTTTTTTTTTTAATGCGAGTTTCTCCTTTGCATATGTCAGGGAGCCCTACAATACGGGGGGGGAAAAAGGCTCGTGCGTAATCTGCAGCTTATCTACGCTTGAAGTAAGCTGCTGGCGGTTAGGTCACTATGTGGTGTTCCTGCCGCGCACTGGTGTGGTGTCCTCAGTGAGTGGTGTTGACCGTTGTTATTTTTATTTCAGGCAGACCGTGATCGACCACAGTTGCTACGATCCTTTCGACCACGTTTCAGGTGTGGTCAGTGCCGCATGAAACGGGATTCCGTACCCCCCATGAGAATTTCCTGCTCCCCTGCGTACCCCCGCTCCCAACCCCATCTTTTTTGGGGGGATCGGATATACCTGTGGGTTTTCCCTGACGCTGTGCCGTACATTCTCCAGGTTTTTCCATGTGTTGACTAAGCAGTACATTACCCGCCATAAACGGGAGGAGAGATCATCACGGAACAACGACGGAACCGGGACTTTGTGCTAAAAAATTAGCCTACGCTTGGTTAGCCTCCAATGGGAACCCCCCATCGTGAGAGGGGGAACGATCAATGCATAGCGGCTATTCTCACAAAAATCCGGGCTCAGCCCACTGTTAGACGTAAAAATCCTCGATCGGTGCCACCAGGATGAAACCTGACGCATCAAGGTCTCCACTGAGCCACAGCAATGTTTTCGATCGCGCCAGGTTTCCGCCCTTGTTTTGGGTTTCCACTCCCAGAAAAAATCACCTTGTCCACTTTCATGATGATGCAGACCTGCATGGGTTTTGTAAGCAGTCCGTACTTGTGACTAATCTTTCCCACGCAGGAGTTGTTGCTGCATGGTCTCGATCGCACCCCCAGTCTGGACACCTCTGCGTCTTTGTGTGAGGGGAAAATGTGGGGGACATGCGTCACGCGACACATTTCTTAGGCTTGGCAGCAGGTCCACCTCATAGAGCCGGATGGCTAACGAAGTGGCTCGTATCGAGAGAAAGGGCTCAACATTTGCAGAACTTAAAGACTAAATTAGTGCCCGCATTTTTCTCGGTTTCTCACTGACGAGGTTGACCCTGGTATCTCCATACGCCTTACTCCGCCTCGGCAATACAGTTTAGCGCTCCTTGTTCACTACACCCCAAGACTCTTAGTCCCATCTGGAGGAGAGGTCTGGGGTAATTTTTGGGCATGACGTCAGAAGTTTGCGACATTGGAGGGTGGGAGCTGCTGTTCTCCACGAAAGGGTCCATGGCAAGCAACCCACGATGAAATTTTGAGACAAAAACGACGTCAGATTCATGATTGTTATTAAAGATACAAAATTGTGAGCTAAATGTCGCATCTGGCACGAATTACTGCGAGGACGAGTGCTTGGACTCAAGACTCGACACAGAGGCAGGAGAGTGCTCAGAATCGGCTTTGGCCTCAATAGCTCCCTCTTCGTGTTCGGCGGAGAACTTGGGGACATAGTCGGGAGCTCCGCCGGCACCAGTAAGCTTGATGTCGTGAACATCGGGAACGTACTTGGGCTTCCAGTTCGTCGTCTTCCATGCAGGAATATTCTCCTCCCAAAGTTGGTTGATCTCCTCAAGAGTGTGGCCGTGTGTCTCGGGCATCATCAGGAACACGTGGATGGTCATCGTGAAGCAGAAGCAGGCAAAGATAACGTAGGTCTTCCAGGTAATGTTGGAGAAGGCGCTAGGAGTGAACATACCAATGGAGAAGTTGAAGATCCAGTTGACTGCGGCTGCGACGGCAGAGCCAGTGGCACGCTGCTCCATGGGCCACAGCTCAGATACGTACAACCAGCCGACAGGTCCCCAAGTAGGAGCAAAGGTACACACGAACAGGTACGACACGGCGATGGCACCCTTGGAGGCTGACTTGTTGGACTTAGGAATGTGAATCTTGATTTGCTTATTACCGTTGAAGCCGTTAGGAAGAGGAACCGAGTAGACAGCAAGAATTCCAGCAAGCGCCCACAGCCAGGCCATCATGATAGTAGAGCCGTAGTACATGAGACGACGACGACCCCATCTGTCAATGAAGAGAAGGGCAGGAATGGTCATCACGACGTTGAGCACATATTGGATACTCGAGGCAACCAAGTTCGTTTTGTCGTCTGAGCCAAAGCTTGAGCCGATCATCTCGAAGATGTCCACGATGTAGTACATCAACACGTTCATACCAGTAAGCTGTTGCCACATCTGGACACTCATGGCCACAAACGTACGACGCTGGTTTACACGGCCCTTGAACAAGTCCCTAACTCCAAAGTTGGCGGTCTGTTCGATTCTGACGGCTTCCTTGATCTCCTCGACTTCGATCTTGACATTCGTGTCGTCAAAGTTGCCCTTGGCCTGGATGTCTGCAATGAGTTGGATAGCCTCATCCCAGTGTCCCTTCGTAGCTAGCCAACGCGGGGACTCGGGGAGGAACATGGTACCGACGAACATGAAGAAACCGGGAATCATTTGGATACCCCAGGCAGTACGCCATGGAGCGGTAGCACTGGTATCGACGTACTTGCAGCCATAGCCGATGAAGAAATTGATCATAATACCCCAGGTGATGGCCCACTGGAAGCAGACACCAAGAGCACCACGGATCTTCTTTGGAGCCATTTCAGAAATGTAAACAGGCACCTGAGAAGACGTAAAGCCAATAGCCCATCCAGCGATCAAACGTCCAAAGATGAGCTGGACAATGTTCTGAGACGATGACTGGATCGCAGCGCCAATCATCCAAATCAAACTGGCAACCTGAATGATGTTACGACGTCCGATCTTGTCACAAATAGGGCCGGAAACAAGACACGCAAGGAAGGAGCCACCAGGCATTGAAGACGTGATACCGGCCTGGCGAATCGGCGTGACTTGACCTTCAGAGCCGAAGAAGTCCTTGTAGGACTGCTGCTGGATGAAGGAACTCATGGACGAAATGTCGAAACCGAAAATGGCACCACCTAAAACAGCAATGGCGACAATAAGCCAGGGATTATGGGTCTTCCACGGTAGGCTGATGCCTCCGATTTTGTGGGGGTCGATATTCAACAAGCCCATCCTGCTATTTTCCAATTGTTAGGATGGACACTAAGGAACAAGAAAAGGTTTTGGGTTGTTTCGAAAGCGTTCGATCGGGGACCGGAGCTCAATTTATAGGCCACGAGCTAGTGACCCTTTTCCTCTCTCCTTTTTTTTTTGGGTTGGTGATGGTAGCCGCTCGCAGATCGCCAGGTGCGGAGAAGCCGTCCCTAGCTCGTACCTTGGCCAAATGTACGTAACGCCTTGCAGGGACGATCAATTTGTATAATGTCCACATTGCCCTGCCTCTCGAGCGCCTAAGCGCTCGTCCCCAACCTCAGATGAAGGTAGTATAGGCGGGCTACGCGACTGGTTTTAATTAATGTGGAAGGTGTGACGACTAATTGTTGCTCTCGACATTTTTTTTTAGAGGGTCTCGTTCTAAAGTCTATGGTGGTGGGCAATTTGGCGGTCTGGTTTATTATGACGTCGCTGGCATTATGCGGCTACCCTCCTGACGATCACCACGATACGAAACAGAAATTCCATGCGAGTCTGACATGGCACTGACAAGGGTGAGGGGTGGAGCCTGGGTTTTACAGATTTTCACCGAAACATTTTTAATCCTTAGTTGTCAGATTTGGGGCGTCGGCAGGCCGATCTAGGACCCAGGCCATATGGGGAGCCATGATCGTGCATTGAGGGGACGTCCAGGAGGGGTAACTGTAGGGAAACCGTTCTAGATCGCAATAATATCTTGATGCTCCGATGAGCGAGTGACACATTACAAAAGTGCCTAAACACTATCGTATGAGGTCCACCCACCAACGTCTATACTTCCGGGTCCAATATATGCGCATTCAATTCCTGAAAGTGTCAACCAAGCGCTAATTAATTGCTCGATGAACGCGCTTAGGGGAGGACTTACATGGGGTACCCCCATCCGTCCCGGATGATTACCCAAGCGAGAGAGCCCGCAGAAATTCCTGGGGGATATGCAGTGTTACCCCGCATTATGTCCACGCGTGCATAATGTGCCGCATATTAGCTGTAAAACGCGTTATGGCGGCACCGGTGCCGTTTGACCACACCGATCGCGTTTGAGAGAGGGAGCGACAAAACTGACGGCTCAGCGTCGAGTTTGCTGCTTGGTGCCGCACGGCTAAATCCCAGAATCCTGTTTTGGGTCGATGTGGTAAAAATTCATCATCTTGCCACATGGGTCAGTACTGCTGGGGGGGCTGGCTGTTTCTTTGCGCGCCACTTTGACACTTTGGCACTTTTTGAGGTCTCGTGAGATCAGATGGGCTATTCTTAGAAAAGAGTGGACAATAAAAAAGATATGCACAATAAGGTTATTAGATTAAGGTCACTCTTTTATATTAAAAGAACAACAAATGGGGAGACATTGTACCGGTCTCATAGTTACTTCTCGGTGATGGCGTCGGAAATGCCAGTCTCCGTCGTGGTCTTTGGCTCGAGCTCTGCGTGCTCGGTTGAGGATTTGATCAGCTCGGGAGCAGATCCACCGCCAGCCATGTTCAAATCGTGAGCATTTGGAACATTCTTGGGTTTCCAGTTGGTAGTTCTCCATGCTGGGACGTTTTCTTCCCATAGTTGGTTGATCTCCTCGAGGGTGTGACCGTGTGTCTCGGGGAACATGAGGAAGACGTGGATGGTCATCACGAAACAGAAGCAGGCAAAGATCACGTAGACCTTCCAGGTGATGTTCTGGAAACCGCTTGGCACGAACATGCCGATGGCGAAGTTGAAGATCCAGTTGGCGGCAGCAGCGAAGGCAGAGCCAGTGGCACGCTGCTCCATGGGCCAAATCTCAGAGCAGTAGAGCCAGCCAGCAGGACCCCAAGTTGGTGCGAATGTGCACACGAACAAGTAGGAAACGGCAATAGCAGCTCTGGAAGCGGCCTTGTGCTCGGGAGGAATGGTGATGCGAATTTGAGTGTTTCCGCGGAAGCCCTCAGGACCAGTTGGGTTCGAGTAGACGGCGAGAATTGCGGCCATAGCCCACAGCCAGCCCATCATAATGAACGAGCCGTAGTACATCATACGACGACGACCCCATCTGTCGACGAACAACAGGGCGGGAACGGTCATGAGAACATTGAGAATGTACTGGATAGCACCGGCGATTAGGTTGGTCGACTTCGAACCCCAGTCAACACCGGCCATGTCGAAGATGTTCACAATGTAGTACATCATGACGTTCATACCGGTGAGCTGTTGCCAGATCTGGCACCAGAGACCGACGGAGGTGCGGCGGAGGTTCTGCTTCTTGAACAGGTCCCAGAATTTGAAGTTGGAGTTCTGCTCGATCATTACGGCCTCCTTGATTTCCTCGACCTCGCACTTGACAACATCGGCGGAAACGTCACCCTTGGACTGGATGTCGGCAATGAGTTGAATGGCCTCTTCCCAACGTCCCTTGGTTGCAAGCCAACGAGGAGACTCAGGCAGGATACCGGTACCGATGAACAGACAGAGACCAGGAATGATCTGGATACCCCACGCAAGACGCCAGCCAGCAACAGAGTGGCCGTTCTTGATGTTACCACAGCCGTAGCCAATGAAGAACATGATCATGATACCCCATGTCACAGCCCACTGGAACAGGGAGCCGAGACGACCACGAATCTTCTTGGGCGACATCTCGGAAATGTACACAGGAACCTGGGAGGAGGCGAAGCCGATAGCAACACCGGCAATCAAGCGACCGAAGATGAGCTGGGTCAAATTCTGGGAGGAGCACTGGATAGCAGCACCGATCATCCAAATGACTGAGGCCAGCTGGATAATGTTGCGACGACCAATCTTGTCACACACCCATCCGGAGAACAGGCACGCGAGGAAAGAGCCACCAGGCATGGAGGAGGTGATACCAGCCTGGCGCAAGGAAGAGACGGTGATCTTACCGATTTCAGGATCGTACTTGCCAAAGTAGTTGATGTAGGCATCCTGCTGGATGAACGAACTCATCGACGAGATGTCGAAACCGAACATGGCACCGCCGAGCACGGCGATGGCCGAAATGAGATAAACATTGTGGGTCTTCCAAGGAAGGGTTAGACCCGTGAAGGAATGCAGATCCACCATTGGGTAGGCAATGACTTGACTGCACTATCAGATGTGATGGTTGTAGTTGAAAGTGAGGAGTAAGGTAGGCATCGGATATGGTTCTTTTTATATGCAGTTGTGGGTGCAGCCGAGATGTTACTGGAAGCTCGGTCCAGCCAACTTTTTTCTGCGTCCCTGCAGGCTGTACGTCAAATGCGTCGCATTGCGGGGTGGAATCTGGGTTGACAGGTTCTGATGCGGCTCGCGCGACGCTTACCTTGCGCCATAATGTGGATTGTGTGGAAGGACCTCTCGGATCGTACGACGAGAACCTCACCCCGTGCATTTTTGCCTATCAGTATGTAAAATATATTTCCGGATTTAGATTTACACAAGCGGGCAATTATAGTGGTGGAAATTGAGATTCAAATTAAAATTTAATCTATTAGCTTAGCTCTGTAAAATTTTCTCTGCAGACTCCTGTATACTATTTTTTAGGGACCGGGAACATTTACGGACCATGCATGCTGTCGCCTCACCGTCTGAAGCTCGCCAGTGGCAGCGTCTTTGCTCCTCACTTTTTCCGATTTGGGGATTTTCCGGTGTCTGCCGAGAGGTTGGTCCCACTTATGACGCAGTGTTCCTCCCAGCCAGAACGTAGATCCCCCGCGTCAGCTATTTCGATGCACAGTCACAAGCGTCTCGAACGGGGTGTGGTCGTACACGGGGACGTAACATCCTGCAAATTAAAACCACAACGAGAGTTGTCAAGACTGTTGCGTATGGATCTAATTTTGCCTGACATGGTACAAGATTATCGGGACCTATATCGGCGTCTGTTTTAACGAGATTCCCCCCGTCACATGTTGGGCTCCACCATCAACTGCGAAGTTTTTTTCTGGGGGGATGTGCGGTTTCCTGCAAGAAGAAAAAATTCTAATGGAAACTGAATGCAAGGTCTCGCTCCCGCTACGGTGATCGTCCCAAAGCCCTACCCCTGCGCATAATGCAGGTGATGTCAGCGATCTGCATTCCCAGTTGTTGGGGCAACTGCAGCTGTCCATGCGCAATACAAGCGGGGAGGCGAGCAAACACAAGGATAGTAAAGGATGCGACCAGCGTTAAAGCAGTGCACTGTAAGCGCCAAGGGCAAGCGTGAAGGGGGTGCACAGCATGGCGGCCTAGATCCGGATATTTTTAGCCACCCATGAATCATTTCGAAGCAAGTACACACTAGTCGAAGCTATGCTACCTCGGCACCCATATTGTGGGATATCCGCCTTTCCAGCAACGCTGTCTGAGCGGCTAAATCACAGGTTTACTCAGAATGGCCAACAGCCGCATCGCTGAGAGGTAACGCCAGCTGACTTCCAATTGACACCTGCGTCTCAGTCTCACGCATCGCCCTTGCGTTTCTGCTGACGACGCTCTGACACATGTCGGCTAGGGTCTCGGCTAAATGTCCAAAAAAAAGTGCCATCCGCTTGACATTCGGTGCATACGACTACCGCTACCCGGATTCTCTACCGACACGATCGGACTCAATTAGGTCGCTTTAGCAATGCTAACCCTTATCAACGACTAGTTGAACTTGGAGTTTATTCGGTAAATGATTCCCCGCCATTGATAATCGCATAAATCTGCGAGATTTGAAAAGTGGGCCATAATCAGCGATAAACTCTTCTTAGCTGTAACTCCACATCACCCATCCCAAGGTGATAGGATGAAAATAGTTTCAGTCAAAGACGTGTGGTTAGGCAATTCTATAATGAAATTAATTTCAGGTCGTATAAATCGAGATAGTCTTGAGAAAATCAGGTTATGATCGCTAATTATGTACCATAAATGGACACATTTGGAATAATTCTGTCGGTGTGGTGCTCTTGCTAATTGTAATAAAATACGTCTAGTATGAGCGTTATGTCTTCTTTTTGGAGCTCAATCAATCGCGAGATCGTTACATGCATGGCCAATGCCTATTATCGCGTGGGTAGACGCGAGTATATCGCATTCTGAAATTTCCTTACCTAAGTGGCAACCTTGAGAGTTGTATGGGGTGGAAACAAGGTGTAGGACGCTGGATTTACCAGTTTCAGGCGAACAAAGACGGTTACACGCTGATTGTAACTGACGGGAAGGTCGTGTTAGTTGAGGACAAGACCAATGCGAGCTCGAGAGTACTCAATGATACTCTTGGCAATGTATTCGACTTGAGTACGCCCCAGCAGGCTACGGCATTCTACGCTGTACTTGAGCGTGCCCTTTCTTTGAATAGCGGCAAGTTTAGTGGCGACAGATGCGTTGAAATTGAACACAATGTTGGAGGGGCCGTTCTTAAATGGCATTTTGACCTCGTCGAGGCAGACGCGACGCGGACAGACGCGGTGCTCCGCAGTGTTCATGACGGGTTTCTGAACGTTATTTCGGCTATGAACAAAGTTTTGACCAAAGAAAAAGCCCAGGTCCAACAAGGCAAACATCAAGTAAAGCGTCTGCAGGAGCTGCTTGGACCAGACTTTGACGAACACAAGCATCAAATAGCGTCCCAGGCTCCAAGAGAAGACAGCTCTCATTCGAAGACTGGACTCGAGATTGCGGAAGAGTACTGGCCCCATCAAGATCTCATGCAATTACCGCAAGAAGTGTCAACTCCTAGTACCCCACAAAAACGCTCAAGGGTTAGGGACGACTCTGGCGACGACGATGGGGTCGATGAACCGAATAGAGCCGTCACACCAGATACTGCTTCCGAAGACGAAGAACCAAGTCCGCAAAAACCGAGTGCCATTACACAACAAGAGTCTCCTGCCGCAAAGAAAGACGGGGCCGGGAATCTTGTGCGCCGGCATAGGTCCCGTCGCCTCAAGTTTTGAAATTCTTATTTATTTATGCATAGTATCTCTCAACAGCTCTAGAAACGCTGTTTGCGGCCTCTGCAAACTCTGGAAGATCTTGACCGGCAAGTCTGACGTTAATTGAGGCCCACGCTGCCACGTACGTTTCGAGTTCCGAACGCGTCGGATTCGCAGAGAGGCGTGTTTGGGCGAGTTGTTCAACATTGAGACCACGGAAATACTCGCCAAATACAGCGATTTTGTAAAGTTTCAGCATTTTCGCGAGATCTTTCTCATTGTCAGGCATACCAGCATACTGTAATGATTCGAGCTCGCTCTGACTGAACGCGTCGCGCATACGCGCATTAGCAAGAGTGCAAGCGTTAGTGACGAGAGTATTTTTGACGTCGCGACATAACTGGGCCAGCCCAGTGGAGGTGCGCAATGGCATTTTTTCTAGATGAACGTGACCATGTCTTTTGGTGCTGGGTTCATTGTATGATGTGCTTGGGTTGTCGTTATCATTGATCATGTCGATGTCAACGTCAGTGGTTGTCCTTAGTTCATTGACGTTCGGCTCCAATGTAGTGGAGGGTTCGAATTCTGGGGCATCTTCGACCATCTGTTCCTCCAATCGCGACGCAACCGCGTCGCATATTGTTTTTGACGTGAGACCCTCGGAGTATAATGCTGTTGGCACATCCTCGACAATTGCACGCGTACTCAAATTCTTGTCATTGGAAAACAGGACCACCATCAGACCCTCGCGATGCATTAGATACAAACAACAATCGAGAATCGCGTCATCTCCCGACAGTCCGTGCTTTGTGACTTGTGCCGGTTTTTGTACGCGGAGTCCTGCTGGTTGGACGTGAGCCATGAGCTCGTATAACCACGCAGCAGCTGCTCGAGCTTGACTGTTTCCGCGATCCTTGAGGCTATCTAGTTCCATCACGACTGCCCATGGAATGACTACAATGAAACCATAAGCTCGAGCACTGTCAATGAGCTCCCCCACGAGCTCACGAGTGCTCAAGAGCACATTCGTGTCGACAACAAGAGCCATCACCGGTCACAAACGGTGCGAGATATTAGTCACGTGTCTCTCTGTGCCCAAATTCAGGGTAGTGTACTCTATCTTCTCAGACAAACCAAATACTTTGAGTTTAGGCAAAATTAGATTATAGGAGCTATTGGCTGCTCTTTTTAATTTGAAGCGGCGAGGTCTGGTCTTGGATGTAGGAAAGCGGTCTTGACGGTGACCGTTGCGGAACGCTAGGAATGGACTCGGAGCTTGCAGCTTGTGCAAGGACCTGTGCATGGGCCTGGGCCTCTGTTTGGGCAGCATTCGCGTTGACCTCAGCCTGCTTGACTTCGAGTGTCTCTATTTCGCTCTTGAGCTGGTTCTGGGCTGCGACAAGTGCGTCTCCAGTGGGTTGAACGTCAGGTCCTTGTGCGTGGACATGTTCCGATGGGACCGATGGGACCGGTGGGACCTCGCCAGGAACCGGTGCCTGCGAGTGTATTTGGGGGTTCTGTTGGAGGTGTTGCTGCTGGATCTGCTGCTGTGTGCGAGCGTCTGCCATGCGCAATTCGAGTTCACGGAGCTCCTTCTCGCGTTGAGCCAACTGCTGGCGCTTGCGCTCGATTTCAGCGTGGATACGATGCTCCTCCTCGCGGAGCTGCTGGGCATCGCGCTGGAGCTGTGCCTCCTTGAGTCTCGCCGCATGCTCTGCGAGTTCCTCAGGAAGTAGAAGTGAACTACGATGGGTCTTGCGAGGATCCAACCGTGCAGTACGGTAGGCCTCGTACAACAGATCACGCGTACTTTCGCGAAGGTCAGTGAGATGCGTGTCGAACAGTGTCTCGCGAAGGATCCCAAAGTCCGTGTGGTCCGGATTGAGCACGTCGACAACGCCGTAGGCAAGACGCCGTTTGAACAGAGCCTTTCCCTCGACGTCGAACTCGCTGCTACTGGTGATGCCAAACGGAAGTGCCTTTGCAAGTGCAGCCGCACGATCGGCATCGACCTCACCCTGTTCTGCAGACGCTTCAGGGTCCGAGAATGGCGCCAGGAAGTCGAACAGCTTGATGTGGTGCTGGCCAACATCCTCCATTACGAGCCGCTTGTTCATGAGCCGCTCAACCACCGTGAGAGTATCGGCACGGGCAAGAACAGGAATCACGTTCACAATCGAGCCAAGCCGTTTGAGGGCCACTACATCTGCTTCACGGAGACCATGGCCAGTGGGCTCAATGAAATACAGGCAGACATCCACACGGTCGTCGCGGAAACGCGGGTTACGCCTGATACGCGACTCCTCAGCAAGAACTTCGTCGAATTTCGTCTCGATATACGTCGCAATCTGCTCGATATCGTCCGCAGAGTCGAGTTGGGTGCCAAACCCAGGAGTATCGATGACTGTGAGCACCAGTCGTGAGCCGTTCGCCTCCTCGAGCTCGACGGTAGTTGGCCGGATGGCGAACTTGCCGGTCGGCTCCTCCACAGGATCCACAACATTCCGACCCACGAGGGTATTCACGAATGACGACTTGCCAGTGCCAGAGGCTCCAGCCACGAGCAGGGAAAAGTGTACTTTCCGCACCGAGCGCTTCGACCAACCAGCTGTGGCCGACGCCGTCGCAGACAGAGAGCGTCCGTGGTTGTATCTGATACTTGGCACCATGGTTCTGGAGAAGAGGTCGCCAGGGGGCAGACGCGTATCTGCTGACGCGTCGTTAATTGGCCTCGAGATCATGTGATGTTGAACAAAGCGGCTCCAGCCAACGGCGCCAGGATGGCGACGAGATCTCGATAACCCAGCAAAGATCTTGGGGTTAAACCATTTCGTACCTACGCCGTTGAGGTATTTCGCTGGCCATCTGCGTGACTTTATGGGTTCATTGACTTGGAATACTGTGTCACAAGCAATCACCACATTAACAGGCTAAAAGTCGACGAAGAAAGTCACTCGTACATTTCGAACCGATTTAGTATATTGCCAATGAGTATTGTCTGTTTTCGCTCGAGTGACAATTTAGCGGCCCCAGAAGTATGAGCTATCGTGCATGTAAGGTACTGTACTCTACCGTAATCCACACACACTTGGGAATCTGCATGGTTCTCGGAATACTGACTCGACTCTACTGTTTCAGTTTCAGCCAGCCGCAAAGATAAATAGAGCCGTGGATTCCCACAATGTCAGACGAAACCAAAAAGAGACCAAAGCAGTGGGACTGGGGGTCTGCTCAGAAAAGGCCTGTCAAAATGCCCACCACGAGCTCACAACGGTACGCGGACTATAAACGCAACTACCCACAAAAGATTGTCAAGGAATGTGTTTCCGTATGGCATTCAAAGCTCCTTGCAAAGCGACTAGAGACGCTAGACAAGCCATTGAAGCTTGCGGCCTTTGATATGGACTCGACAGTCATTGCGTCCAAGTCGGGCCACACCTATGCGCGTGGCTCCAATGACTGGAAATTCCTCGAGAATGTTGAGGCCAAAATAAAAGACGCCTCCAAAACGCATTTGGTGGTTATTTTCACCAACCAGGGCAGCGTAATTCCGAACATTGCGAAAAAGTCGCTTCAGATCCTCGATCGCAAACTTAATATGGTAATTGATGCCCTTCCCGAGATTTCGCTCGTAATTGCTGCTTGTCGGAACCCGGAAATTATGGCTGAATACCGCAAGCCTGCGGGGGGAATGTTTCAGGTTGCCAAGGACGAGCTTGGTGGGATTGAAATCGACATCGAGCACTCCTACTTTGTCGGGGACGCCGCTGGTCGTCCTGGCGACCACTCCGCAGACGACAAAGGTTTCGCCAAGACTGTGGGATTTCCCTTCTTTACTCCGGAGGAGTACTTCCTTGGCCAGGAGGCGAAATCCGACAAGTTTGACGAACACGCGGAGGAGTGAAACGAACTGAAACAGTTTTTTTCGCAATCAGTCCATTCAATTAATTGTGCATTTAATTCATTTTTTACCCTATCGACTATTATCGCGGGGCTACGAACGTGGTACAGAACTTGTAGCTCAATCGCCAACAACTTCGCCCAGCAGCCCCACCTTAAACCATGTCTCTCGATGAACATCTCCCTCTTATCCACAAAAACACAACAAGTCATTTAACATTCATCTGCAAACGTTCAAATGTCGTGGGAATAGTTTCTACAGCTTTTTTTTCAAAGTGGTGCTGGCTACATAATAATTAGAGGTCCTGGACAATGGTGGTCTTCTCAGACACGTAGATACCGTCCAAGAACTTACGGATATCCTTGTTGCGCACACGGCAGATCTGCTGAATGTCGGCAGCGGTCTGCGACACGTTCTCGAGGGAGTTACCAGTGATGATGAGCTCGTCCTTCTGGCCCTTGGACACCTCGGCCTTGACGCCCTCAAGAGCGTTCACAACACGCACCTGCTTCTCGCCAAGGAAGTTACGGATCTCAACAATGGTGCCGTTCTTCTCAAGGTTGACGTTGATGGGGAAATGGGCGTAGACGTAGCGCATCTTGTAGAGGAAGCCCTTGGTCACACCAATCACCATGTTGTGCAGAAGGGACTTGACAGTGCGGAGGGCAGCCACGCGCTTGCGAGTGCCGTGGAGGACAGAGATGCGGATCTGTCTGTCGCTCACCTTTTGGAAGGTCACGTCGATGTGCTGCAGGCTCTTCTTCAGGGTACCACGGGGACCGGTCACCGTAATGTTACGGGCCTTGATGTCCACGGTCACGCCCTCAGGCACCTCGAGATACTCGTCAGACTTGATAAAACGCATCTTTGGCTGGGTGTGTAGGATGGAAAGATTCGACTGGGGATGTGAAAAAAATGGGACTTCCCAGCGGTAGGTTACGATGTTAGCTACAAAACGCTTAGCTTTCCCAGCGTGTGAGGCTGGGAGCTAAGCTAAGGCTCCCGCTTGGGACGGATAGGGAGGCCGATTATTCACCAACGTAAGAATGTGCGTTTGAAACTTGGTGGCTGTTGTTGCCGTTGGCGCTGAGACACTTTCAAAATCCCATCCATCTTATCTGAGGCAAAAAACTTCGTGACTGCTGGGAGAGGGCTTGTGACTAATAGGGCAACCAAAAGTCATGTGAGTTGATGATGTTGATTTACATACACGTGATGGCAGCAGGGTTAGGAGGTGTCACCCTTTCGTCCATAGCCACAACATCAATACCGAACTTCAAAATCTAAATTTAGTCTGGTTCCTGTAGCAGAAATTAGAAACCGCGAAAAGACAATCGCAAGAAGCTCTAGCGCGTGCTAGAAAACGCATATTCCCAACCAACACCCACTGCCATTTGTGTGCCTAGTCGTCGCAGTGCGTAAACCATAAGCTTATACCCCATCTCCCACCAATCACCACACACACGAATCTAACCTACCACACCGACAACTGAAGATGCTCGGTTTGCTAGCTCGTCGGGCGCCACTGCGGCCTCTGTCACTTGTGCGTGGAATCAAATTCCTTGCACAGGACTACAAGCCGTCGCCTGGCTTCTCGGTCTACTCGCAAGACCTCGAGAATGCGATTGCATCGACGATCTCCAAACTTCCGGCAGAGTCTCGAGCTGCTTTCCAGAACGCTGATGGCACTCCTCGCGCTCCTGAGGACGCCGAACTCAAGGAAGCTGCCGCGCTGGCCGCGCTGGCTGGCCAATCTCGCGCGTCTTTGCTCGACAAGTTCAAGTTGACGAATGAGCAGGCTGAGGTTCAGGCTCAGAACACCTCCAAGCTCGATGAGCTGTTCCTTAACGGACGTAGAATCCTCGACAAGGTGCCTGTTGAGGACCCACAGACTGGCGCCATCACGTGGACGGTGGTACGCGAGGATATGAAGGAGGGCTGGGAGCCTATCATGTACTACATGTACGTTCCAGGATTGTTGATTGCGCTTGGCTTCTATTTCTTCCTCGACAAGGACGATTTGGGCGACTGGGCTCTCGAGGAGCTGCGCCTGCGTGCCCAGGAGAAGCACGGAGAGCAGTCGACGTCTGGAACCAATGACGATTTGATTGTAGAGCGCATTCTTAGCGGTGATTACGACCGCCTGGCTGGATTGCGCAAGGCTGGCTCTGAACTGCCCACTTCATTGCTTTAGAGCTGTAAAATATATTTATCCACTATTACATCGGCTGCATGCCCGGTATCATTGAGAACGGATCTGGGTCCAAACGGATCCAATTCTTATCGAGCCTTGAACTCGTGAGGTTGAAACAAATGGAGTCAATGCTTTTACGGCAGTCTCTGATCTTGTGGTTGAACTAAACCGGTCGATGTTTGAGGGTTGTACCCCGGACTATGCGGTCCAAAATGGCATGCCTTTTTAAGTGTTAACTTTAGTTTATGGGTCGTGTAACTGTCTTAATATTGCGGGTGAAATGCTGCTCAAATTCACCGCAGGTCGTTGTCCAGCAACGTTCACAATTCCTGGGGTATTTCCTCGAGGGTATCCTCTTCGCTGTGAGCAGAGATGGTCGAGCTGCTCGATGGACGGCGACGCTTTTCTGGAGAACCGAAACTGTCTGGGCCCCCACGGCGCATCTGGTCACTGAGCACCTGGCTGGCCAGCAGCTCGAGCGCGCTCATGGGCTGGCTAGAATCGTTGTCGTGTCCAAGATTGGCTGTTTGAATCGAGAGTGGTGGTGCTGGCCGTTGAGGAGACATCTGCGGGAGTTGGAGCTGACGCAATTGTGCTTGGAGCTCGACTATTTCGCGATCCTTGACAGAGTTGAGTTCCTCCATATCCTTTAGACGCTGTTTTGTGCGCTTGAGTCGGCGCCGGATCTGGTCAATTGACACACTGGCATCACTGTATCCCATGACGTCGACAGCCAACCGGTCAATTTCGCGCTTGTTGATACTCGTCTCTACTTCATGCCGTTGGGCACTTTCGTGCGACTCAATGCTTAGGAGCTTTGTTTGCAAGAAGTAGTGGTTTGCCAACGACCGGAACTGTGTCGCTGCCCTTTCGAATAATTCGCTAGATTCGACCGCTTTGACAAGGTTTTCGCGAACGGCCTCGTCGGGCACCACAGCTGGGTCTTCGCACTGTTCACGAGACATGAAGAATGTTCGCAATGGCATGGGCGGGATCGCGTTCGCCGAAATATCTAAATTCACGCGGCCCCCCGACGAGACGGATCCTGGTGCCGACGCCTTAACAGTGTTCCATGGTCGTCGGCTCGGTGTGCTCACGGAGATACCAGCTCCGAGACCATAAAGTGAGCCTCCGGGACCCGATGGTGCGCTGAGTGGACGCCCAGGCGTCATTGTCTGTGAAAGAGGCGCACGCGTAAACAGTTTTCGGGGCTTGGGCATGCCAGTGCTAGTCGTGGGTCTCGGTGTCGACGGCATTTGCACCGGAGGGCGAGTTTGTCGCACTTTATCGAGAGGAGAGCCCAACAAACTATCATTTTGGGCCGCCGAATGACGCTTGTGAGTCGTCTCAGGCGTCATGGGCGCCTCAATGGCGACAGTAGTTGCCGAGTTTGGCTGGACTGGACTCTGTGTTTTGAGTGGTGGTGGGGCTGATGGTGACTGGGCGGCCGTGATTGGCTGGTCAATGGACTCAAGACCACGCGCATGCGCACCCATTCCACCCCGTTCGGGTGTTGTCGGCTCAACAACGCCGGAAAGGGCCATAATTCAAGTCCCGGAAACCACTGTTGACGGAGAGTGGTGTGTATGGTGTGTATTTACATTTTTGTTGTTATTGATGACACTTTTGGGTAAGTGCAGATATGCGGAAACATCAATTAGGCTACCGCTCTTAATGCACTCTCCACATGTAGCGACGAGATCAGTTTCGATCTTCGCCGACGGGACGGCGTCAGCCAAAGCGGCCTGAAGAGAAATGAAAAAAGAAGGAAAAAGGGAAAAATGAATGTTTCAGATTGCGCTTCTCAGAATATTTGCCAATGTTGGCGCTAAACGAGCTGACATATATAAGTTCGGCTATAGATAAAGGGTAACGTGATCAAGAACGATTAGGCTTTGCATGCGGTACCTTTTGAGCAATGCCTACGGACAGCCACATGTCCCTGGCATGTACGCGCCCCCTTCCCAGAATATTAGTCAATCGTGCAGCTAAACCAACAAAACAGGGGAATATGGGACAATAATCAGGTTTCGATTTTCCGGTCCCCACCGTACGGACGGGTAGGCGGGACGGGGTATGGGGGTAGACGTATATAAAAAAACATGTGATCGAAATTTAACTCCCAATCCTGTGATCGGGACGGGTATAGGCCGAGCAGGACTTTTTTCCCTCCGGGGTACATATCGTTTTATTTCCTTCGTTTAGATACCAGAGCTGTCAACAGGGAGGATGGCCCCACAGCTTCCCTCGGTAAAAAGGGGGCGTATGAACCAGGGTCCCTGCGAAAAAAAACACACCCAAAAGAAAAAAAACTCCCAACAAGCCAAGATCCTTAGCGGGGAAAAGGTATGGCTGTTGCTTATTTGAGTCAACAAGCAGGGCAGAATAATGTGCTAAGCTGGGCCAGGAGCAGGTCTGTGCATGCAGGATTACGCTAATAGCGGCGGGAAAAGGGCCGTCTCTGGGGTGCCCCAAGTAAAGTTGCCAGAGGAGGAATTCGGTCTCGACTATAATTTTGCGCGATTTGCGAGCATGGCAGTTTAGTGTCGTACCTGAGAGGATGGATTTAGAGGCTGCTTCGTCGACGACGAGGCGGCGTGCGAACTCCAGGAAAGGTTGCTTCACATGCAGACGGAACAAGTAAGTATCAATGCGAAACTTGAGACATACCGCGAACACGATCGGTGGTTGGTTCAGGATCCCCTCTCCCATGCGACGATCCAGCCCCACCTATTTAATTTTTTTTCGGGTATCTTGAGAACGAGAAGCTAGATCTACCACCCCTTTGGGATCGAAGATCTGTCCTGAGATTCAGGAATCGCGGTCTCTGGGGTGCAGGCGTTGAGCAGTACTAACCTCACCAGAAAAAAATGTAACGAGGACCGCCCTCGATGTGCCAATTGCGCACGCAAAAACATCGATTGTGTTTATCCCGAGATCCAACTCATTCACTACGATGGCTTCAAGCAGTCAGGAACTCAGCTAAAACGCGTTGTTTCCACACCGGCAGCGACCCCTACGGCATCTGAGACATCGTCTCCACCCGCCACAAAGACAGTTTCGCCACCGGGCCAGACCGTTCAGAGTCCTCCACAGCCAAGTTCTCAACAACGACACACATTCCATCACAGTACCTTCACCGTTCCCCATCAGGACTCGCGTCAGAGCTCTCCGTTTCCCGGCAGATCCCATGGCAGTGTTCAAGGTTCGGTTCAAGGGTCACCTCAGAACCCCTCTCTGGGTTCACCCCAAGAATACTCACCCTATGGTTCACTCCAGGATATACCGCAGGGACAATCTCAAGGCTCGTTCCAGATCTCACACCAGGGTCCACAGCAACGGCAGTTTGTGATTGTGGATTTTCCTACTCCAAATGATCCAACTTCATGCGATCCAGTACCCCAGACCACGACGCTGCATGGTCGACCTACTTATACGTTGCAGCATCCGTCACAGGAACCCTTACAGGAACCATTACAGGAACCATTACAAGAGCCATTACAGGGACGTTTACAAGGGCCATTGCAGGAACCGTTACAGGAACCACCACAAGGACGGTTACGGGAACCACGCCAAGTAAGTCTCCACCCTCCTGTTGACCTGGACAGTTCCCATCCGGGCATCAAACCCAGATTCATCAAGTATGAATTACCCGAGCTTGCAAGCAAAAGTTTCTCCGAAGCAGCGTACAAGTGTCAAAACCAGCTGTCCAATAGTGACACAATTAACCAGGACCTTGCCGCTTCATTGTTCTTTGCCATGCATGCGACTCGACCCACGAATGACGAGGCAGATGTGGCTGCGGAAGGAGTGGGTCGACACTGCTATCCGGATATTTTGAACATCGCCGAAAGAATTGATCTGACCATTCACCCAGAGTCGTTGCAAAGCACCATGTTTGTAGAGACGGCAGCGGTGACAATGCTCAAGGGTTCGACATTACCCCAATTTGTAAATTTGCCGCCATACGTGTCGAATGAGCTCGCCCAGAGTCTGTTCATCTACTTTGTTGAGCAGACGGCAGCAAACAATCACATGTCAGAGGCCAACGATGTCCATTGGTTCAATGTCTGCTACCCACTTGTGTTCAGTAACTCGACCGTTTTCAAGGCACTTTTGCTGTATGCTCTGTTCAATTTCCGCATCAGAAGCCAGGAGGCTCCAGAGAATTTCAACGACCCCGTTCTCCATGCCGCTGGCCATAATGAGCGGTTCGTCACAACCCTCCATACTGACGTTTTGGTATCGCTCAAGGAACAGCTAGTGCATCAGAGCTCAGTGGCTTGTGATCATTCGTTGATGATCGTTCTGCTCCTGTGCCTGATAGAAATCATGCGCATGCCAACGGCCTCTGGTCATCTCTACGCAAAGCTTGTGAACTGCGCGTACCAGATGATAACGCTCAGGGGAGGCATCGAGGAGGTCTCGCGAACGCTGATAGGACGATGTTTAACCCAGTCGCTATGCTACCATTTCGCTGCGTATCGTGGACCGGAAACAGTGATATTTGTGCGAATGATTCCGCGACTTGTATCGCCGATCCGCGAGGAATCCATTGTGTTCCACGACGAACTCACCTACGTGCGCAAGTTTGGTTACCGCATCTTCCAGCACATTGCCGTGTATCACTTACAGCTGGAGAAAATCTACTACGAGCTGCGCCAGTCTCCAGAGAACGACTCGCCTCCTCTCATTGAATCGGCATGTCCAAGTGCAGTTGTGGAGAAAGACTGTCCCGCAGAGCATCGGCACACACCCCTTGATGAAGAGACCCACGCTCGCGTTCGCAGTCTGAAATCGGAGATGGAACGAGCAATTTATTATTCGGGACTTCATGACACTGAAGTGCAATCTTTGTACGACCCTGGTCTCCTACGGCCAAGCATTGAGCTGCTGGTCGACGTCGAGACGCAAATCACACCCTATCAGATCATCTACGGCTATCCGGCAACATCTCCCCTTGTGGCTGAGACGACGAAACGACTCACTGTCCAGGCCCATGAGGTTTTGGAAGATGCGAGACAGCGTCGAATCGATCCATATAACGATCTCGCGAACCGGAAGGTACTCGTTTGGCCGTTTGTCGTCCTCGGGGTCTACCAGGTTGGCGATGCACGACCAGTGTACAGGGCCAAGGTCAAGTCGGTGCTGGACGCGACTCACAACCGTTACTTCAAGCTGCTCTTGACATTCCTTGATTCAGTTTGGTCTCTTGATCAAGATGGGGCTGTGTACATAGACTGGCTGAAGCTTCTGAAGGACAGGAGCTGGATATTCCCTCTGTATTCATGAGATTCAGTCAATGGAACGCGACGGATTCCCGGTATGATATCATTTAGTAAAAAAGAAAAAAAACAACCTGGACTCTGCATTTAAGACACTTCAGTCTTTTTTTTTTCAGATCGATCAGAAGAATAAAAATATTTAAAATAGATTGTATGCCCCACAGCCTCTTTCCATCTCTTTCCCTCCTTCTTGATGCGCGGCATGCATAGGGCTAGGGGTATCACTTTGGCGTACCCATGCTAATGCGACAAGAAGACGTATTTTGACCCAACCGCGCCATCTCTAACTCGCTAAATTCTCCCTACTAGACGATCCGGTCCGGGAATTACAGCCCAAAGTCGAGAAACAAAAGCAAAACTTGGAGCTTTACTCGCAACTCTATGGCCTTAGTTTAACTGAACGTAGGCAGGTCACCCTCCACTGTAGATCCCTGAAAAACTCTGCTTCTCCATCAGAGCCGTCGCCAATTAAAACCCACAGGTTCAATGTTTGCGCCCACATTTGTTGGATCGAGTTCGACAGGGATCGGCGTTCGCCGTGCGGCTCAAGCGAGTGCCAGAACCCAATACGAAAATCCCGCAGTGTGGGGCGGGGCTTATGTGGACTTCCAAGTGCATGCGGCACCGCCCGCATAAAAAAGCTCTATTTCCGGGTTTTTCTTTGGTGGCGAGTATGGTACATATCTTATTTCGGGGTGTGAGTTTTCAGCATCAAATCGGCACAGAATTGGTTGTCGAAGTTGAACTCGTGCGACATTTAGAGGATGTTGAGAATGATCCAGGAACATGCTAAGCGAGATGTTCGTCACGGGCTCCCAGCAACAAGTCATTCTTGGCTTGGCACATGACGAGCGCGATCGCAAGTTATTATTGGCATACGACGAGCTAGATGCAATAGGGTAGATTGTTAATATGACGGTTTGCAAGATGCCTTGGTTGGATAAGAATAGATGAACTGGCTTACCCGCAGGAAACCGCAATTGGCGAAAAGTGAGCCAAGAACCTGTCAGGACAAAACTGTGGGCATGATCGTAATGCACAGAAGCGAAACTGACAGAATGCGGGCGATTTTTAGACGTAGCTCTCCATGAAAAGTACATTGTACTGGCAATTCTATGAACAGTATACAGTAAACTCTATTGGCAAGTATCTATGAACAGTACAGCACTGTATTGGCAATTATTCATGAAGAGTATACAGCCCTGGCAATTCCATGAACAGTATACAGTACATTGTGTTGGCAATTCTCCACGAAGCAGTGAACTATTATGAAGTAAAACCCTCCAATTTTAACCATTAAATGAATGACCGACTCGATCCGCTTCTGAACCAGTACAAGGCACATGGACACAAAATAGATTGGGCCTGAGCTTTCGCATAACGCTGAGCCATCGAGCCACACCAAACAGCAAGTCCAATCAAGCAATTACTATAACAAATAATACTCCAAATGCGAGATCCAGTCCGAAATAAATGAGACAAGTCGATGTAGACTAAATAATTAACGGTACGATTTCTGGTAGCGGGCACGGGCACCGGGACCACCGAACTTCTTGGGCTCGCAACGACGGGGGTCGGCGATCAACAGGGTACGGTCGTGGGCAACGAAGGCACGCTTGAGCTCGTTCTTGGTCTGCTCGTCAACGTACTTCTGGTAGTAGGCAATGAGGCCCTTGGCAATGGCCTGACGGATGGCGTAGAGCTGGGACACGTGGCCACCACCGGTGACACGGACACGAATGTCAAGGCCCTGGTACTTGTCGAGGCCAGCCACGAGCAGGGGCTCGTAGACCTTGTGAGCGAGCACCTGGGGCTGCACCAGGCTGAGGGGCGAGCCGTTGAGACGGATGAGGCCCTTGCCCTTCTTGACGTAGGCCACGGCAGTGGCGGTCTTCTTCTTACCGAACGTCTGGACGCTGGGGACCTGGACCTTGGCGGACTTCTCCTCGCTCATTTTTTAGATATGTTGTTGAGTGAAAAGTTAGAGGGGAGGGTGAGAAGGCTCTTAGGCAGCGTAGGAGGGATTGTGTGAGCCATACTGGCAGGGGTGGGACGGGAGAAAAACCTGATGACCGCGCGATATGCGTAAACGGCGACGGCTAA
Source organism: Wickerhamiella dianesei (assembly GCA_022577725.1). Classification (NCBI taxonomy): domain Eukaryota; kingdom Fungi; phylum Ascomycota; class Dipodascomycetes; order Dipodascales; family Trichomonascaceae; genus Wickerhamiella; species Wickerhamiella dianesei. Next base: position 179,706 of record JAKIRV010000013.1, on the reverse strand, counting down.
CCAGCTATGGGAGACGGGCCCACATTAAACACTTAACAAGTCATGTGCCCTTCCTCCCAACCGTGTGCGAGCTGGTGATTAACTAGTATTAATTGCGGTGACGTTCTTTTTATGATTTTGGGAGTAAAGTTTGTACATTTTCTAAGCAGGCGGCCCTAAGCCCTACCCGCCTACATATGGGCTAGCTAGGTTGACATTTTTACGGAGCGGTAACAAACGGAAACACACAGCTCGGGGGTGGTAATGCTGGCAGGGATAAAGACAGAATATTATATCGACCAGCAGCAAAAGAAAAAGTTCAATATATAGATAGAGAGATTAGCCGACTTTAGTCGAACAGGCCAAGACCCATATCGTCATCGGACTCGCTCTCCTCCTTCTTGGCCTCCTCCTTGGCCTCCTCAGCGGCAGGAGCAGCACCGCCAGCGGCGGCACCAGCAGCAGGAGCAGCGGGGCCAGCAGCGCCGAATGCAAACAGAAGCTCCTTCAGGTCCTTGCCCTCGGTAGCCTTGGCGAACACATCGGCCCACACGGGCTCGAGAGTGCCGTTCGCGGACTTGACGAGCGTGGTGAGCTTGTCGGCGGTGATCTCAATGCCGGCATCGGCGAGAATCAGCGTAGCGTAGGACGCAATAGCCTCTGGGGTGGACATTTCAAAGTTGTGTGTGGTGAAAGAAGAAATCTCGACGACGCGAGTGATGATGAAATCAGACTCATCATGGTCACGTGAGCACTACCACCACCAAATGACCGTTATTGTGGAGAATGCTTTATGTACGGCCTAGTTCGAGTGATATGGACTAGGTTTAGCCGCTTATAACTTGCGAGGGTGTTCAATAACCCGTTAACACACTCTTTTGATGATTTTACGTCGTAAACGACAGCTGGCCACTTGGAGCCTATCGCAACTACGCTAATTGTAATGATAATTGGCAGTGGCAATCACCACCACCACCCAAAAAACAAAATGCAATGTAAAAATAAATGCTACAGTTGCGCTAATCACGCTAAGCTTGCCAGATATTGTGTACGACTCTCGCTCTTTGCCAATGCAGGTCCTTCGCCAGATCGTGAATGGGCTTCCCACTTGGGCTGATCCTTGAAAAGACGCAATGCCTTGATGTAGTTTGTTTGCGTAGGCGTGAACCGGTGGAAAATGCCTTGTGGAAGCACAATGAGATCGTTTGCCTCGAGGAGTACGCGGATCCACTGGTCGCCAGCATTGCGCACATCAAAATAGCCCTCGCCTTCGAGCGCATAGCGAATCTCTTCATCGTCGTGGAGATGTTCGTCGTAAAACGTGGCCAGTTTCGACGCATACGACTCAGGTCCACCAAGTCCCTCGACGGTAATGGTCACAATGTCGCGATTGCGGTAGCCACGTTCGATAGCAACAGCGTCTACCTGTTCCTGTGTAGTCAACCGGCGGTAGAGAACGCCCAATCGTGCGAGCTCGTCTGCCGAAACGGCAGTTCCCGAGTTGTGGGGATCCCGTTGGTCACCAGGCAGGTCGTCGTGGAGCCAGGCCTTCATGCTTTGTGGGGTGGCAATGGCAATGCACGTGCGAGAGGAAAAGGGCTGGTTTTTAACCTTTGGTGATACCATGGATAAGAGCGAAACTTTTGCGTGGATAAGCACGTCACGTGTTTTTTCGTTACCACCACCACGACCACTACCACCACCATCACCAAAAAGAGTCGAAAACCCAGCGTCAAGTCGAGTCAACTCGGACCTATTTGTTCATAGTTGAATACAATTGGACCATAGTACGGTCGTTCATGTAAATGCTTCTTTCAGTTAACCGTTGCTGCGGGATCAGCTCGTTTGCAGACTGGCGCGGATCGCCTCGTCAATCATGCGACGCTCGAGTTCACGCGTCTGTGCTGCACTCAGTCCATGAACAGAACCAACAAACTCGTTGAACGTCTGGGACCGGCTGCTACGATGTCCCCGCGGACTGTTGCTCGTACTGTTGTTACTACTGCTGGTTCCGTTTCCGGGGGATGCTGGTGGAGGCAGTAACGCATTCTCATGAAGTGCACGGGCGGCAGCAGACTTGCGCAACAGACGGCGACGTGCAGAGGCAAGTTTCGATTCCCAATCGGGCCGGATCATGTCGACGGTAACAACGTCAGGGTGACTCGACGGCAGAGACGTTCTCCGTGGACGGGTTCCATTCGCCGACAATGGTTTCTTGAGTTCAGGTTCGTGTCCAGGCTTGGGGATTCCCCATTCGAACGGTGGGGCATCGAAAATGACGCCAAAGTTTGGCTGGGCACAATAGGGACATGAGACAGCTTCAGACACGAGTTCGACGACGCCATGGGAGTTATTTTCCTGTGGAGGATCATACGGCGGGTGGGGAGGAAGCCGTTTGATCTGCACAAAACATTCTGTGCAGATATCCTGTCCACAGCACCGCGTGGTGTTGAGTCTGGGGTATACAAGGAAACAAATGGGACACTCGTGGACGTTGCGATAGAGCCAGATTTGCTGCGTATCCTCCTGCTCCTTCTGCCACTGGCTCGCTTCGCGAACTTGGCCCATTGTGTGGGAGCGGGTGCGAGTGGCAGTGGTCACCGGTGGTGCCCCTCCTGCATGACCCCCACTTGAGCTGAAATGACGTGGGAGGCTCTTGGGTCCAGATAAAAGGTCAATGCTCAAGTCCCCAACGCTCTCAACTAGTTCCGCATCGGTTTTTTCCTTATTGACGGTTGCGTTGGTGACGGCAGGCGTACTGTTGCCGCCCGGTCCATAGATAGCCTCTAGCAGCGCCTCGTCACTCCACGTCGGGTCCACTTCATCGAGGCCCTTGTAAAACGGTGCGAGTCGTCGTCGAATAATGCAATCACGTACCACTGACACCTTAAAGTCCTGGGGACCAGAGTAGACGCCCTGGGGGAACAAGTAGCCGCCATCGACCTTTTCGCTGGGATCGACAATCAGCTGGTATCCCTCGTGACGTTCGCGGTGTCGTCGTTCCCGTTCCCTTTCGCGAGCACTATTTCCAGAGCTTCCAAGCCGTCTCCGACCGAATCCAGACGGAAGCGCGTTCGTCCGTGAGTTCGTGCTATTGCTGTTCCGATGTTGGCCAGAGCCAGGCGGAGAAGCTGACGACGTCCTTCTGGGCGATCCGGCCTGCAGACCACCCCCATTGGGACCCGAAGACGTTCCATTTTGGCCTTGGGACTGCGATCCCGGTGAGGCTTCCTTCGTAACGACGTTTCCCATCGCTCTTGTAGCGCGATTCGCTCAGATTCACGATTCCTTCCACGCGTCTACACCCTGCGATGGCAATTGCAGCCTGCTATGTTCGCTGTGGCAAAACTCTCCGGTCACCACTGGTTTAAACCACCTCCAACTACTGTCGTGGATGGAAGTGTGGTGAGGTTCCAGAGGCGGGAGAAAGGTACAGTTACGAATGCGGACGCGGATGACCAACTTTACCCGATCAGCTCGGAAATAAGGAGGCGGGGGTACATGTGAGGTGGGCAGACGATTTTACAAGAGCAAACAAAACTCTTTAGTGGTTTAACTACTTAAACTACCATTATTCTTCGGGTTTAAATCGGTATTAGTGCAAATACTTGCCTTGGCGTGGCTGATATCGCGACAAGGCTGCTATGACCCCAGTCTGGGAGGAGGCGTGACCCTTACCCCTGTATGCCGACAGCCTCGTTGCTCTCTCATGGGCCTCGACATGACTTCGCTAGTGTTGCAAATAGCCGAGTTGCGCCAACGGCTGTAGTCACTTTAAGTAGACGTCGTTATTAAGGACCTCAAGCGAATTGTCGATCATCTCAACTTTTTTTTTTTTGTAAATGGAGATGGTGCCAATATTTGCTGATGTATATTTTATTTCTTCGGTACTTCTTTTGAAAAAGAAGCAAAACTTTGGTGGCAAGTGGCTAACGCCAATTGGTTCAATCTATATAACGGAATCTAAATCTGGTGTATGCTGATCAACATGGATTAATTTGGGTGGTTTCATTTTGTTCTTCTTTTTTGTGGCAATTGGCTAACACCAATTGTTACAATTTAGGAAATAAAATCCACATTGCTGTTCTCACTTCAATGACAACCTAACTGCACCAAACACAACTACCAAATTCCTCAATTGGCGGAGCCAATTGCCACAAAAGTTTTGCTTCTTTTTCAAAAGAAGTCACCAAAGCAGTGGATAAAAAGAAAGAATTAGGTCCGGCGTTGTCGCCAGTTTTATGTTACTCTATAGTTGGTATATCACACAAGACAAAACACAATCGACAAGGCAGTGGCTGCGGCCAGCGCGCCAGCACCAAGAATTAATGCCACCTGCTTCACACGACGCGGAACGGCTCCAACGCAACTGTCGAATATTCCCGCACCAAGCAGGAGCCAGAACGGCGGAAATCCGATAAACGCAAATAGGAGCAGAATTGCGAGTGTAAGTGAACACTGTTTGCGGCCCCACTGGTCATACTTTTCGTTATCGATTATGACGGAGGGAGCCGGAAATGCTGGAACCGGTGGTATTCCCGCCAACAACGGTCTATTAGGTCCCTCAGTCATGAGGGTTCGCTTCGGCGGTTGCTTCAGCGCACTGGGCGGGTATTTGCATGTTTGGCGCATACTATCATTCAGGGTCGAGTGGTGTGAGTTTTGCGATGTTTGCGAATGTCGCGATCCGCCAGAAGGATGTCTGTCATTTTCGGCGGGTACAGGTCCCGTTGGCCCTGTCGGTGCACTTGATCCGAGTTGGACAGGTGGTGCGTTTTCGACGGTAGAGTGTCTCTGGTCGATAGGCAGAATCACTTCGCGGGGTTTTCCAAATACGATGATATTATTGGGAACAGGAGGGAGCTGCGGAAGTCTCGCCACATCGTCCGGGCTTGCCCGATGAGGACTGCGATTTCTCCGGTGGGGACTTCGCTCCGGATTGCGCACTGATGATCCAGACGCGACTGCTTCCGTCGAGGAAAGGAACGGGTCCAGCCCTGGTTCCAGTCCTGCATACTCTCCGATATCTCCCTGGGTGGAGACCTGGTCAAAAGGATCACCAACGTAGTGGGTTCGACTAACCTCTGCCCTCGCTGGTTCCGATGGTCCTGCTATTGGGGGTCCAAGACGCACGTATGGTTTCGGTTCAGAAGTTGCCGTAGACATGGAATTGAGAGGTGTAACGCGTTGGAGTCCCGGAACTGGACTTTGAAGAGGACTTTGGAGGTGCTCAATTACAGATGTCAGGTCCTCGTCGTCGGGATAGTTTTCCGTTGCTTCTGTGTCAAAAATTCCCTCACTCATACCGTCCCCGGACTGATTGTGGCTGTCGTCTCCTTCGCGGGAATTTTCTGCCGAAACGTCTCCATCAAGACCAAGAATACGAAACTCTGCCGATGGAGTTAGCGATGGGGTTGTTCCGTCACTCTGGCCAGAGTCCTGCGAGGTATTGGCAACAAAACTTGGGTTTTCGGCTCGAGTTATATTTCCTTGTGTGTCTGGCGGCGGTATATTGGGTCCTGGTGGATTGTCGGCCTGCCCTCTTGGTGGCTGCCTACCAAGCGTATGGCCATGGCTGCCAGAAGCCATTCGCTACAGACCAAGGTGCTCGCGAAATATTGCCGTGTTCGCGAAAACCTGTAACGGCGAGAAATACACCTGGTTTCAGGTTTCGGGGTTTCTGGGACGGGAAGCGTTCTGCAGCGAGCACAGGCTGATAATAATTTAAGACTGGTAATAATAACAATTGGCCGTTTGTTTACTCTATCGGGACACACCAATGCCATTTGCATGGGAGTTGTTTATGCTGTGATTATCGACGTGCGTTTTTTCCTCCCAATGGAAAGAGTTATAAGCTGGGCGTTCAGACGCACAACATTAATTACGCACATTTCCGGTAGGTAGTTCCGAGTTTTGGGGGCGGGTGGGAATTTTTTTTTCGTGGGAGATATTTTTCTTTTTTCGGGAATGCAGCAACACTCGTTCGGGTATGTCGTGCATTAAAGTTGGGCTGCCGGGAACGAACCGAAATTGAAATCGCCGTAGCTTATCTGCCACTGCCTCTGAATCGATCGACGGGCAAAATGCACCATCCCTCTCATTCGCGATGGAGCGGGGCGCCTTCCATGTGTCTCCCCCGGTCGTCAATTTCCCTGCTGCGGACGCACCCTAACCACATGCCTCTCGTGTAGGACATTAGCTTTACATAGGCACATACATTTTGTATCTGGTGCCAAGTAACTTACCATAGCCGCGCCCATGCATGCATTAGAATGTGCTGTTTTTAGCGCAGACGCTTAGTTAAGCATGAGGCAGGGGGCGGGGGTAAGGAGGTCATCCACACTCATTCGCCTCCTCCCCCCTTGTCGGTGGGAAATGGCATGCCCCACTTTAATATATAAGGCGCAGTTCCCCCCTTTTCAAGAACGGACTCTGTAGACAACCACCCACCCACACACGGCACCCACACTATCACACAACTATCTTAACTGATGGCTTCTTCACGCAAACAAGCAGAATCCGGACCCGTTGAGACGAGCGAGCCGGTCCCCCTGCAATCCGTGACGGAAGAGTCTCCGGAACCCGTTCCGAAACCTACTTCGGAGTCGGCGTCAGACGATGAGAGCATCAGCGACGAGCTGAAGCGTTCTCACGCTGCCACCGAAGCCGACGACGATGAGGCCCAAGGTAAATTGCCGCCCCGGAAACGGGCCAAGACGAAGGACGAGAAGGAGCAGCGCCGCATTGAGCGCATCATGCGCAACAGACAGGCTGCCCACGCCTCCCGCGAGAAGAAGCGCAGACACATGGAGACGCTCGAGACACAGTGTCGCGAGCTCACCGCTGCGAACCAGTCTCTCGAGGAGCGCGTGCGCACGCTCCAGCAATCTCAAGTCCACAGTCTTGACCAGCAAACGGCACTCCAGATTCGCGTCGAGCAGCTCGAGGCCGCCATCCGACTCGCCAAGAGTTCTGGCGACCTTGCTGCCCTCGACTCGATGGCCGTGGCTGCAGCGGTGACCTCCACCATTGACCAGCCTGCTTCTTTGCGTACGGCAAATTTTTACCGGACTTCGGCCCCTTCTTCTCCTCCTGAGCTCGAGCTTGCTGCCGAGGCCAACTCGCCTGCCCCGTCCCTCATTGACGACATGGGCAGTCCATCCTCGGACCAGCTCTATCTCCAGTCGCCCAGTCACGGCTCGCCCATTGAGCTGTATGACGACGCGAAGCTCGAGGACGTGACATCGTCACTTGTGCTCCCAACATCCGGTCCCACCGGCGATTCCGCCGGATCAGGTACTAACTCGTCGAAGACGCATCATCCAGCAGTGATGGTGCGCTGATTTGTTATTATATTTCGCGTGGCTCACTCCATCCTTTGATCGTGACACTGCAACCGATTTTTGCCGTGTGTGGTTGTTCTCCCCGGTTTGCACGTGTTTGACAAGGTGGTAGTGGTGTTTATGCTGGTCCATGACGCCATGAACGTGATCGTCTCTCCACACGAAATCCCAACAAATCAATGACCTGCAGCGTCGATCGACGAGTTGCTAACTGACCTCGGAGTGCGGTCGGCGATTGGTGGCCCCGACGCCCCAATCACGCCGTCTGTGCTATTTGGAATTGCTGGCGACTTTACGCTGTTTGAGGATCCCTGGGAAACGTTCCAGATCCACGGTTACTGAGCCCATCAGCTAGTGTTTATTGTTCTGTGCCCCCCTCATAACTATCCTTTGCATATGGCGCGCGTTCCCACTGGGAACAGCTGCGACTGGCAAGGCCAGCAGACGATTTGAACTAGCGTGGACGCCGTGTTTTTGGACGGACCCGTGGAAATTCAAGCAGTTGTTGGTTTTGCCGACCTTTTTTTAATCCATCGTACTTTACAATAAACAATATCAGTTTTTGTTCTTCATTTTTTATTTCGGTATTTTTATTTTAGCATGGTTACCAGGAGTTTTCGTGTAATGCGGTATTTTCGACTGCGAGTTGGCAACGAGTCGGCAATTAAGACGGACGAAACAAGCGGTTGCTGTCCATGCACGACCATGCAACACTTTAAGTGCATGCATAGACATCTGATTTAGAGGCGGTCCTCCCGGTGAATCTTCTGGTTGTGGTCTTGAAATCTGGTAGGATCTAATCGGTCAAGCCCCCAGTCACGCCCGGGTGGGTCGATAACGCAGGAGGCGACATGGGCTGGGTGGGTCTGCAATAGATAGAGGCTGAAGGCGCCGATCGGTGCGTCTAAGGAGTTACAGATAATATGCCGACCCGAACCCTGATATTGATCCGGCATCACAACCGTTGCGGTCCGAACTTTAGAACTACTGTACCGTATAATTTTAAACGGTAAAAAGTTGAGACTGTTGCATTTGAGAGGCAGCAGTATTCGAGAGGCAGCAGTATTCGAGAGGCAGCAGTATTCGAGAGGCAGTCGAGTTTTCTGTAGTAAATCCTATATAGATATAAAAGTAGACTTGTTTGAATGCCCGCAACTGAGGAACACAATCTACCAGAACTTCTACAGAATCTCTACGTTAACCACACACTCCAAAATAAATTACCCTGGTACTACCACATATATGGCTCTCAGTTATAGTACCCCTATTCCCCTAACAATCTCGCACACAGGCAAACATCAAATAGGGCTTTGGGCTCGTGGGACTGTTACTAACTAAGCCCTCGAGCCAACCATTCACCGCTGCCATCCACCCACACAGAGCACTTATTCACCCTGCTTATGCAAGCCAAAAGGAAATTTCGCGTGGGCTCTCCAGACGCTGGGGATCTGCCTAAGCTTCGCCCAGCACAGAGGTGTACTCCAAACCCGGCCTGACTACTCCCTTTCACCTCTTTTCTTCTCACCATACCAAGAAGCCAAAATGCCCAAGAAGCGCGCTAACAACGGTCGTAACAAGAAGGGTCGTGGCCACGTCCGCTCCGTGCGTTGCTCTAACTGCAACCGTCTCGTTGCCAAGGACAAGGCCATCAAGCGCTTCAACATCCGCAACATGGTCGAGTCTGCGGCCGTGCGTGACATCTCTGAGGCCTCCGTCTACCAGGAGTACGTGCTGCCCAAGCTCTACGTCAAGGTCCACTACTGTGTGTCCTGCGCCGTGCACAACAAGGTTGTCCGTGTCCGCTCCCGTGTTGACCGCCGTAACCGCGAGCCTCCCGTCCGCGTTCGTTTCAACCGCGACAACAAGCGCATCAACCCTGCTGCTGCTGCCAAGGCTGCCCATTAAATAGAACCCATCGAGAAAACAAACCTTCATCTGTTGTGTGCCATGAGGAGGTCGCCGGTTCTTAACGCCCAAAAAATGCGCAGCCTGTGAGACCGCAGCCTGTGACTGGCGCCTCTGAAATGGTCATATATCTATTTAATAATGCCTACACAGTCTTATGAGACGGCCCGAACAGTTTTTTTAGGTTCCGGTCCTGTATACAATAACTACACATTTCACATCTGAAAATGTTCATCACAGTCACGTGGTGCTGTTTAATTGCACCAACGTCTGCAAACCGTGGATTAAGTTAAGGTTTTGTCTAATCTCGAGTCACGCCAATATAAATCTCGGCAAGTGCCCCCACGGTTCGTTTAGTCGCGATTGTTCGGTCGATGTGTCTGGAGTCCATGTATACACCCAGCACCGTCTACTAACAATCATCGGGGCCAGTGGTCTAGTGGTATGATACTTCCTTAGGGTGGAAGTGGTTCCGGGTTCGATTCCCGGCTGGCCCCAAGTCACGTGACTTTTTTGTTTTTTCAGTGCCATGTTCAGTGAACACTTTACCTGATATTTCATTTTTTATCAATGGCTGTGTTTTCTCAACATCTTTTTTGCCCCGAAAATTCACGAACTTTTCATTAATTTTGGTCAATCCACAGGAATACAACAGATATCATAAAACAAAATGCATAGGGCTATCGGTAGATGCTATAAATTATATGGTGAACTATCACATAAGGATATCCCCAGTATCGCGGTACCTAAATTTCGGGGACATTATCTATTTTCGCATACTTATTGACTGCGTTTCGTGCCCGTCGTTCGTGTTCCTTAGGAAGAATTCCTTTCGTTTGCTCAAGCAATTGACGAAGCAGGTCGCGTCGCAATGCAGCCTTCTTCTCATACGCGGCAATTCTAGCGCGACAATCTTCCTCACTTTCGCCCGGCTGTGGAGTAGGCTGGGTCGTTTTCCATATCCGGTACGTTTTTATCACTCCGAGGACCTCGGTAAGAATCGGCTCAACCTGCGCATATTCCGGTGCAACGACCCGCCCGTCCTTGTCGATTGTTATGTCGTCCTCATGCGAGAACCAGTGCTTGGACCGTTTCCTCATTCACCACCCCGATTGGCTTGATATGAGACGGGGTGGAACAGGCCAATTGAGTGAAGGTGGGTGGGGTGGTGAAAGGAGTGGGCCGCTTTCACTTACGTATACCTTTACCTTATCGGTTTACTTCCTAATCTATATACCAGTTGCATCCAATTCACTGATCTAATTCATTGTCGTAGCTCTTCTCGCCATTTTTCCGCTAGATAACCTATTTCTATATCGAACCAATAGACCCTCGGGGCACAGCCAGCTGTTTTCATTTGTTATGTAAGAAATTCACTCTTCAGTCGGTAAATAGAGATAGCCAGGATAACCGGACAAGCTGTCAATACTTGATGGCACTTGTCAATTGCCAAAAAATAGAAGAGTCTACTCCATTGATGGAGGAAATTTGTTATCCCGAGCTCAAGCCGGCGTGGCAACCAAAGTCAAGAGGATGCTCTAGCCGCTCCGTTTCCAATTCAGTCCTTAGCCGGTCATTGTGAGTGGCCATCATACGCGACTTTTGATAGTTCTCATACTGGCGTATGAGAGCTCGATGCTCTCCAACTCACGCTCACCTTCTTAAAAGTCTCGTCGCCGTCTTGACTGTGACGATACGTTTCGCTTATGAGTCCCTGCGAGATGAAAACTACCATTCCCGCAATTCTTCAAATCCTGTTCGGTCGGACTCAATTCTAGCATCATCAGCAGAATTAGCCCTTGTCTCTGTTTCGTCTTCTTAGCGAGGAAACCGCCTCTCCACTCTTTTTTCCCCTCTGGCCTCTTCCCAGAGAAAGTTCAGGTCGAATATGTCGAGCTCGTCTAAATTTGGTTCGTCCATTTGGCACAAAGGGAGAACGTAACAAGTGGAGCCGCTCCGTTATAGACGAATCACTATTAGCGATCCTGCACAGTTTACCGTTCAGCTCCGATTAAGCGCATTGGTCCCGTATGTTCGCAGCAAAATCTACAGTGACCGTCTTCATTCCATCTGGGCACCTCCTCAAAGACTAGTCAGGACGGACCAGTAGCATCGGCCCGAGACCCATAATGTGTTATTGACCCACAACTCCTCGATATTATGCTGCAACACTCTTTTTACTACCCGCTAGTTCAAGAACCACGTTACCCTTGCCCTTATGTCACTTCAGATCTAGCCAGGAGATTGACAAGATCAGCGCCGTCCATCGTCGCAACTTGGTAATAACAACATCCGATTTCAATTAAAGGTTCATACTTAAAATCTTTACCGACCTGAGAACACGTCCGTTTCCGGGATCTCGGCTGGTCCCTACTGATATGGTCTACGCATCTTGATAAGTCATAACCTCGATCGACTCAATCGGGAAACGACTCCACGTCGCTGTTGCACTAGTTCATTAGGTGCCAGAGTAAGGGAGAAATGGGCCCGAATGCGTAATTGTGGTCTTCTTTATATGCCACTAGTCTAATGTAATTTGAGGTATTGTTGATTGAGCAAGGTCGTTATCGCACGCGTTCACATCCAGAGCAATAGTTTCATCTGAGCCTCGTCCTCCTCGGAACGCTTGAGGCCAGAATAATCTCTCAGTGCTGTGTACAAGCCATAAACGACACGGCTTTCCTTCACGATCTCAATGCGCTCTTGAAGTACCTCAGGTAGAATCTCGCCATTGTTGGTTTTCGCCGTAGTCTTGTAGCACGCAAGACCTGTGGCCCCTTTAAGCTCCGTCAACATGTACTTTTTAGCGAACGCCATCTTCTTGTCGAGCAAGATGATAGCTCTAGTTTGGAATTCAGCCATTTTTTCCTCATAGATAGCGTTCGCAGCAGCTTGGGCAATCTCTCCCTCACCTTCGCATTCGGCGCAGGCGGGACAAGCCTGGTTTGTAGGATGTTCACTCATCTCGCTCGATAATTGGTGCAGCTAAGAGATCGAACTTAGTAGTGGGTCGAGATAAAATATGGGAATTTCAATCTCTTTAAGTGTACGAGGCGGTCGGCATCTTGTCATCACCATTGGCATGTCAAGACGCATGATAAGGTGGGACTCATCCTATTGTGGGCGGTCGTATGCGAGTGATTATGCCATGCGACTTGACGTGGGATGGTTGTGAGCTATTTTGATGTCGGGGACCACCTTACCCTTGCCCTAAGAGACCATTTTGTAGTCGTAGTTACAAAATTTTGAAGCTGTTCAAGCAATATTGCTCTTTTCGAATTAGCCAGTGCCGTTAATTCTGCTTGATTCCACTTAAATTTGGAGCTCTAAAGCTTCTGTTCGACTTGGTGGACATTGTTGAGTAGTTCAAATCTAGAACCGCTGACCATCGGAACCGCCGGGATCTGCAGGCTTTCTAATGACAACAACTACGTAGCATCTACCCCAAGATTGGCACTAGAAATGGTACCATTGCTGTGGTTCTCCGCTTGCAAGATATCGAAAACTGCATACAGTTTGGTGATGGGCAAGACTTTCTCCAAATCCGTAGATAGTTATTATTTAAGAAACTGGCAGTTTTACATTGGCTTTGTGCGATTCTCGTGGTAACTATATAAATGGGGACAACAAGAATCTCGCTCAAAACTTACTTTTAAACAAACAATTAGCTCGTCTTCAAGGGCTATGCACGCCATTCAACCGACATACCAACCGTGAACTGCAACTAATAAAATAGACCAGAAATAAAAAACAAACGGCAAAACAACACGAAAAAATAAAACGACTAAAATGTTGCGATGGGCTTCCAGAGTCCGAGCACTCACTAAGAGAGCACGTCCTTAGAACCAGTCTCTTTGTCACCACAAGCGGGCCAGTGGTCTAGTGGTATGATACTTCCTTAGGGTGGAAGTGGTTCCGGGTTCGATTCCCGGCTGGCCCCCTTGATCTTTTTTTGCCTCCTTTTGTTCTTAAACTTCACAAATGGTGGCTACAACGGGCTCAGTTCCGAAGAATGCCGTTTCGGATCTTGGGCCTCGCGACCCATCGCTGCGACGTAAGTTGGGAATAATCACGTGTTTGGTCGGCACATCCAATAGGATCACATGTCGCGTTTCAACGACGATTGGCGTCCTGTTCGGGGGGTGCACCAGACATGATTGCGATGTCGAAGACTGATGTCGCTGCTGCGAGTCCTACAAATTTTTAAAATTAAAATTAAAATTAGTTAATATGCAATGATTTACTTGGGCGATACCAACGAGATTTTCGTGAGGAGAAAGATAGCCGACTGATGTGCACACTAGAGTTTTGTCACCATTTTCGAGGGTGCTGCTATTTACCACCCTGAAGGAACCTTTTAGTTGTAGCATTTAATTTTTTGAGTTTTTAGTTCTGTGCGTATCTTGGCAACCCCACAGCCGCACACAGTCGCTGAGACTAGCAGTTGCGTTGTGGGTTGACGAAAAAACAACGACAACAACACTCAGCTTTTTGGAAGTCAACGGCTTTGGTCTGACTAAACCGAACATCACCGCTGAGCACGAAAGGCTTTGGGGAAAGGTCGAGGCACTGGGTCAAGGTGGCTTTGAACCCATCTCGTAGTGGACATTGCTAACACGAGACGCCCGTGTGTAGTCTCGAAGCAATCACCAAACCGGCTCATTTTGACTGCACCTTCCATTCTCGGCTGCGTAAACGCACGCCAACCCCACCTTCGTTTCCATTCTTGACGAAAGCTCCTTCAAACAATGGACGATTATCGCGGCCAAGCGAATCCGTACGCGTCTCGGCAGAGACGGGCAGGTTCGCAAGTGCCAATGCCAGAGGACTACACGCGTCGTATGCAGCAGGCAGGACAGGCAGGACAGTCTCAGAACCAGAACCAGTCCCAGAACCAGCCGCAATACGCGCCAGAGTACTTTGGTTACGCGCCACGTCGGTATTCGCGATCTCAGCCACCAACTCCGGGTGCGTTAACCGCTTCTCCACGTCTCCAGATGGATCAGCTGGGTTCTTACATGCCAGGACAGCTTGGAAACCAGTTGGGCAACCAGCTGGGCAACCAGTTGGGTCTCGACATTGACGGACTCGAGCTAGGAGGCCAAATGGGCGGCCAAATGGGCGGTCAAATGGCGAACCAGATGGCAACCCCGATGGGACCCCAGATGGGACCCCAGATGGGAACTCAAATGGGAACTCAGATGGGTCAATTGGGACAGACGTCTCAACAGACCCAGGAAGACTGGCTCTACCCATTAGACCTCGATCCCGTCGAGCAGATGGAACGCGAGATGTTGAACATGGTCGAGCCGCTTCCACCCAGCAATAACCAGCCTACGCACCAGAACCAAGTTGTTCAGGCACGTACAGCAAGAATGCAAGAGCCTCCGCCATTACAGCCTGCTCCAGCTGTTCCGGTACGCTACCAGCAGTGGAAGCCTGCGTCGTCGATTCCACCCGACATTTCCAGTACGCATTATGCTGCTCAGTGTATTGCAGCTGCTGAAGCGAGTCGGATGCCCCCGTTCAAGCTGGTTCCGGGTGAGTACAATGCGTTGCGCCAACATCTGAGTTTCAGACACGTCACCACGTACTTGAACATTCGCAACGGAATTCTTCGGTTGTGGATGGCGAATCCAACCGTGGCAGTCACTCTCACCGAGGCTGCAGGCTGTGTCCGCGACGAACGGTACTACCCCATGGCCGAATTTGCGTTTGAGTGGCTTGTTCGCAACGGATACATCAACCACGGCTGTTTCCCGCGTCACGCGTCCCAATTTGCGAACTCGAACTCGAGTTTGCGACGACGCGGAACAAAACCACGACAAACTGTTGCGATTGTTGGTGCAGGAATCGCTGGCCTGGCGGCGGCCCGTCAACTCGAGGCTCTTCTCCAGATGTACGCCGACGACTTTGCCGAGTACGAGGACACGCCACGAGTGGTAATTTTGGAGGCTCGGAAGCGGATAGGCGGACGCATCTACACTCCGCGACTAAGTACGATCAAAACTCGCGTCGATCTCGGTGCTGATCTCGTGCTTGGGTTTGGTAATGGAAACCCGCTTGGAGTGCTGATGCGTCGACAGCTTGGTATCCCTGTGATGGCGCTGGACGCCTCGCATGGTGCCGACCCGCTTTACGACGGCGAAACTGGTGAACCAGCGCCGGAATCTCGCGACTACCGTGCGCATGGACTCTTCAACCACTTGCTGGACAAGATGCGCACGTTTGAGAGCGGCATGGTCGACCCTCCCAGTGCGACTGGCGACAAGACGCTCATTCAGGCTGGTCGTGATCCGAGTCCGGATCACGGCAATGAAGCGATTGAGACAATCGCCCACGTCGAGCAGCGTACGCGTCCGTACACGACACCGCTTCCTGACGATAATGACCACGTTGTCGATACAAAGGCAGAGACGGAACTGCTGCGAGAACTCGGGTTCCAACCCACCCACGACAATGCTGAAAACGACAAAGAAGGCGAGGCCAAGTCAGAGGCCACACCTCCTGCCCCACCAGCGCCACAATCTGCGCAGACTGGCGCTAAAAAGGGAGATCCGCAGAACGGGACCTCCCACAATGGATACTCCCCCAAGATTGAGATCCATGCCGAACCGTCCGGAGGGGCCGGAACGGGTTCACTCGGACTCACGATGCGCAAGTTCGTTGACGAGCTCCGTTCGCTTGCCGACATCGACGAGGACGATCTTGCCGCTTTGGACTGGTACTACTCCAAGTTTGAGTTCAACTCTGGCGATGATATCTCCAAACAGGGCCTCACAAGCTGGTCCCACCACCGTCGGAACCGGTTCAGTGGCCGTCATGCGTGGGCCCGTGACGGCATGGCTGCTGTATGCAAGGGTCTTGACACGGTCCCTTCAAAGTTGGACGTGAGATTCAACACGCCCATCACTGTAATTGAGTACGAGGACGACAGTGCGACGGTTGGATTTGAGAACGGAGATCAGGTTAACGCTGACCGGGTTATAGTGACTGTTCCGCTGGGCGTACTCAAGAAGCGTAGTCTGCAGTTCATTCCTGACCTGCCGCAGTGGAAAAACAACTCCATCGACAGACTGAGTTTTGGTGTCGTGAACAAAGTGTGTCTTGTATTTGACACGCTGTTCTGGCCTGCAGACGCGGGCCCCGTTATCAGAACCACTCCACCCAAATCGGAAAAACGGGGCCAGTGCTTCATTTTCGAAAACCTTGCCCAACGGTCGGGTGGTTCGCACGCGGTAATTGTGGGCCTCATTAGTGGCGAAGCGGCTTCGGACTTGACCCACAGATCCGACCGCGAAGTCATTGACGAGGCAGTCAGCAGACTGCGGCGGATTTTCTCCGCCAGTCCCGAAGCACAAACCGCGAGACTCGTCGAAAGCGTTGTCACGAGGTGGCAACTCGATCCTTATGCTCGTGGTGCCTGCTCGTATGTGGGCACGGAGGGAACTGTTGTCGATCACGACTTGTTGAGTCGACCAGTACTAAGATCGTTGTTCTTTGCTGGCGAGGCAACGTCCCGATTGTATCCTGGAACAGTCCACGGAGCCTACTTGAGTGGGTTGCGTGCTGCAAAGGAAGTGTTGAACAGCCTGATTGGTCCACTCGAGGTTCCAAACCCCCTAATTCTTGACCCTGCGTTACTTGCAGCTTCCGTCACGCCTCCTCAGCACCTTCCTCAGCAACCCCCGCAACAACAGCAACACTCGGCTGTATCAACGACAGACGTTTCTGGAGCGTCGTCTGGTGCCACACCTTACGATATCGCCCTCGAACCCAATGGACAGCTGCGACCAGGTCCGCCGTCAAGAAGAGCATCGTCCCAGACCACAGCCCAGCTTGGTTCGAACCACAATGCCGGCAACTCAAACACCGGTGCGTCTTCAAGTACCAGCAGAGCTGGCCAGTCGCAAGTTCCGGCGGAATCGACAGAGTTTGACGATGCCGAAGCTGAACTGCTCGAACTCCGACGTCGCCGTCTTGCCGCTGAGAACGAAGAGATGGAACGAGAACTCATGAGCCAGCTCGGAGAACCGCCAGTCCGACCAGAGCGGATGGGTACCACGAACCCGTTCCTGTTGTTCCAAAAGGATTACTGGACAGTGTGTCGCGAGGAGACTGAGGCAGCCAAACAACACGATCGCAAGGGACACGCGACTCGCAACGAGATCCGCGTTACTCTCGGCAAAAAATGGCGCAGCTTGCCACAGTCCGAAAAACAGCCCTATGTTGAGCGTAGCCAACGGGCCAAGGACTCGAACGAAGTCAAACACGACGAGTATCTCAGACTCATGCGGTTTTACGAAGCCGAAGTCGACAACTTCCGCCAACAATGGCAACAGGACCACCCATCTCAACGTTCTGCCCGTGAAATTGAACTCGAGCGCCGTGTTGAAGAACTCCGACCCCGCCGCAAACGCATCCGTATCCGCGAATAATTCTAATGTAATGTTTAGCAGGCTAGACCTAATCTTTTTTTTGTCACTTTTGTATCTTCTTTTGAAAAAGAAGCAAACTCGTTGTGTTTCGGCAGTCAAACTAAAATTCAAGTGGTCACCGCGAAAGCTTTCTGTCTCAAAAGAAGATACCACGCTATTGCAGTTCTCTTTGAAAAGTTTTTGTTGGCAATTGGCTTCGCCAATTGAGTGCGGCCAATTGAGGGTAAGGATACCGCTGGTCAATCTAGAGAGTTGCAACAGGTTTGCTTCCAAAAGAAGACACCTTTTGTGGTAACGTAAAACTATATAACGTCTAAGAAGTTATGGCAACACAATGTACTTTTGAAGGTGCTCCGGAATGGCGTTCAGCAGGTTCTTGGACTCGAGCCACGTCTTGCTAAACAGGCGTGGAGCGTAACGCTCAGCAGAATCGCACAAGAGCGTCACAACCTTGGAGCCTTCAGGGAGCTTTTTGGCCACCTCAGCTGCAGCTACAACGTTCAGGCATGAAGACGCACCCAGGAAGATGCCCTCCTCATCCAGTAAACGGTAAACCATTTCAATAGTGTCCTCATCCTTGATGTGTACGGCGCCGTCAAGAAGTCCAACATCAGGTGCAAGGTTGTCAGTGAGTCTGCCTTGGCCAATTCCCTCGGTAATGGAACCATCGCCAGTCCGCTCGAGTTTGCCCTCAGTGACAAACTTGTACAAGACACTTCCAGGAGGGTCAGCAAGGTAGACTTTTACTTTTCCGTCGCTGATCTCTTTAAGGTACCGCGTAACTCCTGCGAGTGATCCACCAGTGCCAGTCGCACAAGTAAACGCAGACACTTCACCATTGGTCTGGGCCCAGATTTCAGGTCCAGTGGTGTCAATGTGGGCTTGGCGGTTCGCGAGATTGTCGAACTGGTTCGTCCAAACTGCATTTTCGAGACGTTCAGCATGGCGTTTCGCCTGGTGGTTGTAGTTCTGTGGGTCAGCCAATGGAACAGCAGGAACAGGATAGACCTCAGCTCCAAGCAACCGAAGCATATCAATCTTTCCCTGGCTTTGGGTGTTCGGCATGTAGATCACACACTTGTAACCCCTGGCACGACACACGTGAGCCAAACCGATACCGGTGTTTCCGGCAGTTCCCTCGACAACAGTACCACCTGGCTGTAATTGGCCCCGTCTTTCGGCATCCTGAATCACAAACAGGGCTGCTCTGTCCTTGACGGATCCTCCGGGGTTCATGAACTCTCCTTTTCCGTAGATCTCCCGTCCCACGCGATCGCTAAGGTGATTGAGTCTGATCAACGGAGTGTTGCCGACGGCCCCAGGGAACCCAGACTCACTCACGAGCGGAACAAACGGTACACTTGCACTCCGAGGAGCCGAAAAGTGCAATGCACGCACGCCCAGTGCGCGTACACTCGCCTTCATCTGGTTCTGGTTGGTGTATGACCGGGGTAAGATGACTCACGTGCGGCTTAGGTCTATCGCCGATGAACGTTATACCGCATTTTAGCTTGGTTATTTTCAATGGTGTCGTTTTTGTTTGTTCCTATACTACTGTTTCGCTAATTTCCACTTAGTTTTCGTCGACACCGAACTGAAGATGTCGGTAAGTTCCAGTGTCATGCCTTGAAATTCTTCGTTTGAAAAAGAAGCAAAACTTTAGTTGCGACTGGCTAACAGCAATTGTTATGTCGGGTTTTTATTGACGAAGCCTGGTTCGTTTATGGTTTGTGCTAGCTGTACAAGTCCTCACTTCAAAAGAGAAGACAATTGGCGGTAGCAATTGCAACAAGAGCTTTGCTTCTTTTTCAAAATAATTGACATTGAAAAGGAATTTGTCTTTTAATTGAAAAGAAGTAACATAAAACGAAGCAGCCCGATTCCGGTGTGATGAAGCTCATGGGACTGAAGAGTGAAATATCATGGGATTACTCACGTGCACTTCACATGGCACAAGGCATGCAAGAGACAACCGTCGAAGTTGCGGGCGTCACTTGCCATGTCGTGTACACCCGTGATGCAAGAACGCCTTTGACTATTGGCCTCAGCAGTGCTGAGATAGAGAGTATGCCAGTTTATGGCTCGCTTGCCTATTCGCTACCGTCAGCGACTTCAGACTCTGGTTCTGTGACGAGTCTTTTAATGAAAAACAGTTCTGATGGCGCTGCAGAAGTAGCGAAATCGCTCGCTTCACTTATAGCAGTCAAGTTCAGTCGTCCGGTGTTTGTCAATTGCTCTGTTGGTGATCCTGCGGACCGCGTTCTCCTCTCCACAAAACTTGTCGCTGAACTCAAGACTATTCTCGACTCGCAATGAGTTGGGATTATATATATATATACTTCTATTAGAGACCTGGTTCAGGACACTTTAGAATTAATCAAAACTTGAGCGCATTCGCAGTAGCAACAATCCGATCGGCAACTTTGGCAAGAGGACCATCGAGACCCACAACAAACGGAGCCAGATCGATTCCATAAACCACACTAATGGCATGAGTGAAGCGGGCTAGGTTACTCCGTTGGGAGGCAGCAGGGTCATAGCCCACAGTCGCGGCGAGTTCGGCAAGTTCTTCGGCAGTAGCGGTAAGAGGATCATGTTGTGCGACCTTGATTTCGAATGGACTTGAGACGGCGAGCACATTATGGCCTCCAGCATAGTGTAGACGCGCTTCGTAGCGACCAGGTTCCCAGAACAAGGTGTCCTCTGCAAACACGACATCTCCCTCCACAGCCGTTTTCGTGGCAGTGGGAGATTTCGCGATATTTGCGTGATCGGGATAGCCCTGAGCGTCTGTGGCCGTCCAGCGGCCTGCGGAGCTGATGCGGGTGATATCGCGAGGACCAGGCGAGTCGCTGAGACGGTACAATGCCACCCAGTTCCGACGGTCAACAGCAGTCTCAGGAAGACGCCAAGCAACATGAATCCTCTCTCCAAGACCGTAGACACGTTTGTCGACTTCTGTCCAGGCGCCATGACGGTCTACACGGTCGAGGCGACGCACAACTGCGGAGGGAACAGCCTTGGAGTATCGACGCAGAGCCTGTTTTGTGTCGTCGACCACTCCCTCGACGCGAGGACGGAGTTCCTCAAGGGCTTCGAGACGGTCAACGACGAAGCGGGTCCACAGATTGACAAAGAACTCCTCCAACCAAAGTGGTTGCGCCTTTCGGAGGTTTCGCGACACTCCTGAACGCCTGTTGACGCTCGCAGAACCGTATACCTGCTCCATGTGGGGCTTTTCGACATACTGAATGAATCCAAGATTGTAAAACGTCCACACGAATGCAGCAACGGTGACGGGAGCGCTACAGGCCATGATGGCAGCTCCCCATATACCCGCAATTCCTACCAGACGCTCAGGGTGGTTGAGGTAGCGATAGATACCGGAAGCTGACAACCGACGGTGTCTCGCAGGCAAAAAGAAGTCGCCATAGAACCAACCGTATTCGCCCAACGCGTCCCACACAGATGTCGACGCCCACACCTGTAGCGCCATGAGCATCACACCAACAATATAACGGAACGGCCAGTAGCTAACGGTGGGATGGAATGGAGAGAACCCTCGAGCGACAAGTACAACCAGAGACACATAACTCATGACAGTGGACGTGTTGTAAAGGGCCTGCCACCGCTGGTACGCCTCCTCACGCGTCTTGCCATACTTCAAGAACAGTCTTGTCCACAGTCGTGTTTCTCCTTGTTTGCGAAGAAGAACTCCAAGACCCACAGTGTGCAGAGTTCGCCAGAACAGCGCCAAGCCAAAGGTCAAGACAGTAGCCAGGGGGGAAGCAGGGAACGCGTACAAAATGGCCGTGGTCGTAGCCAACACAACCAATTGCACGTCACTCGGGCGCGTGAAGTTGAAGTTCTTGAACAAAAGCATGGCTCTGACATGGATCTCTCCACTATCCTCCTGGTCGTCGTCAGAAGTATCGGAAGGATACGTCTTGTCAATGTGGGGGTTTTCCACGAGACACAGGAAGGCAAATTGGGCTCCATGCGCCAGAATAGATGCCGTGAATAGCAGTGGAGATGCCGTGAGCAGAGACAGTCCGTAGTATGCAGCGTAGCCAATGGTGTACATGGGATGCGGAGCCATCTCGAACACACCATCGAACACAAGATGTGCGTCTTTCAAAAAGAAGAAGTCGCCCCAGAACCACGCATAGTCCTTGACGACGCGGTGAGCGTCGATCTTGACCCAGAGATTGAACACAATGAGCGCCAGTCCTGCCGACCACTGGCCAATAACGACATACCAGGGGTAGCCAGTACGATGGAAGCAGGCAATTCCGAGCAAACAGTAAGTTACAAAGTCCTGCATCAGAATCAAGTCAACAAGGTGTCTAAACAGAATCCATGTCTTGTACTCGCTCGGAACACTGTCATAGCGATCGCCAAGTCTGGGAAGCGTTTCGTGTACAGCAATGCGTTGAATCCATGACGGATTTTTGGTGCTATCAAATAGCTTTTCACGTTTTGCCCATCGTGTAAGGAGTTGACGCTCGGATTGTTGGCGGAGTAACCAACCCAATCCGGCGTTGTATCCAGTTCTCCAGAAAGCGAACAGAACAAAAAACACTGGGGCACGCCAACCATGAGGTAGAAGCCAGAACACGTAGAAATTGAGGGCCAGAAGCGCCACTGTTATGCGATCGCAGGCCGTTTTCGGCACTCGCGGGTCCAGCAGCATGTGGAGCATATCGTGCGATTCCGGAACCACAAATACATCTCCATCAGCGGTTCTGCCAGTTTCCTCAACTCCAGGGGAGGCCGATTCTCGCTTCGGTGCCGTACCTGCCATCATGGTGGTGGTGGACGCTAGTGGGAAAGCAGGTGAACTCGCGACATGTGACTGACCCTCTCCCAAATCGGCTCGGCTGCATGCACATTGGCTGACACTTTAACCCTGTTTTGTGGTGGAATTTGTTGGGGGAATCGTGGTTTCGTCGACAAATTCCGCGAACATGGCTAATTAAATTAGGGGAAGGTGCTACTATTTACTGTCGGAACTATTTTGACTTATGCTTGTATGTCGTGGACTCATGTACGCGTGAACAATGTGCCCGAATACTGACATGGGCGCCGATAAGCCATGCACGGCGTGTAATCCGGGGGAGGAGAGGAGTTTCCTTCGCCTTTCAACGGCGGTTAGCTCGGATGGAAGAGTAGGGCCCAGGGCAGTTATGTCAGCGCCCAGACTTTGAGCTGCGTCACGTGTGCGAGTGTAGATGAGAGTCTCACAATTGAACACGAATTGTTGTGTCGTCGTGAAACCTCAAGTCTCCAGACTGTATGAGCCACTTAAATTAGTACGGAACTCTGACCATAAGCGTCTGTTTTTTAGTTGTTATCTACATAAACTCGACTAGTGACTATGCCCTCTCACAGCCATTGCATTGGCTGTGTGCCGCCTAAGCTAATCGCCCTGACCACCCAAAACGAGCAGAGGCATCAGGTGACTGGAAATTTTTCAGACCCAAAGCTTGCCCAGCCGAAGCCAAACGCACATCTTCGCACACCACATCACCAAAACCAAAAACTCCTCTCGTCCTTTTCACTCCATCCCTAAAAAATGTCCTCCGAGTTGACCGTGCAGAGCGAGCGCGCTTTCCAGAAGCAGCCTCACATCTTCAACGCTTCTAAGAGCAAGGTCAACAAGACCGCCAAGCGGTGGTACAAGGACGTCGGCCTTGGCTTCAAGACCCCCAACGAGGCCATCTACGGCTCGTACATTGACAAGAAGTGCCCCTTCACTGGCCAGATCTCCATCCGTGGCCGTATTCTCACTGGCGTGGTTGTCTCTACCAAGATGCACCGTACCATCATCATCCGTCGTGAGTACCTTCACTACGTCCCCAAGTACAACCGTTACGAGAAGCGTCACAAGAACCTCGCTGCCCACGTGTCTCCTGCCTTCCGCGTGAACGAGGGTGACATTGTCACTGTTGGCCAGTGCCGTCCCCTGTCCAAGACTGTTCGCTTCAACGTGCTCCGTGTTATCCCCGGTGCCAGCCAGAAGAAGCAGTTCGCCAAGTTCTAATTTTTATTGAGTTTTTATACTAGCACTCTCCACAGGCCTTTCTTCTAGTGAGCGAGCTCGCACGGTAGCGGCTCGCCATAGTGTAGAACAGTTGCAAATAGTACTGTAGGTTTGACCATACCTTAATTGACGTTTGACAAAAAAATAAAGCGTGCTGTGGATTGAACCTTCAGTGGATAACTAAATGCGATAAATAATGTAAAAGGTGTACTTTCAAGGCTACACGCTCACAGGCTTGCGTCTTTTCCCTCTTGTACTTGGTTTGGGAATACTTGCAATGGAGTCGCGTCGGAGCAGTTTGCGCCACTTGTATCGGCATTGAATTCGCGAGCGGGTGCCACCCATACGTTCACTCACCAGTGTCCAATTCACCGGCTTGTTCGGGTGTTCCCGGCTGAGGGTATCCATAATTTCGCGTAGATCCGTCTCCTCCTTTTCAGTCCATTTGTTCTCATTGCGTAGATGACCGCACTTGACGTAGTTACGCCAACGATCTCGACAGTCCTCGGGCATACGCAACATAATGGCTCCGATTTCCTTCCATTGAGCACCCTTTGACGCAACAAGTTCACTGAGTTGACGATCGTCGTCCTCGCCCCATTTGCCTCGTTCACTGAACACATGGTATGCGCGACGAACGTGTTTGTACACGCTTGCTCGCGTACGTTCGGGTAACACGGCGGCTATATCATCCCAGAAGGTGTCCTTCTTTCTATCTCGAGACCAGACCCGTTCACACAATTGCTGCCGACCAAGTTTGTGTCTGGTACAATACGCCTCAAGAAACCGGTCGAGCAATTCGACCTCGTCGCGGTCAAATCCCCCGTTTACAGTGCCAGGTTCCCAGTTGGGACCGTTCGCTTTCGTTGTTGAACTCGTCGAACTGCTACTGGAAGTGCTGTCACTCGACGTGGTTCTCCTACTGGGAGCTGTACTAGTGGAAGTACTAGCTCTCAAAGGCATCAATGGACGCTGTTGGCGCGGAAGTGACTCGAGACCAATGCTGCCTAAATTCGATAACGGTGGATTGACGTCAAGATCGCTGTCCAATGGGCTCTGGAGCTGGTCTCCAAGTGGACTATGAGCGTGAAGTCTGTCATTTAGTGGGCTTTCGAGACGGCTTTCGAGACGACTGTCGATGCGACTTTCGAGACGACTTTCGAGACGACCGTCGACGATTTGTCGATCAAGGTCAATACGAGACCGAAGTTGTGCGACATTGTCGCCTAAACCATGCCTTAAACCGGATTGGCTCAAATCACCGCCCAAATTCTGGTTCAGACCCTGACTGAGATGCTGCTGTGATGTCTGGCCAGGCTGGAATCCCTCCAAGTGTGCGAGAGCAGGATCGACAACCCGTTTGGTGCCAAAAAACCCCGCAGGTTCAGCAATATCATCGCTCAAATACTTTGTCCAATGACTGCTGGCATCATCGGTGCTCGTGACACTAGCTGAGGGGCCAGAAGAGCCTACGTACCGCAAAACAGCGTCCTCAACTCCATCGTCGACCCCTGACTCTGTTCCATAGAATCCAGGGGTGCCAACTACACCGAGTTCGGATGTCGGATCATCCCGGTCTGTGGACGGACTCACGGGTAATTGCGCACCTGCTCCGAGCTCGAGTAACGCTCTGGCAACGGGTTCAGGGGCAGCGATCTGGTTG
Organism: Wickerhamiella dianesei; assembly: GCA_022577725.1. Lineage (NCBI taxonomy): Eukaryota > Fungi > Ascomycota > Dipodascomycetes > Dipodascales > Trichomonascaceae > Wickerhamiella > Wickerhamiella dianesei. The sequence continues at coordinate 154,335 of JAKIRV010000013.1, read as the reverse complement.
GCAGCCAGCGATTCGTCTGGGGTTGATTCGATGGCTGTCGCACCTTTGGCGACTCTTTTCGTCTTGTATTTGTTCATCGCGCTGCGCCTATTTGCCTACGCCCGCGAGCACGCTGGCAGGAGTGCCCAATTCAGTCTCTGCACGCAAAATCTTACGATTGCAAGGGGGAGAGAGACTGAGGAATACGACGACAACGGCAGTTGGAGTCTGGAGAGGCCTAGTGACCTGACCCTTGCACATGACTTAACCCACAGAACGCATGTAAGCAGATCATCCCTGGAGGGCTGGTGGGTGTGTGTTCCCAAGCGAGGTAGTTCTTGGTCCATCGAGAGTGGACAAACAGGGCTGCAATCAATGGCGAAATCTGCACTTCTCGTCATCGATGTCCAGAACGACTTCGTAGAGGGTGGTGCACTAGCTGCCCCGGACGGTAAAGCCGTAATTGCACCCATCAATGCGCTCATCGCCAGTGGTAAATACGACCTGGTGGTGGCCAGCCGGGATTGGCACCCGCGAAACCATGTGTCTTTCGCCGCCAACCATGGTAAACCTCCCTTCACAAAGCATATTCTCCGTTCGACCGAGAATCCCGAACGCACGTTTGAGACAACGCTATGGCCCGCACATTGTGTCGAGGAAACCAAAGGAGCAGAGTTTGTTCCTGGTCTCGACACCAACGGGATTAATGTCACTGTGTTCAAGGGCAATAACGAGGCCTGCGAATGCTACTCTGCGTTTAGCGATGTGTTCCAGGAGAAGCCAACTTTCCTCAGTAACATCCTTGTTGACAACGACATAAAGGCTGTTACTGTTGTGGGACTTGCCCTCGACTTTTGTGTCCTGCACACTGCTCTTGATGCTGTCAAGCGAGGTTTTGTTACGACCGTTGATCTTAATGCTACGCGGGCAATAACAGAGCACGGCAAACAGGAAGCCTTAGAAACGCTCCGGAAAGCAGGAGTCACCCTGATCTAATGAACTTTGTATTAATCTCTAAATCTCTCGGGAATAATAACTAAATTGATGTCACTCTCAAACTTAGAAATCGGTTCGCTGGAACTACAATTCGTCTCGTTGATCCCTTTGTAGTGCACGCGGTTCTCGCCGATACGAGATACTGGAAACAAAATGGCTTGCACACAATGGCTTACAGAAACGGCTGGCGGAAGTCCCAGGCCCAAATGTGAGTGTTTAATTAACACACCTTTTTGGGCTCCCTGGGTAATTATCTCCATATCTCACATCTCTGTAATCATCGCACCATACACCCTATTCGAACTGTGGCGGGTGTTGGCATCCCTGATTCTGGCACAATCACTCAATGGCGTGCAGCATTTGCTGCGAGACAAATAAACGCTTATATTGCGGCGCGTGCACGAGCCATCTCACGTTACGAGCACGTGTCAATGTGGTGAAAGTTGAGCTCCAGCTCTCTGCCCTCGAACGCAGTGTTGAGAATGCGGTTGCATCGCCCAATAGCGGGACTGAAGCACACACGGAACTGTTGAATGCACGTATATTGGCTCTCCAACAACGCATTGAGCGCATCCAACAAGCGACGCTCGTTTGCCAGAACGAAACCCTCCAGCTCCGGAAGCAAACAAGAGCCCTCGAGACTCAATGCACTGCTTCACGGGCCGAAGCGGCTCAACGACAAAAAATGAATGGAAACGCTCGCTCAGCCCGATTGGCTCATGTGTCGTCGTCGATGGCTGCTCTCGAAGAGAAGTATGTCCTAACGTTTAAGAGTTCCCTAAGTCTACAGTCGCGATGCTGCCAGGATTTACTAGACGTATTTGCGCTCAAAAAGAAACGGAGACGATTGAGTACTACGGCAAATACAGCAGCTACTCAAACAGAAAGCTCGCCAGGCTATGAAATTGTTCTTGGCTTCAATGTCGTACCCGAACTCACACAGCTTGGTCACTATAGCCTGCCAGTTATCAATAGTGGTGTTGAACGCGTTGCCTACTTTAGCGTGCTCCTTGCAAACTATCTTGGTGTCCGTCTACCTTGTCACGTTGACCTTCCGCAAAAAAACTACTCGCGATTGCGAATAGGCGGGAAAGAAGTTCACCTTCCCCACAGTGTCAAGACAATGATGCGATCTGCTCCACGTGAGTTCCATGTTTATTGTCGGGGTCTTGCCATGCTCAGTCTCAATATTGCCCATCTAGCGGCAAAACTCGGAATCCCTCCCGTCATGGGGGCGCCAATCGTTGCACGAATTGGTCAACTTGTTGCACAGATCTATCTACGCATTGAAGGACTCATCAAAGCAGGACACCAAATCCAGGTGCATACCGCCAGTGTTGGGACTGATGTGGACACGCTCCAGGACCAACTCATCACGCTTATTGACGTAGAGATGAATGGCAATTCCGCGGAATGGAATATTGTGGACCCACCATCACGAAACGGCCGCAATGGAGCTTGAACCATTTTTGTGCTGTTGGTACGAGTTTACAACTAGATTTTCCCCACTCCATTTTGAGATTATGTTTCATTGTTTGAACTGATTCTGTGTTTCGCCTTGTGGATCCTGCTGGAGAATTGTGCGTAGTGTCACCGGAACCCCTGGCGGTCGGAGATGCGTCCACCCTGCGAGGCGAACATCACGCATTCGTTGCTCATAGGCAGCCTGAGCCTTTTGAAACTCTAGCTCTCTTTTCCCTGACGATGTAGGCTCGGCTGGACCGCCTGGCATCGCTAGTGAGGTTATTTCTTCAGAGTGTGTAATAAGAATTCACGTCTATTAAAAAACACTGAGCTGAGCGGTCGGTGACTTTAGCTTTTATCTCCACATATACTTTATGCATCGAACTGAAGTCAAAATCGCCACCGTAAAAGTACAAACAGTAAGAAACGTCAAAAAAAAATTAGAAGCTCAGACTTTTAAAGGTTAGGGTTTTGGGTGGACGTTTGTGGACCGAGAAAACTGAAAATTCGAGATTGTCGCCTTTGAAGGCAGATAAATATGTGCAACTATGTACAATAAAAGGTCTAGGCATTTTGAGATGTCTTTTCTGTGAGCCAGTCCCAACGTCCGCTCTTGTGGAGCATCGCCAGTACGAGTACAACCGGAAGGTGAATGACAGACGCCCAGAACAAAAGACGGGCGTGGGACTTGTGTTCACCAGAGTGAGCAAACGTCGCACCTTTGGCAATGGCACGTTGCTGCTGCCAGAACTTGTAGCTCGCGTAAACGAGCCAGCCGTTCACAATGCTCGAGTCAAGCATGAAGTAGGGATCGGTGAGTCCAAACCAACTAAGTGCAAAACAGATCGGAAACATGGCCACAGAGTGTCGAAGAGCTACACGAGCAGTCAGTAGCGGGTCTGTCCACGCAGACATGACGTAGCCTGCGCGTTTGTACTCGTCTGCAATGACGTAGCTGAGGGCCATGAAATGGGGGAATTGCCATGAATACAAAAGTGCCGCAAGGGCCCACGGACCTGGTTCAGCGAGTGATGCACACGTAGCCCAACCCATCAAAGGAGGGATGGCACCAACCACAGCACCAACCCACGTGTTCGCAATCGACTTGCGTTTTAGTGTCGTGTAGAGACCCCCATAAAGGGCGATGTTAGCAGCTCCAAGACTTGCGACAATGGGGTTGGTGCCTGCCGCAAGAACAGCAATTCCAAGTGTACCTGAAGCAGCCGCAAAAGCGAATGCCTGATTCTCAGTTAAGCGTCCACATGCAACTGGTCGGTTGGCTGTACGAGTCATCTTACTATCGAACTCGGGCTCACGAGCCATATTTATCGCATTTGCCGATGCAGAGCAGAGAGCAGTGCCTGCTGTGAGTACTGCCAGTGAAGCCACACTGCCGGTACCGCTGGACAAAGGTACTAGCGCATACGAAGACATTGCCGAAAGCACCACAAGTGCAGTTAGTCGCGGTTTCGAAAGCTCAACATAAAGTCCGGCTTTTTCCTTGAAGGTTTGTGGTTTGTGGGCACTCTTGACCGCAGAAGATTGCCCCTGACACGACAGCGTACTCGCAGCAGGTCGTGCCCACTTTGGGACCGACGCTGAGGATGGAGGAGGAGTCGGCGACGCCTCCTTTGAGTGGGTCGCAAGGAACCGAAGACCCGCAGACCGCGAGAATGCCGGAACCAGCGGTAGTGGCGCCAGTATAGACAACCGGGCCATCTTTCAGCTGAAGATCTGAGTGCTGGTGGAGCAGAGACGCTGAGCTAATCCTGACTGACCAGGCTTATCTCGAAAAAAGTGACCTTTTTCTTGGCTGCTCGTGTTCTCGTAGTTTAATTTGATTTTGTGTTTTAGCATGGTTCTCTTCTTGGAATAGTGATTGCAAAATTTTTAGGACCGGCTTCTATAAAACTGCTTCTCGCGAATGGTTTCTGACGCAGACGACCGTGGGTTCCACCAATAAACACTGCGTCAATTGGAACAGGCAGATATAGTGGGATGGGCATTCACAATTAATTGGACCAGAAAAGGGTTTGGAGTTATGTTTGTTTCTCATCACCAGAAGATATAAGGAAACATTCATGGAGTTGGCTACTACAGGGACTATATACAGTACAGCTACAGTCAAGGATAGAGGAGCAGAAGAACCTCAGAATCAATTCGTTAACCACAGCCGGCGCATGTAACTACGACCATCTTACAGCAACTACTAAACAACAAAAACCAGACAGTCTGGCAACTAGAAGAACGCAGACTCACCAGTAATTGCACGGCCCAAGATCATCGCATGAATGTCGCTCTGGCCCTCATAGGTCTGGACGGTCTGCAAATTCTGCGCGATACGGCCAATGGCGTACTCGTCTTGAGTGGCATTACCGCCAAACACTTCCTGAAGAACGCGAGCATTGTGGAGAGCACGGTCGCAGTTCTGGCGCTTGATCATGCTGATCTGAATCGGTGAGACTTCACCGGCATCCTTAAGACGACCGACCTGGAGGGCGGCAAGAAGACCGTAGTTGGCATCCGTGAGTGCATTGGCTAATTTCATCTGGACCAGCTGGTACTTGGCCAGAGGGTTTCCAAACTGTCTACGGTCAAGCGAGTACTCTCGAGCCAGACGGAGACACTCCTCAAGTGCACCCATAGTACCCCACGCAATACCGAAACGGGCGCTATTCAGACAAGTGAACGGTCCCTTGAGTCCAGAAGCACCTGGAAGCAAGTTTTCGGCAGGCACCTCGACGTCATCGAGCATGATCATACCCGTGGTCGACGCACGAAGCTGGAGCTTGTGCTTGATTTTAGGCGTCTCAACACCAGGGCCACGTTCAACGATGAATCCACGAATGAATCCATCAAGCTTCGCCCACACAATCATGATGTCGGCGATGGGTGAGTTTGTGATCCATGTCTTGGACCCATTGAGAACATACACACCTTGTTTTGTGGGGTGAAGCTTCGCGTTGGTCTCCATCGAACCAGGGTCAGAACCGTGATTAGGCTCTGTGAGACCAAAGCATCCGACAAGTTCACCAGTAGCAAGCTTGGGCAGGAACCGTTGCTTCTGCTCCTCGGTGCCGAATTCCGCGATGGGCAACATCACCAATGACGACTGGACACTCATGGCAGAGCGATATCCTGAATCCACACGCTCGACTTCACGCGCAGCAAGTCCGTATGACACGTAGTTTGTGCCTGCACATCCGTAGCCCTCAATCTGTGAGCCAAGCAAACCAACACTGCCAAAATCACGCATGGTATTCTTGTCAAAGATTTCTGTGCGGTATCCCTCGACAACCCTTGGTGCAAGAACACTCTGGGAAAAGTCCTTGGCAGCCTCCGAAATGGCAATCTCCTCTTCGGAAAGCAGTGTTCTTAAACTCAGTGCATCTTGCCAGTCAAACTGCACCTTACGCACAGTGCGCGACGTCGAAAAGAGTCGGCGCAACATTTTTGCTATTTTGTTGGGAAAGCGTCAATAAAAAGGGCGCTGGCTTCCGGGGTATTTATATATACAACCTGGACGCGTGACTCCTCACCGGGAGCGGAGATCGTACCGTTTTAATGGCCCAATTTTTTAAGCGTCGTCACGTGGTTTAGGCGGGCTCCAATAGCCGCTCCGTCTCTATCTGCGCTCCTGATTGCATATAGTAAAAGGCTATCACTAATGATGGCTCCTAAAAAATGCATAGTTCTTATGCGAGAAGATGTCGAGCCATGAGACAGACTCGTACGCTTCTACATGGCGGTTAAGTCGACGGCTATTTCGGCAGGTCAATTCCGGTCTTTGACTACAGTCAGCACCTGGGTAGGGGGACAGAAACGATGTGGAGAAGTCTTATCACCGCTGAACGAGGTTTAGGGTCGCTTCGCTTATACTGTAGATCAGCTCTGGTTAAACGAACAACTTCGAGCACGATTCGCTATGAGTTGGCTATGCCGTTAATACCCACAGATCCATAAAGTGTAACATCTCCATTGTGTTTAGTAAAAATAAAAATCGACCTGTCCCATTAACTTATATCTTATTCTGAAGCGTCCTGGGTTGTAGACGAGACTGAAGTCGCTTGAGCTGGAGAAGAGTTCTGGGTTGTTGCGTCTTGGCCAAGGGAGAGTTTCTGAACGACAGCTGCCAGCAGTTTGTCGCTGAACTCCTCAACAAGGGCAAGACCGTCGACCTTATTCAAAGCTTCAACCAGAAGCGGTTTGAGTTTCGAAGCGTCTTGCGACTTGGTGGAAGCATTGAACTCAACTAGTGCAGTCTCAAGTTGAGCAACAGGATCCACAAGGCGAGGTGGTCGCACAGGACTCAGTGAGATCCTCCGTTCGCCCAGCGCAGGTCTCTGTGACTCAAGTCTTGATCTCGTTGGGCTTATTGGTCTGCTCGGGCTGGCAGTGCGAACAGGACTGTGTGTTATGCGTCTCGGGCTCGTTGTTGGTCGCACAGGATTGGGTATTATACGTGTAGGCGGACTTCCTGGTGGAGTCCTTGGTGTTGGGGCTCGCATTCTTACAGGGCTGGATGCTCGCGAGGCTTCTGGCGACGGGACCTTTAGATCCGCAGTGAACTTACGCTCGATGATCGTATCTGCCGCCGTGGCAATTGTCGATGTGGCTGGACACCATGCAAGGCCGCTAATGGGCTCAGAGTGGCCCCATTCAGCGCACAAGAGTTGGCCCTGAGGGTAGCTGTATATAGCAAGACTCTTGTCGCCACCAGAACCAACCAAAAAGTGCTGGTTCTGCACTTCAATGACCTGGATGTGCGAAAGAGTAAGTGGCTCTCCGTGGGAATCAACACATCGTAGAGTATGGGTATTGGCACCGGTCGTTGCGTCGAATGCAACAACCTGTTTATCTGCTGTGCTCACAATCACTTGCGATTTGAACGTCGTTAGGCTGAGCGGCAGTGCTCTGAGACTCGGACATTTCGTTTGTCCAAATGCACTGTCCTCAGAAGCAGAACGGAAAAAGTGGACTGTCTTTCCAGCTGTGCAACATGCAATAGATGTGGGACTAACGACAACAACGTGAAGGACTGGGGTGGGTACTGCCAATGTCTGCTCAAGATTACCGTCGTCCTTCCAGATCTGGATACGCTTGTCACGACCACATGTAACTATTCTGGACGAACCTAGAATAGCAATGTCGGTGACTGGACCAGTATGCGCCCTAATGACAGAACCGGCACGTTCAGAACCATCCAGCCACATTAGATCGCCATCTGCCGTGCCAAGTACCAAACTTCCTTTCAGTGACGCGGCCGCAGACACCTCAATGTCGTTGTTGATGTCGCCTTCACCCACAATCCCGGACTCGCCAGACGGTGTCCACCACATCAATCTGTTATCATCAATATAGTTGATCTTGGCCCCATGAGGGAGAAGGGAATGGCTGTCTTCAGTCAACAGTCTGACCGATCTTCCGCTGGCATCTAGCGACAGCACTGTTCCTGAAGCAGTGCAAACGAGTCCTGCACATGTGGTCGGATATGTCCTAATAATATCCCACGATTGGCTGTCATATTCAATAGTCCCTCCAGGGGTGCCGACTACAACAGTTCCGGTTGGAGTCTGGACCATTGCCTTGACTGCCTCACCGGGAATTGCGCATGTTTCTACTTCAGGAGTCAACCTGTGTATCTCGCCAGACGACGTTCCAACAACCCAATCGCGACCGCCATTGAGCACACACACGCTATCAAAAGTTTTGTCAACTAGTTCCTTCAAAATAACGTTGCGGCCAACAAGGATGCCGTCGGATTCAGTATCGGGAATCGTCCAAAGGCGGACATGGCGAACTCCGACTGTCAAAAACTGCGTGTCAGAAAGCCAAGCCACTGCTTTGACGTCTGAAATACACTTGTTGGTGGCAAACTGGCTGAACTTTCGTCTTTTCGAGTCTACTAGCCACACGTAAATGTAGCCATCTATCGGGTCCCCAAGGCTCAAGAGGAGGTTGCCTGTTGGATTGAAAGCGAGATGGTTGACGCCATACTGGTGCTCTCTGATGTAGCCCAGTAGTCTGCAATCGTCTTCAGAATATAGCGACACACGAGGAGTATAGCCAGTCTCACCAACCGCTACAAATCCGAGGCTGGATATCGCAACGCAAGAAGCAGCGTTGGCTTTAGGCTGGGCTCTGGAGGGAGACTTTGGCGAAGTACTACCATTTCTAGAAGGAGATCCTGGAGGAGGAGTCCCCTCGTAGCCTGTATCCCAAGCTGGACGTTTTCTTCCCGATGGTCTAGGAGCCGAAGAATAGAATGACGAGCACTCGTCTCCTGAGATTGGATCTAGCTTTACTGCTCCCGAACCTGAGCATGCCACAACTGTGTCCCCTGAGCAATGAAATGCAGCTTGTGAAGACGCAGTCAGGCCATAGACATGCTCAATGGACAGGCTCATGACGGAGTAAACACCGGGATGTTGATGGTCTTACGTACGCGACGCGTCTCATATCTATGGACGATTTGACAGTTTATGATCGTCGATTTCAGTTGTACCTACTTTAAAAATAAAGAAACTGTTGATCTATCCGGTGCTTTGTTGAACAAAAAAACAACCTCAGCTGTGATGAGACGACGAAGACGGTACTGCTCAGTGATAATTGATTATTTAGAAACATACTTCAACACTCGCCTAAAAAATAACGTAGAGCTGTGAGGAGAAGATAGCAAACGATTCAAACATCTAATTTGATCATGTCTCATGGTCTACCGGTTCAATTTCACTGAGTACGATATCAGAATCGCTGTATTTCAAGGCATCAATAGACGCAGTTCACACGGGCAACTAGACGGGAGAGAGACTTGATATGATTCTTATTCTTAAGAAGCGTCTGTTTGAGGTGGAAACATGTTATGCGATCCCCGACACGCTAATTGTCTTGGCTGCGCGGCGCAATGGGTGAAGATGGAAAGTCGAATAAATATCTACAGTTCTATGCTAAGAGTTCATTCCAGTCAGAAGTCTGCCGAGGAAGATTCCGGTCAGCAAAAATAGACCAAGGAATACCAGAAGCAGCTCGAAACATCGTCGAATGTCTCTTGTCGATTGTACGCCGAGACGTATGTATGCATCTTTACGGACCTCCCTTGCAAACTTGGGTCCCAGGACGTATTCAAAAAGTGTCTTATTTGGAAGAAGGGACCAGGCCTCGGCACATGCGGTCAAAAATGGCTGTCTGGCAACTCGGATGCCATTGAGACCATGTAATGTATATTGGAAGCCGAGTGTGCCTAACGCACTGGCTGCAATTTGAGTAGCGTTACGCTCTCTTTCGTTTTTTTCGGAGCTGTTTCCAGCCAAGTGTCTGTGGGGATCACACACTTCCACAAGCGAAGCGAGTCTTGAGAGATCATGGAAGGTGATTGGGTTGGGAATGTCGACAATTGTTTCCTCGAACTGCTTGTCTGTGTCGCACAGTTCGGAATCCTCGAGAACTGCAGTCGAAAGCAGCACTGACGCCCGGTCCTCGGGGGACATGAGAGGAAGGATTTTTCGGGCTATTTTCGCCGTCTCCGGATCGGTCCGAGATGCAATAAGTGACATTACGGCTATGACGCGATGTGCTCGCCGGAGATCGGTGGTCTCCAGTGGTGATTCCATGGCTAAATTGTGTGGTTCGCCCCTATGTCTGTTTAGAGGAACGTCAATTCAGCGTTAGCAACAAGCGCGAGTAGCCAGCAGGCAATTAGCGGGTAAAATGTATCAATGGCCAGTATTTTTGCAACAGTTTGTGCGTGGTGGTAGTTCACTCCACCGCCCCACTCGACGAATTTGAGGCAGTTTTATATATCTGGCTTCCCCAATTTGGTGGACGGTGTTAGTCGACGCTTAATATTATACCGTGTTACGCCGCGAGAAATGGCCGTAGAGTTCAGGGTTAGGCAGCCTGTCTTGACTTCCCTTCTCCCCAATCTCAACACACCCCGTAAGCCAAGCTGGGAGGGGGGCGGTCGCTTTCGCATATACGAATAAGCTGGGTTGGTCCTAGCACTCTTACTCTATAAGCTGCAAGGGTAAAAACTGATGTTCATGCAGATGCAGCCTTTCTCCCCACCGGAACATATGGGCAGACCTGCCTTGCTACCAACGGTCATTGGCTGGTTCTTTTAATGGCAATAACTTCCGGTTCGACTTTAGAACCCAAGCCAATCTCACCGAATCACATGCCGACGATGCATTTAGGAGTTATGCCATCATCACAAGCCGCATCTGACATCATCGTTAGTAAAAAAATTCGTCGCGCTCGCCTTTTCATCCGTCCCCAAACCGTATTCCCGCATGGACCAACAAAAATCAGTGCGTCTACTGTCATATCGTTGGGAGTTTTGACGACAGAACCTATCCCCCCAAGCCCAAAAGCCCAAAAAATACATGTGCCCCCCACAAGCCATCGCTAAGCTGGGCGTTCAGAAACAAGAGGGGAACCCTATCCGAGATTGGTCATTCCGACCACCACGATAATAACCCCACACAGAGATCACCGCCTGGTCACGTCGATCCTTTTTGATCAAAAGACTATTTTGGACCTGTTAAAAGGCGGGGGTGCATCGAGATCTTGCGTGTTCCCCGCATTTTCGGGCCGCTCCCGATATACTATGATTGCAGGGCATATCAATTGCGTCAGGACATAGGTCCATGTTTGTAGATTTGCGGTCGACTACTTATTGAGTGCGGCTGTACTAGTACATTGCTGTACAAAATTTTTGCCTTATATGAGCAAGACTGATCGACAGTACATATCCCAGATCCCAATTGCACTGGGTTTCCCCAACATGATTAACTTTCTAACTTGGACAGGTTCAATTCATAAAAAAACATAAACTATCATTATCATCATACGTCGGTGTTGACGCGTTCGTAACTTGGCATACGCTGCCTCTTTGTAAAACCAAATGAGAGTGCTTGCTTAAACCGTTGCCAAAGTGACTGGCCCGCAGACTTGTGTTCAATCTCCAAAGACTCTTCATCCACATAATGAGGTTTCCAACGTTTGAGCAAAGTGCTCGAAACGACCACCGTCACCGAAGAAGCCGCCATAGCCGCACTTGCAGCCGTGGGACTCATCATCATCCCCCACGGGAGTAACAGTCCCATCGCGAACGGAATCGCAATCGCATTGTATATCACAGAACCAAGGAGATTGAGCTTGATACGACGTAGTGTCGATTTACCCAAATCCAAGGTCGCTGTAACAGCTCGGATAGGCGACTTTTGCACGAGAACCACATCGGCAGACTCCACAGCCACGTGAGTAGCTCCCTCGATTGAGATACCTACTGCAGCAGCTACGAGGGCTGGGGAGTCGTTGATTCCATCGCCAACGAACGCGACTGCAAGTCCCTGTGACTGCAGGTCCTCAATCACTCGCACTTTATCCGTGGGCATCATGCCACTCCAGGCTCGTGAAGCATCAATGCCAACTTGAGCTGCGAGAGTCTCGACACTGGACGCACTGTCACCACTCACCACCCCTACAATGTATCCTTGCGACTGGAGCTGCTCAACAACAGTGGCAGCATCGCTTCGGAGCGCATCCTGGATCTGGACAGTGCCAACAATTTGACCATCCACGCGTACGAGTACGCCGTTGGCGGCTCCAGCTCCAATCCACAGTTGGTGTTTGTCGACAGTGGCCTTGACTCCACGACCAACCTCCACTTCGAAACCTGCTGGCTGACCTGTGTGTCCATCGTCAGAAGCAGAAGTGCCTGGAGGATAGTAATTTGCCAAGGCCTTTCCGGCAGGATGTTCGCTAAGACGCTCAATCGCACGGATGGATGGCCACCATTTGTCGGGAACATCGGTGGAGACCACGCGAATTCGGCCAGTGGTCAAGGTTCCTGTCTTGTCGAACAAGACCACCTTGACATGGCCCAGCTGCTCGAACACGGCACCAGCCTTTACAAGAATACCGTGCTCGGCGCCAACACCAGTGCCCACCATCACAGCGGTTGGCGTGGCGAGTCCAAGGGCACACGGACACGCAACAACAATCACCGAAATACACAATCTCAAACAAACCAAAAACTTGTTATCTTCAAAAATTTTCGGAGGATGCGGCAACCAGCTCGCAAGACAATACCAACATACAAATGTCGTGAGGGCTAAGGTTAAGACACACGGCACAAACACCGCAGCCAAACTGTCAGCATAGCGTTGGATCGGAGCCCTGGAGCTCTGGGCATCTTTCACGAGATCAACAATCTGGGCAAGTTTCGTGTCGTTTCCACACGACGTCACCTCGAACGTGAGCGATCCCTGGCCATTGAGGGTACCTCCAATCACCGTGTCGCCTGGCTTTTTCAGTACGGGAGCGGACTCTCCAGTCAACATGGCTTCGGAAACATGCGATTCACCACTGGTCACAATTCCGTCAGCACAAACTTTCTCTCCGGGGCGGACAAGGACAACGTCACCGATATCAAGCATATCAGTAGGAACCTCTTCTTGTCTATCGTCTACAATAAGGGTTGCCCGTTCAGGAACAAGTGACAACAGCGACGACAGAGCCTGCGACGTACTTCCCCGGGCGCTGTTTTCGAGATACTTGCCAATAACCACAAACGTAAAGATCATTGCACACGTATCCCACAGGTACATTGGGTGGTGCTCCTGACGCGTGATTATGCTGTAGAGTAGCAAGGAAAAGCTGTAAATAAAAGCACAAGACGTTGAGAACGTGACAAGCACATCCATGGTTGGGGATCGTGCTTTAAGCGCCTTGAAGCTCTTGACATAAAACGGTCGTCCAATCCAAAACTGGATAGGTGCAACGAGCAACATGCTGATGATATCGTCGGCCCACAATCCAGGCATGATCCGTGCTGTAAAGAAGCTTGGAAGATGGTGGTGGAGTTTGTGCAACGCCATCGTCGGAACCCCAAGGGCAATGCACACAATCATGTTCCGCTTATAGCCAACGATCTCCTTCACACGCTGCAGCGCAGCTACCTGTTGCGCATTATCTGCCGTAGAGGCTAGCACTGCGTAGGCGCCAGTCTCTTCAACACGTCGGATTAGTTTGCGGAGGTTGACGGACTTGGGATCGTAATTGACGGTGATCATATCGTCCTTGGACGAGGCGAGGTTTACTCCCGGCATCGCAGACAGGGCGGTCACCACTTCTTCCACCACCTCGTCTCCACCAAACACTTTGAGCTCGACTTGCTTTGCTTCTCCAAGAATTTCGGCATCGAAGCCTGCATCTTCGATTGCACGGATAAGAATGGCCTTGTCAACACTAGGGTCATGTGTGACTATCGCAAGCTCCGTTACAAGTGCCACATTAACCGATGTAACACCAGGGACTTGCTCAAGTGCAGCAGTCACTGAACTCGTACAGGCTCCACAAGTCATTCCGCCAATCTTGATCTTCGTGGGTCCAGACGCTTCCGGGGTATCGGAAATAGACTTTACAATCGTCGCATCGAACCCTGCATCCTCAATTGCAGCTTTAAGCGTCTCCGGGCTGACCGACTCTGGATGTTCGACGACAGCTCTTTCCGTCACCAGGGACACAGATGCGTCCACAACTCCTGGCGTACTCGACAAAGCACCAGTCACCGCCGATGTACAGGCCCCGCAGGTCATACCGCCTACGGCCAGCTCTGTTTTGATCATCGGGGCGGACTACAAAGTGAGGCTGAAATTTTGGAGATGGGAAAGATTGACGGTAAATATAAATTATGGTGCTTACCCTGCTGGGGTCCGGGGCTGGAAGGCTGTGATGCAGTGTCACGTGATGTCCGCCACATCTTTTTTGGGTTAATAAACTTGCAAATACAGCCACTCATCCCCCCACCGGGCTCGCTACCGGTGAGCATAATTGAGCCAATTTCTAGCCCTAGACGACCACACTGAATGTAAATAAGTATCAAAAATGGCGCTATTCGGCTCAGAGAAAGAAATATTCTTTGATCCGTCGTAGTTGACGTAAATATCAAGGAAATTAAGAAAACAAAGCCTAAAAATAAAAATAAAAAAAGAACTACAGCACCTTCTGTTCTCGCGTGGTCTCCCACCGCAATACTTGGTAAGGCTCTCAGATGCTTAGATATGACTGATCGGACGGGAAGTCTCGTTTTCACCTGGATATGGCCGTAGCTGATATATTATGAGTGGCACCATAGTTGTGCGCAACCGTGGTCTCAAAGCTCGAGCGACCATAGTTCCTTGATTCAACTTAAAAAAAATTCAAACGTCTAGTAAATCTTTTTACACTGAGAGTATTCTTTAAACTAGAGCCGGCGGTCACTTGGGTGGGCCAGCTTCCCCATTTTCCGACCAGGTGCTGAATGTGGTGTCAAAACGATTAAGGCTTCGGCGTTGGTCTTTCGGTAGGTGGCTCCAGAGAGTCTTCGAACTGGTCATCCTCATCGTCGTCGTCCTCATCGTCTAGCTGATCGTCATCCAGGTCGGAATCGCTACCCGTAGAATAGTCCGACTCGGATTGGAACCGTGCGAGATTGCTGTCTTCATAGTCAATCGACATGGAACCGAGCTCTTCCTCGGGCACATCACCAGATGGAAGTTCATCCCCATCATCCTCAGACTCAGAGTCTGTAAGATCGACTAACGGAGCACGCCAAAAGTTTGCATCAGTGAACTCAATGGCCCCAGGATTACGCGAATAGAAGGTCGCGTTCTGTGTCCTTGAGGTTACAGGAGGGAAGAAGTGGTCAACAAGATCGCTGATGAGTATGTATGAGCTCGACATGCCAGTGAGCTCAAGTAGTTCCATGCGGACCTCAGAGTCGGTGTTGATAGTGAAGATTTTGGTAGATGGAACTCCCACTGAGCGGTAGGACAGCGCGTCAGTGATGCGATTGCCAAACCCAGCATAGAATGGCATTGCACCATCAGGCAAATTGAACAGCTTGGAGATATCACGCAGACATGCCATCTTGAAAATCTCGGGCTTGCGCATGATAACTTCTCTTCGTAGTGCAGCCATGGTTCTGTCAGGACTGAGAATCACTGGTCCACCAGGAAGACGATAGCCACCGTCCTGATCGATGCCTTTAAGATATCCACGCGTCACATCTGCGAGTCCAGCGCTCCGTGAAGTTAGGTACATGATGTTGTAGCCGTTCGACGCAATGTCCGTGAACAGTTTCGCAACACCGGCGTGGGTCCAATCGCGACCCAACATTGTCATGACGTGGCCCATAGCATCGCTACGCGTAATAGTGCCGTCAATGTCCGAGATAACCACAGGAGTGTGTACATCCCAGAGCCACATTTGGGCAGTGACGGTGGCACCATTGCTGCGAACAACGAACTTCATGTCGTTTGCTCCAGGTTTCAGGTTGAGACTCTTGAGGGTATCGCTACTGAGTCTGAGAGTCTTGACAAAATGCGTGGGTCGAGACTCTCGTGAACCTGGGGATCCTGGAACAAAGCCCGGAGATCCAGGCGGGATTCCGTCGTATGCCGATGGGCTTCCCGGTGGTGAAACAGGAGGAGATTCGACATCACCACCTTCACTGAGATCATGCACCAAAATATCATGCACAATCTTTTCGAGTTCCCGCGTGTTCTGGCCGCCAGGTTTGTAGCCTGTCATGTCGACGATAACCTCGCCCTTATCATTTGCACTCGACGGGATATTAACTTCTGAAAGTCGTCGGATGATCTCGTCGATACGATCTGGGTGCTGCTCCCTGAGCATTGAGCTCAACGGATCATCTTCAGGCATGTGTTCCTGGCTCATATCACTTGTACCAGGACTCTGACTGTGCTGCTCGTCGCCGTCTCCAGACTGGCCAGTTTGATTTGACTGACTTGAGTGGCTCGATTGATTTGATCGTGCTGAACTCGCTGATGCGGGTCTGTTAATGTCGAGGAAAGTAACTTCATCATCAGCCTCTCTGTGACTCTTGGTCGGCGAATCCGGAGACACCTCCGGGGAAGATGCCGGAGACACTACTGGCGAGGTCAGCATATTTTGTGGCACATCCGCCGTGGTCTCAAATACGAAGAATGCTTCTCCTCCCTCTCCAAGCTTCATTTGAACAGGAACTTTCTCACCATTCATGTAAAAGTCCACACCCTTTTCAGAGGGTCGGAGCAATGAGAGTTTTCCGAAGCGGATGTGGAATGCCGAACAGTGGAGGTCCTCATCATCTCCTTTGACGACGACAACGTCAATGGCTCCACTTAGTGTCGACGGGTTAAGGCTGTTCCACGTGCGGGAGACAGAGCCAATGGCACGCCCGAAATACTGCATTTCCACCTACTCCCAGTTCCCGTACTAGTCCTGGCTTCGCACAACTAACAAGTAAACTAGAGTTGAGAATCTGGTTTGGACTGGGTTGGAGCTGTCACTTGATGAGAATGGGGTTGGCTTTGTATGGGGGAGAGAGGTTAGCTGGGCTTGCGGTGTCATACGACTGCCAAAGTGTTGGGAGAGCTCAATGTGGGGGGCGGGAGGTGGGATTTCGATGTGGGCTGTCTAAGCACACTGGCCAGCCATTTCGATCAAGAGTTACTGTAAAATAATGGTTTGGTTAAATGTAATTCCGCAGGTAATAATGAATGTAGTTTGGCGGTATTTGGCTGAAGTTACTCAATTTCTAAGTTCGGCCTCTTAGACTTATTTGATAGTAGAGGAATATCCCATTGCTGAGTATGCCTGGCTGTCCATGCTTTCGTTAATCCCGCAGCCACGGACTTCCTGATATCCTGGCCATTCCGAAATCATCATGTTCTTCGTTTTAGTTCTATATTTCAATGATAGCCGTGATCCAATGTTACTTGTTTACACCAAAATGTTGTTATATTGGACCTTTTAAATGGGTGCATTGATGACTTGAGCCGGAAACGCGAAAAATGGAAGCCGTGTAACAGAGCCAGCTCCTTTCATCAATTTAACCGCTCCGTAGTTGCTATAGGAGGCCAGGTCCAATACAATTGAATTTAATTCTCAGTGCACAACCACTCCTGCCAGTATATGGATTTTCAGGAGTGGATATATGGGGGCGCTTCAATGGAGCGTTGCTCATGGATGGCATTTTGAGTTTCCACTGTCAAGAGTCGAATTGCGGGGTTCAAGTAAAGCGAGAAAGAATTCGTTTCATCTGATTTCTTTTTAAAGCAATTGATGAAGCTACGACCGAAGGGCACTCATCCGTTCCTCGATGACTGGAGAACAATTTACTGCTTCATCAACCTTCGCAACACCATCCCTCGACTAGAATACTTGCAATGTCGATTACGGGCTATTGCGAGTCTCTCGACGCGGTCAAGTGACTTGAGATCACCGGAAACCCTAACCCACCTGCATTATTACTGCTGCTTACCTAGCTGGGCGTTTTTTTTTTTTTTATTATTTCTAGTTGAGGCGGTCCAGTAACCTTTTCCCGGCAAATTCGTGGATATATACTGAGATGTTAACGGCGACTGCTGGCAGGTCCGGCGCGTCAGTGACGCCTCCGGATACACCGGCCCATCTTGACCGAATAAAAGACCAACCAGAGGCTGCCAATGCGTCGAGTTCACCATCATCGATATACGACCACATTGCGAGATCTGCTCTCGAGCAGCTCGCCACAGAACACAATCCACAGCAACTGAGTGCACTTGCACTCGATATTTCCCGGGGACCACTGGACGAGCAAAAACTGGTGGGGATTCTGCGGAGCGTGAGTCGAGAAATCAGTCTTTTGGATCTGCCTGGTGCAACTCCATTGGTGACGGCATTGCTCGAGATTAAGTGGAGCGAACTTTCTTCCCAAGCAATTGAGACGTTTGTGCGTTTCCTGAGTGTTCTTGCTAGCGGAATTCCACGTTGGTGGACCGAAATTGCCAACAGAATGGTTGAGGACTTTGTTCTCGATCCATCGGCTACGGA
This sequence comes from Wickerhamiella dianesei, assembly GCA_022577725.1. Taxonomy (NCBI): domain Eukaryota; kingdom Fungi; phylum Ascomycota; class Dipodascomycetes; order Dipodascales; family Trichomonascaceae; genus Wickerhamiella; species Wickerhamiella dianesei. The sequence continues at coordinate 136,035 of JAKIRV010000013.1, read as the reverse complement.
CCCCCACCACAGAGTGCTGGGACACATTTTGCAACTGATTCCCATGTCAGAATCGAGGCTCGCAGAGGTGTTGGCCAAACACTATCCTCACTACCGGTCAGCAGACTCGCAAGAGACGGTAAACTATATAAAGAACTTGCTACGCGTGGCCGAATACGCTCCGGGGCAGCGGGGGCCTGTATGGCAGCTCATTGTTGAGAGGCTGGTGCAGCTCGATGTCGAGTGCGCAGATTTAGAAGAAGAAGAAGAGGAAGAAGACGACGACGACGACGACGACGACGAAGACGATGAGGATACGGACAACGATGAGGACGATGACGATGAAAGCCCCTCGAAAAGACGACGAGTGGCTTTCGAATCGTCGTCTCCCGTCAACATTTCTATTGAGCATAGCGACTCTGAAGATGACCTCGACGACAACGTCAGGGACGGCGAAGAAGTCACTGAGGCTGAACTCGCCCGCACTTCCCCCTCCGAGGAAGCGTCTTTCCTTCCGGAAAAACTTGATACCATTCTGGCAGAGGTTCTCGACAGCCTCCAGGACCAGTTCCAAGCGCAGCGACTGCAGAGCGGACGTGCGTCTCCCTTATTTATTGTGCTCCTCAAGATATTTGACGAGTACGTGCTGCCAACCCATACCACTCGAGCTGTGCAGTTCATAATGTTCCATGTGTCGCACCAGCACCCGCAACTGCTCGAAAGCTACCTGGTGTCGCTCATCGAGAGAGCTCTTTCGCCCCACGAAGCGATGGACCGTAGACTCAAGGCCATGCAATACATTTCAAGCTTTGTTGCCCGGGCAAAAGGGTTAAGCGATGGACAAGTGGTTTCGGTCACAACCTTCCTCACGGAGTGGGTCATGCGCTACATTGACGAACGTGAGTCTGAGGTGGACACTGCCCCAACTATGGCCAAGTTCCGCATCTTTTACGCCGCAGTGCAGGCACTTTTCTACATATTCTGCTTCCGGCACAGTGTTCTGCGTAAACCAGTTGCGGAAAACGGGTCTGCGTGGGTCGCTGGTCTTGACAAGGCTTTCCAACGGATCATCACGACGAAGTTCAATCCTCTCAAGTACTGCAAGCCCACGGTAGTGGCGATGTTTGCTCGCATTGCTCGTGCCGAGGATGTGGCCTACTGCTTTAGCATCATGGAACAGAACAGACTGGGCAGGTTCCGCCTTTCGGCGTCCCCTCAGTCGAGTGGGGCAGGAACTTCTGGTCAAAACCTAAAACGCCTCTCGTCAGTTTACTGGCCAAACCGGAGCGAGTTTGCCATTCTCGAGAGCTATTTCCCGTTCGATCCGTTGGTTCTGAAACGTTCTCACAAGTACGTGCAAGAGCACTATGTTGAGTGGGCGGATGTGGCCAGCGACAACGACAGCGACTCTTACTCGGACTCCGACCTCGAATCTGAATCTGACCTTGATTCGGATGATTCCGACGACCTAAAAGATCTTTAAAAGTGCGATTTCGGTAGTTATTTATGTGACCCTAACTTCGCAATTAGACCTGCAAAAAGTACAAAACAGCCTCAAGCTATTTTTACTGGAAACTAGTTTTTTACTGGTACCTAAAACTACTAGTCTCTTCTCAGCGGATAGGTCTCAATCTTGATGCCATCTTTTGTTACCACTGCCACCTCGAGAGTATCGCCCACATTAATTTGCCGCTCAGCAGCTCCAGTGAATGCATCTTTTACCAGCTTAACAGCTGTTGCCTGATCTAGTGCCACAGGAGTTCGCAGCTTCCCAGTAGCCGGATCGAGCTGGTTGGACAATCTGACCTGGTTGTCGAGGAAAGGCACAAGTAACGTCGAAGCGTGGCCACCTGATCGACTCGCTTCTCTTTCGTAACTGCCGACAAAGTCGAAACTGTACACAGCTCCTTCGCCGTCTTGTAATCCCACGAGAATGGGCTGGCAATAGTAGGGGAAGAACCGCTTGCCGTAGAGAATGTGCATAATCATCCGGGCACACGCATTCGCACTGATTGCCTTATTGTGTTTGTGGTGATACCATTTAATACGGGTGCGAATCTGGTCAATAAGTGCTCTTGCGTCTGCGCTGAAACCGTTAGTCGCCAGGTAAAGGCCATCGCCAACACTGTGAATCTGGGTCGCATTGCGCGTGTCAATGGAGTACCCTGTCGAGTGACGGGTGTCACCAGCAAGGACGGCAAAGTCCGCGCCAGCGATTGCCACTGTGGAGCCTCCACTTGAATCGCCGTACGGGTTGAATCTTCCACTCATTTCTGTGGTTCCAGTCCTGTGTAGATTGGAGTGGTGGCGAGCGTGTCAGCAGCTGGAACAGGAACTGTGGGACTGGGGGAGGTGAGGAGGGGTCACCTGATAAATCATGTTCATCGTTGTCCAGATTGTCCTGGCTAAGTTTCGTGGTGATTGATCTAAATATGTTAATTAGCAGTATTTATATGCGCTGCTGCGGACTTTGAAGCCCGGTGCGGTCCTCTTGTCCACTTTTTTTTTTTCTTCGGGTGGGTGATACGTGGTTGCAATGTAGGGGAAGTCTAAGTCTACACTGGAAGAGTGAAGGACTGGCCCTGGTACACCTTCGTGTAGTAGACATAGAAGAAGTCAGAGTACAACAGCGTCTGGATGATTCCGCCAAACACTGACACGTACTCTCCAACGCGAGGACCAACAATGCCCTTGTAAATCCAATTCAAAAGGTAGAGCGCACGGTAGACACCGAGAGCGAAAATGTAATGCGTGGTCATCGTCTCGCATTTACCGGTACGCTGGATAATAAACAGCTGCGGCAGGATGGCCACACTCTCCAGCCAAATTGAGAAGCTCCACAGAAGCTCAACCATGGTGAACTTCGTGTGGAAGAGCAGCGCCATCACCGCACTCACTCCTATGAGATACTGGACCTTGAAGGTGTCTACTTTTGGCGGGCTACGCGTGGCGCGAAGCTTCGAGGTCATGAGCCACAGAATGTAGCCGGTGCTACCCAAATAAATAAACTTGAAGATGGGGTTATACCATGACTGCCATGGTCTCACCAGCAAATCGAGATATCTCGTCACGTATACCAGCATGTACAAATACTGCGTCTTGAAACTGAGGCCAGCAACGCTGCGCGTCGACTCGATCTTCTGCACTAGGAGCGCAATGCTCAGCAGGTGCGCAGCATCTCCGGCTAATCGGAATACGTTGTACATCTCGGACGCGTACCCTTGGGAGTGACCGACAGTTGCGCGTAGGTGTGTGAGGTGTCAACTTACTTCACGGTTGTTGTTAAGTTACACCAAAGTTATTGTGTGCGTTCAACCTCACACAACACTCGAGTGGCTGAGGTAAGCGAGTGCCAACGGGCGTTAACTGTAGCACTCCATTGTAAGTGAGTTAACGCACAAGTCCCATTGTAGCCAGTACTCCCGCGTCTCATCTCAGGAGGCGGGAAAACAAGAAACGGAATGAGGGTCTCGTGTGGCGTTGGTATCACAAGGTAAACATCAATTATGCCAACTATCCAGTTTCTCACAACCTAACCCTTATCAATGACCCCCATTTGTCCTAACTCCAAAAAAGGTGATCGGACCCGCCGTTGACAGATAACACCTAACCCTTATCAGATCACTTAAAGTAGTAAGTTACTCCTGACGATGTATATAAGTGAGGGCTTCTCCTCACTCCCCTTGTTTTCACTACACCAACACAATGTGGTTCAACATTTTTGGTGCGAATGCTCAGGCACTCATCACTGCGAAGCGCCAGGAACGCCAGGCAAAGATCGCAGAACTCAAGGAGTACCAACAACCTTTAACCGCTGGCCAGAAGTCAATTCTCAACAAGCCTGCAAGGGAAGTTGTGGATCTCATCAGAAAGAACGAAATCGATCCCAAGGACGTGCTTTTGGCCTATGGCAAGCAGGCGCTCAATGTCCAGAAGTCGACTAACAGTTTGACTGAGGTGTTCATCCGTGATGCCGAAAAGCAGCTCAAGGACTTCCCTCGTGGAAAGCCATTGTCGGGTTTCCCTGTCTCCATCAAGGATTGTTTCAGTCTGGCGGGTCAAGAGGCAACTACTGGCTACGCGTCGCTTATTGGTAAGAAGATTGAAGAGGATGAACCTTTCGTCAAGCTCCTGAAGGATGCCGGTGCCATTTTCTATGTCAAGACTAACTTACCCACCACTATGTGGTGCATCGATGGTGCGAATGACGTGTGGGGACAAACTACCAATCCTTACAGTCCACTGCACAGTCCTGGTGGTTCCACCAGTGGAGAGGGTGCCTTAATTGGCGGTGGAGGTAGCCGTCTTGGCGTCGGAAGCGACATTGGAGGAAGCGTGCGTACGCCTGCGGCTAATTGCGGAATTTGTTCGCTGCGTATGTCTACTTCTAGGTTCCCGAATGGCAATGTCGTTCCCCGTCTCAATGGCAATGAAGGAATGCCATGTGTATCTTCACCCATGACCAAGACTCTTGATGATTTGCGTTTCTTTATCACCAGCATCTTTTCGATGAAGCCATGGGAGTATGACTATAGTGTGTTGCGACTTCCGTGGAGAACTGACGCAAAGCTACCTGCTAAGCCCAAAATTGGTGTTCTCCGTCACAACGGACTCTTGGACTTGACCCCTGCCGTTGAACGCTGCTTGGATACTACAATTGATGCTCTTGTTGCGAAGGGTTATGAAGTCGTCGACTTCAAGCTCCCCCGCCCTGGATACGAATACCACAGACTGGCCAAGGATCTTTACGAAGCTGATGGCTACAAGCAGCAGTCGGCACCTTTGATCAGAGGAGAGAATAACGAGCCCTATGTGGGCCGTATCTTTGGCTATTCCAAGTGGCCTCGTTGGATTCTCAGAACTTATGAGTGGATTGTGCGCAATGTCTTCCGTAACCCTCTCAAGGCAGACGAACTCAAGGCAGTGGGACCTCGCTCCACCGATGAATTCTTTGGTCTTATTAGAGAACGTGAGGCTATGCGTCTCGAGGTTTGGGAATTGTGGAAGAAGAGTGGCATTGACTTTTTGATTTCCCCTCCTGCTGCCTCACCTGCTCTTCGCATTGGTACTGCTGAGACGTTTGATACTATACTGTACTGTTCACTCTGGAATCTACTGAACTTCCCTTCGGGCATTTTCCCTGTCACTCGCGTTGACAAGAGTAAGGATGCTTTGCCTGAACAGTTCTCTACTTCTGGCATGCACCCCTTCTCGCGTATCAGTTTCGAAAGCTACGATGCCGAGGAGATGGATGGTCTACCTCTGGCTATCCAGGTGTCCAGTCTTCATGAACAGGATGAGGAAGTTTTGTTGGCTATGGAATTAGTGCAGGATGCTCTCCACTCTGCTGGTGTGGTATTTACCCCTTGAAATCAACACACATCTAAATCTTTTGGTTAGCTCAGATTTGAAGAAGAATATTTAGTAGGTTTCACTTCAGTTGAATTCAGAGAGATTCCCATTTACTAAAATCATCATATACGCACCTTTCCAGCAATAGTAAAAAAAAAAAAAAGACAATGTGGGTGTGATAAAAGAAAGATTTCATTTCCAAGATACAGATGTAAAATAAACCTAATTAGCAGAGCAGTTAACGCATAACTTATGGAGTCCTGAAATCAGATTGTCTTTTGTGCGAGCCAGACTAGAAGGGAGTATCCTCGGGATCAACCTTGTCCTCGTAGTTCTTGCCAATGACTGGGATCTTCTCAAGAATAGCATGACGGTACAAGGGGATGGAGTCGCCGAAGTAAAGCAGGGCCACGACAGCAGTGCTTCCCCAAAGAGAGAGCGAGGGGGTCCTAAGATGGGTTAGAAGCTGTTTTGTTTCGATGGAATCGCGTCCAAAAACTTACCATTTGAGCAAGAAAGGCAAGGTCAGTTTGCCAAACGCAAGTGGGTGCTTGTAGGCAGCAGCGCTGCGGTATGTACCAGAGACCATTGTGGTGGATAGTGACTTTCAAACGCAACTGGATTGGTCGGGACTAATTTACGTGAGCGACTTCTTTGGCTGAGAAACGGGCAACTAAAGATTTATGCGTAAGCTTGTAAGGAAGACCAAATAGGAGTGTATAAAAACTGAAGTGAACGGATGTTCTTTGGAATTGATAATGGTTCGAAATATAGCAAGTCGCGTGATGATCAGAGTATTGCACCGCTCGCACTTTGAAGCCAGCTTGAAGAGAAGTGTTTAATCACGTGAGTGCAATATCACGAACGGGTACTAGTAGTGACTACGCGTACATACAGACGCGCTCATAGCTCGAGTGTCTCCACGCTGCATTGCATTGGAGTGCTCTCCAATCTTTTGGCCGATTCGATATGGAAAATACAATACCTGAAGACAAGAACCGTCCACACCCCGAGGTCGACTGGCGTTTCAAAGCGCTCAAGGATAAACATGAGGCAGTGAGGACGCAGCGGATACAACGGCTTCAACGAAGAGCAGAGGCGAGAGCTGCAGCAGAGTTACCCAACACTGACGACGACAGTCCTTTTCGCTATACCCCTGCCTTTGAAAATGATGCGAGTAACAACAAATTAATCGCCTTTAAGGAACGTTACGACGCTGTGAAAAGGCATCGAATAGAATGGAATCAACGACGTGCAGATGCCAGAACTGAGAGTTTACGGAACACTCCCAGTGAATTGGATCACACAGAGAAACCACAGAATGAACGCGTTTCGCTCGAAGACATTTGGCCAGCGGCATCTGGAGACGATGTGCAACGGCACGCAATTAAACAGGAATTGACTGACACTGAAATAAAACAAGAATTGCCTGAAGGAGCTACAGATGATCCTGTTCCTCCGACAGAAGTTTTATCAGGCCACCCTCCGTCTAAACGCTTCAATCGTCAAAGATGTGTGAGCGACATGCTATTTACAGCAGTCAAGCATTTCCTGACGCTTTGGCGCACCCTAATGCGTGTATCCAAATTTTGCCTGGTCATGTTGATAGGAATTCTCATCGTTCGTGCTGTGGTTGTATGGACGTGTTACTTCCTCGTGTCCTCATATCACGACTCATGATCACATCTTCGGACATCGATAAATGCATCAGCCTTGTACCGATAAGTTATATACTAAATCGTCTATACCAACCAGCATATCATTTTCATTAGTGTCCTGCTATATAGACCAATAGGGGTTACGAATAAGTTACAAAAAAGAGCATCACAGAGGGGTTGCATCAATCTGCTGGAGGGATGGACCAAGTGCAAGCTTCAATTTCGTGCGGTACATGACTCCACTAGCCTTTTGAACGGGATTGTACTCAAGGTATATCGTGTTGAAGTTTTTGAGATGCTTGAGTTCGCGCTCAATGCTTGTGTAGTTTTCGATCAGATTGCCTGATGCCCACAGTTCCTCTAGCTCTGTAAGATGGCCGATGTTCGTGAGTTCCTTAATCCGGTTATTCGATACATCAAGCGTCTTGAGCTTTTTGTTATTTTCGAGACCTTCGATTTTCTCGAGTTGGTTGTGGCTGATGTAGAGCTCCTCGAGATTCACCAGCTTGTCAAGGCCCTCGAGCTTCGTGATCCTGTTGCTCTGAATAGACAGAATGCGAAGATTAATTAGAGTGTCGAGCCCCTGCAACTTGGTGATCTTGTTCCGGGCAAGCCAGAGACTGTCGAGATTGTGCAATTCCTCCAACCCTTTGATTTCCTTGATGCGATTTGCTCCAAGCTCGAGGTTGGTCAGTTCATGCAGGTTGTTCAAATCATCGATACGACTGACATCGTTCTGGCAAAGATACAAATCTTTGAGACCAGTGAGCTTGTCAAGATGTCGAATGTGTCTGATATTGTTGAAGCTCAAGTCCAAGGAAACCATATCGGGACCAAAATGTTCGAGGCGTCTGTCCATGTGATCGATCCTATTATCATAGAGGTCCAAACTCTCGAGTGTCGAAGGAAAGTCCTCGATACCACGCAGAGAAGTGATAAAGTTCTGGCGGAAGCACGCAGCCTTTACGTTCTTAAATCTCCCCACATCCAGATCACGTACTGACTTAATTTTCAGATGGGTGAGATCGATATCTTCCGTATCTGGAGGATAGTCATCTAACAAGTTACTGTCGGCCTCAATAGAGACAGGGTCCTCGACAATGTCTGTAATCTGAGGTCCGTACTGAGCCTCGAGCTGAGTCTGAGTGGGCGCTTTCGACTCAGGCTTAATTGTGGATTCTGGTTCCGGAGAGCCAATGGGTGATTTAGGAGACGATGGAGAGATTGGAGAGACCAGCTCGTCCTCTGTTGTGCCAGCGTTGGCTGCCATATTTAGAACCTTTAGAATCTGAAAAGGTTATAACAAAGAGGAGGGGTGGGCGAGAAGGGGGGAAAAGGCGGGAGAAAGGGGAGATTCTCATCACGTGCCACCACTTTAGTCCGGAACGGTATATCGTTTTCGGTTCCGAAAAGACAGTTTTGTTTAGCAAGTGTCGTCTGATATGTGCTCAGGAGGCCAAGACAAGCTGGTTCAGTGTGAATATGATCTATTCGGTGAGACGTTATTGCCACCGCAACCATACTATGGCGCCTAGACGATCAGACTTCAAATATATATACAACGTTTTGGAGGCTAAATTATCACAGGTTTTGTTTCCTTTTAGTGGGCAGCAGGCTGCGCAGCAATGTAGTCAATAGCATCCTTCACAGAGCGGATCTCATCGGACTCCTTGTCGGGGATCTCAATGCCGAACTCCTCCTCAACAGCAACCATGAGCTCAACAGCATCGAGGCTGTCGAGACCAAGGTCCTGGAAGGTGGCAGTAGGAGTGAGCTTGTCAGAGCCCTGGACGTAGCTCTGGAACACAGAAAGCACACGGTGCTCAATGTCAGCGCGGGGAAGGCTGCTCTGGAAGCGGGCCATCAAAGGCATACGCAGAGCCTGGGGACGGAGGGCAGCAGAAGCCAGAGGAGTCGAGCGCTGCAGAGCAAAGCGAAGGTTCTGGCGGAACATTTTGAGATTGATGTGATTCGAAGATATCAAAATGAAAGCTACGATGATGGGTCGATTGTGATTAGTGAGCGGAGGACGGTGAAATTAGGTAACATCACTTAAGCGGCGTCGTGGGTGCAAGAGCGTCCATTTTGGAAAGCTTGTACACTACACGTAGATTAAATTAATTGATATTTTTTAGCAGGAATTGCAGGGCCAGGAGGGTAAATTCCTCCATATTTTCAATTCTGTCCGTTATTCCAGTCTGACTCTTGGTTGAAGTAACCCCCTTTGGTCCGTACACGCCGAAATACACTGTGCCAACTTCTTCTCCAGCGGGTCCAGCCCAGCCGGTTTCAGCAAGCACATAAGTAGCATTGAGTTCCACTCTTAAGTTTCGGGTAAGTCGTTGAGCCACATCCTCACTGGGGCCCGTGTATGCCGCAATTTCATCCTCTGACCACCCCGATAGACTCAATCGGGACTTCAATGCGTAGGTTGTAGTTCCTCCCACGAACCATTCAGACGCACCAGGCACGGAGATAAGCGATGCAGCTATGAGACCTCCACATGCACTTTCTGACACTGCGAGCGTCTCGCCTTTTGCCTTCAGTTTCTCGCTGATTTCTGTGACTAGCGCCTGAGTTTCCTTCGAAATGAACATATACAGTGCTGTAGTGGATAGTCTCAGTCAGTCACGCGTGTTCCTCCACACTCGCCCAATAAACCCACCCAACCGCATATCGCCGCCACAGCACTGATTATCGAACAGTTTAGAGGAGTGAGCACCTAACCACACGTCTCTCGAGAACAATGGCAAACATATACGAATTCAGCGCCGGTCGCGTGGATTTGGACAACAAAACGGGTCAGGCGACTCCAGTACGGGGCCAGGGCAAAGTTGTACTTAAGCAGAGCTCTGAGGACCCGTCATTGCTAGCCATACAGTGGCAACCGCGTGGCGGATACCATCACATTAAACCCAGTGAGGAGCTGGTGATGCTCCCAGGCGATGTCGAGTTTGAGCATGTTCCTGAGGGAAAGCTTGGGCGAGTGATTATGATGAGACTGTTGAGCTCTGGCATGCGTGTTCTGTACTGGCTCCAGGATGCGCCAGAAGGCGATCTCGATAGTCTGAGCGAAAAGGACGAGGAAATCATTCTCAAGTTGAACGAGCTCGCCAACCAGGAGATCGATGAGCCCGAGGAGGAGGAGCCTGAAGAACCAAAGGAAGAAGAACCAACGGCAAACGCAGAGCACAAAGACGCCGAAGCGAGCAAAGCACAAAGCGTCGACGAGATGCAGGTCGATGCGGAAAGGTAGGTATCTATATCTTGTGTTTAACTTTGCGGAAACTAACTTAACCTAGACCACGGGAACCGCAGTCATCCCTATCTGCGTCTACGTCTACGCATGCAGAGTTGCAGGTACCGACTCGCACGAGACTGTCGCAGGCTGTTCCTGTTGCCGATAGAGCAGCTCACGTGGCTACGGCATCTGATGCTGCACTCGAGGCGTTGTTAAGCCATGCTCCAGAAGTGGCCCAGACTCGTAGTGAACTGGTGGAGGTTGTTCACTCCCCACACTTCTCGAGGGCACTTGACGAACTTGGTCAGGCGGTACTCGAGAGTCCTGCATTGGCTCAGAGCCTGGGACTTCCGAGACAACCCGTTTCGGTGGAAGATTTCCTTTCCATGCTCAAAAATCTCTACAGGGAATAATTAACGCAGTTAAATAATAACCAAGAACCAAAAATCGCGTCATTAGACATAAATCTCAGGACTCGGGTTCGACTGCCGCAGAAGTTGCGGAAGCTTCTTCTTCTCCAAATAAATAAATCTTTGATCCTTGTTGCCCCGACTCGCACGATATCACCCGAGAGTGCTTTCGGTTGTGTCTTCTGGCTCGCCTGGAGCTTTGTGTGGACGCTGCTGCTGCGACAACTTCGTCGTATGTGGGCAAGTGGCGATGGTGGCCACTCCTGTCGAGTCTGGCAAGGTCGATGGGCTCCACGAGTCCCACGTATCCACCAGCGTTTTGTTGCGCCTGAAGGTATCTAGCCCTGTGTTCGTCGTCACTACTTGTACTGCTCACAGATGTTCTGCTGTGAACTGAGCTCGATCTTTGGTCTCGTGACGGAGACTCGTCATCTCCAAACAGGTTAATGAGCTTGGCTAGAATCGCATTGTTGCCCGACATTGGTCGTGTGATAGTAAAGTTTGGATCTGGGATGTGTCGTTCTAGTTATATATTAATGTTCATGTAGATCAACAAACCGACCCTGGTCAAGCGATTATATCATGGGACTCAGTTCGTCTATTATGACCATGTGCGCGTATTCGCCCAGGTCTTAATGACGGTGCGTTAGCATGCATGCCACTTTGTCTTTTCAAAGGCAGAGACCCTTGCCTTTTCCGTGGTTTAGGGGAACTTCTGTCGAGTAGTCAAAAAGCTGAGCAATAAAGGCTAGGGGCTAGAGAACTATACGAGTTTACTACGAGCTCTGACTGATCCAGATCGCAGCTGCAGGAGCATCGCCAATTCGGAAATAAGATTGAGAAGCGAGTATTTAGGTGGCTTTTCTGTTTAGAGTTCTGGTTGGGGCAGGCTAAGCCGCAAATTAACGCTGTAGGTACCCGAATCTGGGGGGGGTCTAGATGGTGACTGTATGCAGTTCAAGTCAAGTTTTCCCCGAACCCACCACCTGAGTAACCAACCGCCCCCCCTCTCATCTGACTAGGGGGAGAAGAAAGACCACCAAACACCGAGCGACCGGGCACATGCGCATATTGTTGCTCGGTAAACCGTGCCAGAAATTTTTTTTTTTTTTTCACTTGACATTTAGCGCAATTGCGTCTGCGCGGTAAACTCGCCAATCCTGTCGCACTTTTCAGTCGCCTCAACACCTATGCAGATCAAAGCTTGCGACTGAGGAGCTAAGCCACTTCTCCTCTCCAGCTTCAACTCCCACCCCTCCTTCGGAGGTCACTTGATGACCACCGATATCGGGGAATGGGAATCGAGCCAAATGGGAGTTTGACTTCGCCTCCACATGCTGTACTGTAACCACAGTAGCCTAGTCATAGTAACGGTCAAGCTTTTCTCGGTGGAGAAGAAGAGTGATTAGGACGACCAAATCGGAGCATAATTTCAGGTACTGCCGCGTTCTCCGAAAAGCTACAGATAAATTCAAATATCCGATATTTTGTTAAGAACTATTGCCCGTCAATCGTTGAGACGTCTTCTCAATCGCACTTGAAATTCTACGATCTAGAAGTCCCCGCCGATGGAGACTTATGCACGTCTCCGCCGACAGCTGGTCTCTTGGCGATGACTGAGCTACTGAATCGGGCATAACACGCTCACTGGTTTGACGTGGGGCTCTGGACATGGGCTCATAGGCAGAACAAGGGTAGGATCATCGGCTTAAGACGACGGCTCAGGAAAGATCGGCACACCTGTTTGTTTCTGCGGGGTACTGTTAGATCGATAGGGATGGGTAATAATGAAGTGCACGTCGTACAATATAACTGATAACGAGATCTGTCTCGTTTATTCTAGTTCGTGCGATGCCATGGTCCTTTGGGGTTATTGGTGATTGTCGTCATTCGTTTCATCAATTAAGGCATCAGCTTGACTTTAATCGCATAAAAATAAAATGCTTCAAAGAAATCTTTCCTCTTCAATCCAGGCTGGGTGTGTTTAGGTATGGCGACTCTCTAAATGCTTCAATTGATGGAAGTCCACGTACTAGTGTTTGTGATACTTTAAACCTCTCCAAATTCGTTCGTTCTAACTCAATCTCCGGTTCCCAGTAACACTTAGTTCAGAATTGTTTAACAACGTATCCGCTATAAACAAACAGACACGTCGCTCAAGGCATTTTACCCAATACTATTGGCTTTTATGAAACAGAACATGCAGACTTTCAATCGCGTATAGAGCTGATTGGTGTCAATTCTAGAAATTAAAAAAACATTTCTTTTTTCTTTGAGAGAACATTAAAATTGGCGATAAAATTGGGTCACCTTCACTGGCGTATGGGGGCTATATAGCTCTCATGGCAGCGCATAAACCTCCCAAGCTATCTAACCAGGTCAAGCAGACATAATCAGCCATGGCAATCGATAAGGACAGATTCGGGGAAACGTTTCAAAAGTTATTAGACGCCCAGTCAGATGCACTGGAAGCCCGAAGTGGACGTATAAGACGAGTCAGACGAGGCATTGGAGCTGAGCTCCAGCAACTGGCTCAGACCAGACAGCTTGAATCCCAGGCTATTGCTCGCGATGTGGAGAAAGCCCAAGCTCTGAGGACGAGGAGAACAGAATATACCGAAGCGCTTGCGCGTGAGGAATATGGAGGTACTGCACAATCACTAAAGGCAACCATTCAGAGCCTGCGTGAAGTTGATCAAGAGATTGCTCGACTTGAAAAGTTACGTTCAGAGAAACGGGCAGAAAAGCTCGACCTGGAATCAGTGTTGGCCAGTCGACGGTCGCATTGGAAAGAATTGCTGAGAACTCTTCCCGAACCTCAGGACTCCGAAACCGAGGATGCTATTGCATTACAGCGCCAAAGACAAGCAGATCTCGAAATGGAGTCAGAGGCTGCTCGCAACGGTCTTGGTCTATGGTCGCAGGTAATAGCAGACCTCAATGAACTTGACACAGATCTGAAACAGGTCGATGAGATTGTTCAAATTGATCAGTTACCGTTCATGCTCGCACGTGCAATATCGACACTTGAAGCCCATCTCGGGGTTGCAGAAAGTAACAACTGGTCCGTTCTTGTTGTTGCTATTGGCCATGAGCTCCATTTACTACGTGATGCACTCAGCGCCGTGCAGCAGCATGCGTAAATATTTATTGAGATGAATTAAATGAGATTAAATTACTGTTGATTAAATAGAGAGACCCGACCTGCCTAGTAAAGACGCAAGATCGGGAGGTGCACCAAGTGAGACGGCACCCCGGATTTTGTACGAAACTTTATGAAGCGTCTGCACGGGTTCTGGGTCAGACGACGGTGAGAACCCTGTGGCCATTGGAGGGAGACCAAGTGGACCACCCTGAGGAGGCGAGGCAGCGTTTTGCATGAAGCCTGGTCGAGCAGGTGAAGGCAAAGGTGCATGAGGGAAAGTACTGATGCCGCGAAGATGACTGTTGTGATGTTCCAAAATAGCATTCGATTCCCTGAAAAGTCGCGAAAGCTGCGTACCAGCAGCGAGTCGCGTCTGCTGTGAGAGTGGGCGCATGTCATTGTCGATGCTTTGAAGTGACAACGGACCTCTCGCCTGACTTGTCCTACTCACTGGCGCTGGTCTTTCACCAGCAGCAGCTGCAATGCTGCCAAACGTGTTCGTTGTGCTGCCAGGGATGCTGTACTTTGAGATTCCTCCATGGGATGGTCTCATAAGTCTCTTCTCACGTCTATGCTGATACTCCTGCTCAATCCACTTGGTTTTGGCCTCAGAGTCCTGGTCTCCAAACTGCTGTTGGGCTCTCCTCAAAATCCGAGCCCTCAAGTCGTTATCCTTGTTACGAACTGCATGGGTGTCACGCCATCGCTTCTTTCGAGCTCGGTTCTCTTCGCGAATTCTGTCTTTGTCTTCTTCAGTGAGCGCTGTATTTCGCGGTCTTCGAGGACGCGACGGAGCCCTAGGACCACTTGACTCACCTGGAACTGGCGTCGATGCCGTAGATTCTGGTACCGGGGTGGAAGCGGCACTTGAATCCGCACCAGGAGTTACAGGAACGGAACCAGGTGACTCGACAGATGGAGAAGATGTCCGTGCTGGTTTGATGACCTTTGGTGCCTTTGGAGGTTTTGGAGCCTTGGCGACCTTTGGGGGCTTTGGAGGCTTTACGACCTTCGGTTTCGCGGGTTTCTTTTGTTTAGGAGGTTCTGTTGGCCTTGTTTCTGATGTACTGGGAACTGGTGCTGATGGTTTCGCTGGAGCCTTAGCTTTCGCCTTCTCTGCCTTCTGTGTTTCCTTTGATTTGGGCGCAGCGGCCAAGTGCGGAGGAACAACTGCTGGGGGAGGCAAAGGCGGTAAATCTAGAGGTAAACCACGGAGAACAGAGTGCTGTAAAGACCTTGGCGGTTCTGGAAGTGGTTCAGTTAAAGACAAGGTACCCATCAAGGCAGACTGGACCGCCCTCAGAGTTTCAGCATCAGCTTCAACATTGTCGAGATTGAGATCAAGCGCAGGCATAGTGGCCAACGAGCTACTCAACGCAGCGATTTGTTGGTCAAGTGCATTTACATCAGTACTAGGCTGTTCCTGGGTCGAAGTCTTCGCCGATGCCTTTTTGACGGACTTTGATGGAGGTTTGGATTTGGGAGCAGCAGAAGCGGAAGTACTTGTAGAAGCACCAGCGGGTGGAAGCGAAGTCACAGAAGGCAACGAGGGTAGATCCGTTGGGAGAGGAGGCAACGGATTCGCAGCAACTGCCGCCAATGCAGCACTGATAGATCGAGCTAGTGCATCTGTGTCGTCGGAAGGAGCAACCGGAGGAACTGGTACGGCTGGTACATCTGGGATTGATGCAGCAGTCGCCGTCACAGCTGCCTCCAAGGCAGCAATCGCAGCTGGAGTGAGCTCTGAAAGGCCAGGAACCTCTCCACTTGCTGAAGGGGCAGAGTGTTCAAAGAAAGACCTCAGATCAGTGAACAACTGATCGTCTAGAGGCATTGACGATGTAGCCTCTTGCCTCAATCTCTCGAGCTCAGCATCTTCCTCTTTTCGCCTGCGATCTTCTTCCTCTTGGCGACGTTTCTCTTCCCTCTCTCTACGCTCCTCCTCCCTACGTCTACGCTCATCTTCACGTCGTCTTCTTTCGTCTTCCTTTCGTCTACGCTCTTCTTCTTTCTTGCGGCGTTCCTCTTCTTTCTTGCGGCGCTCTGCTTCTTCTTTACGACGCTTTTCCTCGAGCTCACGTTCGCGTTCTCGAATCCTCTGAGTCTGACGCTCCCTGAACTCCTCCTGGCGCATTGCCGCGGTGAGTTGCGCCACAAGGCGCTGCTCGAGAGTCAACTCCTCTGTACCCTTCGGCATTGGGTCGATGAAGACAGCAACGTGCTTCCAAAATGAAGATCTAGTTCAGGTTTCGAGATAGTATATTGTGTAGGGTTTGTGCTTTTATTTCGGGGAATGTGGTTAGGTAATGAATTTTCTCTACACTCGGTTAGGCTATCGCTTCCAAACGCACTATTTCTTAAGATAGCCCTCCTCTCTTAGCGTCGAAAGGATGTGGTCGATCTTTTCAGACAAATTCGAAATAGGGCCATCATGTTTTTGAAGCCGGAGGAGCTCATCGACCATCCCGTAGCTATCCAGCTTTGCAAAAACGGGTTTGTGAGGGGCATTGAGTACCAATGCGTTCAGGACTGAAAGCACACGTGATTGGAGTTTTTCGACATCGTGGTCCGAATTAGTATCAAAATGAGTATCAAACACTCGCTTAAATGTTTCCCAGCCCTTGGCTTCCTCAAACTGTTCATAGGCAGGTAAGCAATGAGCGAGGGCACAAGATAGAGCATAAAGTGCTTTGTTGGCAACAGCGTCGTTGTCGTCATTAGTTCGCGCCAGTATCGTAGGAATACCCACTTTGGTTTTCACAAGATCAGCCTGCGCCTTATCATTGTTCTGCACGGCAGATCCAATCGCGGACAGCGCAAGGAGCCTGATTTGTGGTTCTTTATCATTGACAAGATAGATCAACGGCTCCCATAGAGCTCCCATATCATTAGCGTTGTCAATATTCTCAATAAGGTCTTCAAACGCTTCAAGGCATTCAATTCTTTGATTCAGGTCTTTACTTTCAACAGCTGCCTTGAGATTCTCTTTCATCATTGTACCATCGTCTGCGCCGCCAAACAGCTTCGCAAGCAGCTGAGGATCTGGAGGACCATTGTCAACGCCGTTAGCGGCATCTACCGACCACTTTAACAGCTTGTCCATTGTTGGAGTGGGTTGAAACAGAGCAAATCTAGATGGGTTGGTTTGTTGCGTGGGAGAGGTCAGCTGACTCTTTCACATGTGTATAAGATAAATAGGGTTAGTGTAGTCTAGTTCAGTTTGAGTTAGTTCAATTGTCGAGAGTGGAGCCATCTGGCTCAGTCTGTGAGATTCGTGCTCCACTTAAAATAAGCGGACCCTTGCTGGCGTCCTGTACGGTATCAGACTCAATAAAGTCTTCACTGGGCACTTCCAGCTTGATGGCAAAAATGAGATCAGAGCCATTCTTGAGCACATATCTCAAGTAAGTCTGCTTGGCATATTTGCCCACATCAAAAGTGAAGAAAGGCAGCTCAATGGCAAAGTTTCTCGCCATTTGAAGGTATGGGGTCACGAAGTCAAACGCCCAGACCTCGCCCTTGTGGAACGTGAAACCTTCGCGAGCTTCCTTGCTCAAGAACTTCTTTCTCCTCTCGGAACTGTTCTCCTCGAGCAGTGGGCTCTTCCAGATTGTATCCGGCTGCCGGACAGCATAGTTGATTGAAGCTAATGCTGGTCCATAAAGGTACGGTCGATCAGCATACATGTCTCCATCCACGCTCGGGTCGATCGTATACTTAAACGCCTTGAAGGCAGCCGAGAATCCCCAGGGTAAAATGTCTCTTACAGGGGTGTCTGAGTCGTTGCCCCACAACAGTTTGTCGCCGTTTACATCTTTTGAGAATTCGATAACAAACTGGATAGAGAATCGATCCTTCTGTCGTGAGGGCGACTCAAAGTAAGCTGAAGGCACATCGGGTTGTTTGATACGCACCACAACCTCAACAGACCCAATGTCCGTGTCAATACGTAAAGGGTGTTCGTCGTTCACATTGGCATCCTTATAGGGACCGTCGTAGCTCGACGAGACTGCTACCTTGACTGCCATCTTGTCGAATTAATGCCAAGAGCTTAAGAATTTGCTCGTGGGGTAGAGATGAACAATTGTAAACTTGACCCCCACTAACTTCTCCAGATCACATGAGACACGCTGGTCGGAAGCAAGCGGGAAGCAAGTCGAGGGTAAGGGGCAAAACTTCCACCTCTGCTTACAGGTGCTGTTCTAACCTGAAATTCCGGCCACATGGCGTTTCATCAGAGCCTTGAAAAGCTTTAAAAGAAGGCAATAGAAAAATAGTTCGGGGTCCAAAATTTGATCATAGCATTCAAAAGTAACTAAGGAGGTTGCGGGGAGAGCGTGGAGACGTTTCATCAGACGGGTTTTGGTAACCGACGATAGACACCCGTTCGCGTTGTAAAAAATAGTCTACATGTATTTTGTGAACAAGTAAACCCGGAGAAATGCACAAATGGCTTTTTAGTTAAAAGTAACCTATATGGAACGGAAAGTACAGGTTCCGAGCACGCACATTGAATATTTCCGATGCATCCACCTGCGTGCTTACATGGCCACCCCTTACCACGCTTTGCGTGAACCCTATCGGGATATGTATCGACGATTCGCGGGCTTTTTTTATCAACGGCAATCGTCTACAATGCGCTGTTTTCATATCTAACGGTAGTTATGCGCAGCTCGTATTAGCGCAAAACCACCAGGGTTCCAACGGCTTCTGAGCAACCCACTACGAATGCCTCAAGGCGATGACAAAAGTTCCGACATGAGGATGATTGCCCAAAAGCAGCTTCTGGACCGTCTAATCGGCTCCCCCCATTTCGCCGGGCGGAAGAGTCACGCAATTGGAATTAGGCGTCACATAACCACCCGTAGCGGCTGGAAATATGCTGCATAAATGGATTCCCGGTGGGCAATTCTATTCCGGACCCGATTGCCCACTCAGCATCGAGCATGTGCCCCACATGTCACGCTGTCAGTCGTGCAAACGCTTAAGCAGGTGGACACGACCCCCCTGCTAAAGTGCCTCCCAACTGCATGTGGGAGAGCTACCCCCAATCATGGGTCTTACCACACCACCTCGACATATATAAGCCCCACCTTACCCCCCACTAGAACTCTTCAAGTTATATCGAACTTGATCAATTTCAAAAATGGTTTCCAGCTTAGACGCACTTAAGAAGACCGGCACCACCGTTGTGACCGACACTGGTGAGTTCGACCTCATTGCCAAGTACAAGCCCCAGGATGCCACCACGAACCCGTCTCTCATCCTCGCTGCTAGCTCCAAGCCCGAGTACGCGAAGCTCATTGACGATGCTGTGGCTCAGGTGAAGGGCAACGGATCTGCTCAGGAGAAGGCTGCTGAGGCTTTGGACCTCCTTCTTGTTGAGTTCGGCCGTAAGATTCTCGAGATTGTGCCTGGTCGTGTGTCCACTGAGGTGGATGCTCGTTTGTCTTACGACACCAAGGCCACTATTGAGAAGGCTCTCAAGATCATTGATCTTTACAAGCAGAACGGCGTCTCCAAGGAGCGTGTCCTCATCAAGATCGCCTCGACCTACGAGGGTATCCAGGCTGCCAAGACCCTCGAGAAGGAGCACGGCATCCACTGCAACCTGACCTTGCTGTTCTCTCACGTGCAGGCCATTGCGGCTGCTGAGGCCCACGCCACTCTTATCTCTCCCTTCGTTGGCCGTATTCTTGACTGGTACAAGAAGAGCACCGGCAAGGAGTACACTGCCGAGACTGACCCTGGTGTCAGCAGCGTCAAGGCGATCTACAACTACTACAAGAAGTTCGGCTACAAGACCATTGTGATGGGTGCGTCCTTCCGTAACACCGGTGAGATCACTGAGCTTGCTGGTGTCGACTTCCTGACCATCTCTCCCAAGCTTCTTGAGCAGCTCTACGAGTCTGATGCTCCTGTG
Organism: Wickerhamiella dianesei; assembly: GCA_022577725.1. Classification (NCBI taxonomy): domain Eukaryota; kingdom Fungi; phylum Ascomycota; class Dipodascomycetes; order Dipodascales; family Trichomonascaceae; genus Wickerhamiella; species Wickerhamiella dianesei. The sequence continues at coordinate 116,327 of JAKIRV010000013.1, read as the reverse complement.
CCCAAGAAGCTCGATGCTGAGCAGGCCAAGTCTCTCGACATCAAGAAGGAGGAGTACCTTGACTACCCTGCCAAGTTCCACTTCGACCTCGACAAGGACGCCATGGCCTACGAGAAGCTCGGTGAGGGTATCCGTAACTTCGCTAAGGATACCGAGACCCTGCTCTCAACTCTTGCCTCCAAGTTCTAAGTTTACTTAGTGTAGCGACAATTAACTCAACGTGTTATGCCTCTATTGCGCCACACCAGTTCACTCTTCTCCACATTTGAGATTACGTACTAAAATTTCACCCGATAAAATGTCCGATAGAATCGAGTTAGGACGGCCCGGTGATTTCCATGTGCATCTTCGCGATGGAGCCATGAAGGATCTCGTTACTCCGCTTGTGCGTGAGGGCGGCATCAGCGTCTGCTATGTTATGCCAAACCTTGTGCCGCCATTAGTGGAGCCTGAACGTGTTCTTGCATATGAAAAATCACTTCAGGCGCTTTCGCCTCGCACAAAGTTCCTCATGAGCTTGTATCTTTCTCCAGCAATCACTCCAGAAGTTATTCGTGAGGCGAAGAAACAGGGAATTACTGGCGTCAAGTGCTATCCAGCTGGAGTGACAACTAACAGTGAGCATGGAGTGTCGTCTTATGAGCCTTTCTATCCTACTTTTGCTGAGATGGAGGCTCAGAACATGGTTTTGAATCTGCACGGTGAGTGCCCATCTTCGCAAGAAGGTATCCATGTCCTCAATGCGGAGGAGAAGTTTTTGCCCACTCTCAAGCTGCTCCACTCTAAATTCCCGAAACTCAGGATCATTCTCGAGCATTGTACTTCTGCAGCCGCTGTCCAGGCAGTAAAGGAATGCGGTCCTACTGTAGCTGCCACTATCACGGCTCATCATCTCTACTTGACGGTTGACTCCTGGGGTGGTAACTCGCACAGTTTCTGCAAACCAGTTGCCAAGTTCCCGTCTGACCGTGCTGCCCTGATTGAGGCGGCTACTTCGGGTGATCCAAAGTTCTTCTTCGGCTCAGATTCTGCTCCCCATCCGATTGAAGCAAAGACAAAGGCTACTGGAGCTGCTGCTGGCGTGTTCACGCAGTCAGCAGTGCTTCCTTACCTTGCTGAAGTCTTCGAAAAACAGGGAAAACTTGACAAACTCAAGGCATTCGTATCTGAGTTTGGACAGCGGTTCTATCAGGTTGACCAGGACTCTCTAGACCCGTCCACTGTGACTTTGGTGAGAAAGCCCTTCCAGGTCCCAGACGAGTACTCCGACAACAAGTCAATCAAGGTTGTGCCATTCCTTGCTGGCAAGACTCTTGACTGGTCTGTCGAATGGTCTTCATAGTTTTACATTTATTTACCTACTAATAGCGTGGAACAACTCTGTATGTTGCAACTATTACCGCTATTTATAACTTTCTATTGCAAGTTTCGAGGGGCTAGCCCTCACTGAAATACGCTTTCTCTTGTGTTTCGTAAATTTTCTTTAGTATTTTTTCAATCCGGAGGCTGGCTTCCTCAAGGTTCTTGACTCTCCTGCCAAGATCATCATCAGCCGCTATTGCCGATGACGCGGATGTAGACTCTGTGGCTAGAGCTGCATTTGCACGTAGGACAGACGAAGCCGAGGAAAACACTCGTCGAGGTCTTCTGGCGCGATAGCTGGAAAGTGGACTGAAGGGGGGCTCGAGCTCGTCGTCACTTTCGTCTTCAATGGCAGTAACATCGGCAGGCTCATTGGTAGACGACGATTGGGCTCGAGCCAATCTCGACAAGTCGCCTCGTGACATTGCCAATGAGCGGTGATCTAACACTTCCTCCAGTAACGCCAAACTAGACGTACGTTTACCGAACGTATCGTCAAGACGGACATTGACATTCCCTCGACTCCACAAACTGCCCACAGGTCTTTGTGTTGCGTTAGGTGGTCGTTCAGATTCAGACATGCTGAGACGCAGCTGACGATGGAGCTGAGCACGTTGCGAGTCGTCGAGTCTTTGTTGGCGATCAGTGACTGTAACTTTGAGGCGTTCGTATATGAAAATCGCCGCCAGAATTGGCAAATGGGTAACCTTAAGGATCCATCTATTAATGCGCAAGTACCATGTAACTGGCACAATGTAGAGAAGCGGATGCAAAAACCATTCTAACAAAGTCAAAGGAGGACTGAAAAAGAACACAGACGATGCCTCACTCTTGATTTTGAGCACAGTGTTCACTGCCCGCAGATAGTGATATTCATGGACAGAGTCATCGGTGATGTCGCTGAAGCTCTGAGACAACACGGCGGTCACCATAGTACGCACCACAAATTGGGTCAAGAATAAATAGAGAGTCAAAGCAACTTTTCCAGGGAGTGAGTAGTTCCCCCAGGTTTCCCAGACAGTGGAGGTGAATCCGAACATGATCTTGACCAATTCATAGGCAGTTCTACTGGGGGTGCTAAGAAGATGAAGACTCTCTGGCTCCAAGACGTATGCGAACGCCACCCAGAACCCAACGGAGAACATCATCACGACAAGCCATGACATGGCAAGGTCGATACTCATTCTTCTTAGAGAAATCACCATTCTCGAGAACGCTTCATTGCTTTCAAATATGGCAAAAACGCGGGGAATCACGACAATACCAGCAGCAGCTAAGATGTCTCTTGCTGTCGAGGGCAATCCTCCAAGACGCAATGCGTAATAAGTAGCCACAAGGGTAACTGTTAGCAGATCAATTGCATTCCATAGACTCAAAAAATAAAGATGGCTACCCACATTCGACCATGCCGATATTTCGTCCAGAGCATTGGCAAATGCCCACGCTCCAAATATCACTTCAATGACCTGTGAAGGTTGTTGTTGTAGCATCTGAAGATATAGACCCAGGAAACATGCAGCGGCGGCTATTTTGAGCCAGTATCGATATTTAGGGACCCGTAAACGTGAGGGTTTGAGCAGACCAGTGTTCTCAAATCTATAAGCATAGACGATGCCACGACGTCCGTATACAAACGCACCCATTTCTTCTCTGGTGTGGAATGGAACTCTGTGGGACTTGTGAAGATAGGGGTCAAATACCAAAACACCATTCCACAGATCACTTACAATGCTCACTACCGCAGGATTTGCAAGTAGTCTTTTGGCCTCACAATGGATAGCCAGCTCAATGGCCGAGATCCTCAACCAAATAGGCACAATTAGAGTTGCGGTAGTAGCTGAGCCGTCGGCAAGGGGGTAGAAATCAAAGGTCAAGGCACGTGCGAGTGTCAAAGGATCATCGAAATCGGGAATTAGTTTGATAGCAACACTTTCACATATCATTGCCCGTGTTTCGAAGATTCGGGCCATGCCTGGATCGCGATTCTTAGGATCCCAATACCAGTTTCGCACTGCTAGTAGGCAGAATAAAGTTCCCCCACACAGCATATCGGCTCTAATTTTGTCCACAATGGGTCTCACAAAGAAGTCATAGATCTGGGGATTTCTCAATTGCTCATGATACACGGGAGCGTCAACGTGACAATCGACGGTGTCTTTGATTCGGTGCACTAGCGACACAATTGGCACCGTATCGAGTTTGTCTGGCCTAAAAAGAGGCAACACTGCCATCGTCTCCTCGTCCATTCTAGACTCGGGCATTTAGGCGCGAAAGTATGCCCTAGAACGCGTCGAGATCGTCGCTTTGTCGTTCCTTTCCTGCAAGATTCCCCCAGCTTTTTAAATGGAACACTAAGCACGGTACCTGAGTGTCATTATGGAGACTCCTGAAGGCTTTGGGTGTGTGGAGCCAGGGCTCTACAGAGCCGCAGCAATCCTTCCAGAATGCCTGCCTTTTATAGCATCGCTCGGTCTAAAGTCAATACTCACGCTCAATCCTGGTAACCCTCCCCCAGCGATTGAGACATTTGCTGAGGCTACGGGAGTGGAACTTGTGCATATGCCCCTACAGCCATGGCGAGCTGCTTCGGATTATACGACATTCGCAGGTCGGATCCTTAGAGATGCAGTACAATTTGTGCTAGACAAGCAACACTACCCGTTGCTGGTGGTGGACACCAGCATATTTGTGGGGATCATACGCAAGCTGGAAAACTGGACGTTTTCAGCGATTCTTGCGGAATATGTTGCGTATACTGGAGTACGGGCTCACTATACAGCCGAAGTCTACCTTGAAATGCTTAAAGTTGAGCTCAAAACCTCTTCTGATGACGAACAAGAAGAAGAGACTGAACTGCCCATGATAGAATCCGAAGACCATCACGATCCTAAATTAACCGTGCGATTGCCTCCTGAGGACTTGTTTCCGGATTGGTTTGTTCCCTACTTCAAACTCGATCGAGAGTCCTCAGTCGCAACTCTGAACTCTGTGCATGTGGAGCCAACTGCACCCGAGGTAATCTCCAGCGGGACTGGGAGCTTTTGGGTTGAAGTAGATGGTAAACATGATAGTGTTGACGTTGAAGGATCCTCATATGAATGGAAACCCCCAATTTTAAAGCTCGCTGGGGAGCATACTGTCCAATTTGGCACGAAGTTGTTCTCGTTAAGAACGAGAGTCTCATGTGGTGATTCCCATACGGGTCAACTAGTGATTGGTGACACTGACGGTGGGCTTGTTCTTTACAACTCCGACGGTGAGCAACAAACAAAGTTTGAGGGCCATGTGCTTCATACTAGTGTGGCTAAATTCTTCCCTTCTGGTCAGGTCATTGTATCTGCAGGAATGGACTTTGCCATAAAGATTTGGGACGCAGGCACAGGAACGCTTGCCCAAACTCTGAGATATCAGAAAGGGATGATAGATGCAATTGAGATCATTGAGAGAGGCAGGAATATCGTGTCGTTGTGCTCACGCGACAGTTCTGTAGTGCTCTGGGAAGTTGGAGGTGCGAAAGTGGTACGGGAAGCCAGTTTTGATCGCGATTTGCTCTGCATGGCTCTCGCGATAGGGCCAGCAACCGAAGACGCGCCAGATCAGGACGATGAATATGGAATTTCTGGGAAATCGTTGGTGCTGGGAACGCAAACGTCAATCTACTTGTGGGACTTTAAACAGGTGCCTCGCCAAATTATTAGTTCCGGTGCGTCGGCGCTTGTCGTAAGTGAAGGTGTTTTAGTGTATGCCTTGCAAAAGACGGTCACGATCACTAACTTGGCTGACCCGACTCAAAAAACTGAATTACAAGTACCGACACCGGTTGTTCAGTTGGCTCTTCACAAGAACGATCTCTTTATTTTATGTGAGGGCGAGCTTTACAAGTATAACATACAGACGCATGAGAATAGGGTCCTTGCGGCTGATCCTACGACGACATCCATTGCCGTACATCTTTACGCGTCACGAGCCATCTGCTGGACATTTGGCCAAACTGTGTATAAATTTTAGATTTAGAAGTCATTTCCAAAGTTTGGGTGTGAAATAGCAACTTTTTTTGCTGTCTATTATGCTACGTACCTTTAATTGTCGTTGCTCTTGTCCTTAGCCTCCTCGCTGTCATCGTCATCATCATCTTGGCGTCCACGACGATCGTAGAACTCGTCAAGAATCTTAGGCGAGATACGATTGAGAAGTTCCTTGGGGTAGATGCGTAGCAGACTCCAGGCCAGGTCAAGGGATTCAATGACGGTACGATCCTCGTACTGGCCCTGAGTAACGAATGTACGCTCGAACTTGTCAAGGAACTCGAGCGAAAGCTTATCTTCGGTGCTAAGGGCATCCTCACCAACCACAGCCTTCATGGCAGCAGCGTCACGACCAATGGCGTACTTGGCGTAGAGCTGGTTAGAAACATCACCATGGTCCTTACGAGTCATACCTTCGCCAATAGCTGCTTTCATCAAACGAGACAGACTGGGAAGTACGTTAATTGGCGGATAGATACCACGAGAGTGGAGTTGGCGATCAACGAAGATCTGGCCTTCAGTAATGTAGCCAGTCAAATCCGGAATCGGGTGGTTCATGTCATCGTTAGGCATGGTGAGGATCGGAATCTGGGTGATGGAGCCATTGCGTCCCTCAAGACGACCAGCACGCTCGTAAATGGTGGACAAATCGGTGTACATATAACCTGGGTAACCGCGACGACCAGGAACTTCTTCGCGAGCGGCAGACACCTCACGAAGGGCATCAGCATAAGAGCTCATATCCGTGAGAATGGTCAAAACGTGTCTCTCGGTCTGGTAGGCCAAGTACTCGGCAGTAGTAAGAGCAAGACGAGGCGTAATGATACGCTCAATGGTCGGATCATTGGCCAGGTTAAGGAACAGCACCGTACGATCCAGAGAGCCGTTCTGCTCGAAGTCACGCTGGAAGAACCGTGCAGTTTCAAGATTCACACCCATAGCACCAAACACAATGGAGAAGTTTTCTTCGTGACCATCGTGGACATCCTTTGTAGGTCTTGCCAGCGAAGCCTGACGACAAATCTGGGCGGCAATCTCATTGTGCGGCAGACCAGAGGCAGAGAAGATAGGGATTTTCTGACCACGTGCAATCGAGTTCATGCAGTCGATCGTCGAGATACCTGTGGAGATCATCTCTTCAGGGTAGGCACGGGAGTAAGGATTGATAGGACTGCCGTTGATATCAAGATAGTCCTCTGCCAACACACGGGGACCATGGTCGATAGGAGCACCAGAACCATTGAAAACACGACCCAGCATGTCCTCGGAAACGGGAATCTTGAGATTCTCGCCCGTGAACTCGACAGTGGTCTTCTTGACGTCTACACCAGTTGTACCCTGGAACACCTGTACGACAGCTCTATCGCCCTTAACCTCGAGAACCTGACCCTGACGAACAGAACCATCAGGAAGTGTCAGGCTCACAATCTCTCCGAACCTCGGATACTTGACCTTGTCGAGAATCACGAGAGGACCGTTGACGGCATTCACAGTGTTATATGTGAGATGAGGTTTGAGCTCGAAGTTCTGCGTAACAGCCTTCTTGTTGAGCTCGTACAGCTCCTTGTCGGTCAATGTGGCCATCCTAATACAGTTCGCACTAGTGACGTGTGTGCGTGCAACGGAGCGGATGTTCTCTCTCACAAATGGTGCTTATCTCAGATCGCAAGGCAGGGAGAGGCCGCCTCTCTTTAGGAAGGACCTCGTGGGGGAGAGAGGAGGGGAGGAAATGGAGAAAGGCTTATCGCCACGATGACTCAGCAGATGTTTTACTGGAAGTCACGTGTTTGACATTTAATGCTCGAGGGTCTTATTTTTACGTGTAGGAGTGCGTCCGTCCCATATCAAACCGCTGGAGGTGGTTTAGGCAGGCAAGTTAGGAGTGTATGACGGGGTGAAACATCACTCAGGACAAATAATAATTGAAGCACGCAGGCGTTCTTCTTTGATTTTCTGGTGAACATGACAACGGAAATATCGTCACCACCGTCAACTCCAGCAACATCGATCCCAGCATCACCCAGAAACAAAAATCGTTGGGTATGGGCGGTCATATTCATCATTGGCGTAATAGTTGCCTGGCTTGCTGGTTCCACCCATAAACCCGCAGAGCCAGCTCCTCAAGTCATTAGCGAACTTACCTACTGGCCAGACATAACGCACTCTTCGTCTTGGCGCAACAGTAGGGAGCAAGTGGGTAAAGAAAATGCTGTGCTGTATATGCTTGTGCGAAACTTTGAAATCCACGAGGCGCTCAAGTCAATTCGTCAAATTGAGGACCGATTCAACCGCAAGTATCATTATCCGTGGGTGTTTCTGAACGACGAAGAATTCACGGAAGAGTTTGTTAAGCTCACCTCGGGAATGGTTAGTGGTCAAGTTGAGTACGGGTTTGTCGAGTCGAAGGACTGGGATGTCCCTGCCCATATTAACAAAACACACATGCAGGAATGCATGGACGACATGATTCAGAATGATGTCATTTACGGTGGATCTCTATCGTATCGAAACATGTGCCGGTATAACTCGGGAAAATTCATCTGGCACCCTTCCCTTCTCAAGTACGACTGGTACTGGCGTGTTGAACCCGGGATCAAATTCTTCTGCGATCAGAATTATGACCCGTTCACGTTTCTCCGGGAGAACAATAAGGTTTATGGGTTTGTGATCACGATCCAGGACGTGCCTGAGACAATTCCCACCTTGTGGCGCACTGCGATTGACTTTTTCGAAAACAAGCACCCCGAATACCTTGCTCCAGACAATGGCCTCAAGTTCCTTACGGACTTCAGGTCGTACCATGCCAATTCATATTTCAAAAAAGGCATAGATGGCTACAATCTGTGCCACTTTTGGTCCAATTTCGAGATTGGATCGTTTGCATTCTTCCGCTCAAAGGGATACACGGACTATTTTAATCATCTCGACGCATCGGGCGGCTTTTACTACGAACGCTGGGGAGATGCTCCAGTTCATACCATCGGCCTCATGCTACTAGCCAATAAGACGCAGATCCACCACTTTGGCGATATGGGATACTATCACTTGCCCTTCTGGAGGTGCCCACATAATGAGGAAGCCTATACGAGTGGCCGATGCTTGTGTCCTGATGCCGCTTCAGAGAATGTCGACTTTTACGGCTGGTCTTGTTTGCCTTCATTTCTGCATCATGCAGGGCATCAGCACCTGTTCAACTTTTCCCAAGAGCCGCGGTTTAACTGATATCTCATCCTTGACACTTTCTGTCGGTGTCCGAGACAAAACTTAAAGGCTAGCGGTGCGGCTATAATGTTTCACTCTCAATGCATCTAAAACACATAAGGAGTTTCGTTAGTTACGTTTCTTCAACTGTCCACTGAGTCGACCTTTTCTCGAATAGCTCGATCGTTCCCTCACCACAAATTGGGAGGTTTGATGTCTGTAAAGGTTCGTGTCTTTCAATATCGGGGGTGTTGCTTCTATTTTAATTAACCAAATCGTCGTAAGTGATCAAGCAGCACTTGCAGCTCCTCGTCAGTTTTCTTGTATGCTAGCGATGGGATCAAAGTCTTGGCCTCTTCGGAGTCATCGCATACCAAGGATCCCAGTTGGGCGACCTCAAATGGATGCAAGTCCGAGTTTTCAGTAGACTTGAGCAGGTGCTCTACGGCATTAACTGTTTGAGCATCTTTGAATCGTGCAAACTCATCGAGGTACTCGTGTGTCTTACGGAGCACTTCATTCGAGCCTGCAAACAATTCCTCTTCTTCTTCTGCACTCATGACACCATCATGGACGCTTGGTGCAGATGCATCCTGGTTTCGTTGTTGAAGAGCGGCGATAATCAAGAGACGCGCTTCACTAAGATTCAAGGCGTACAGACCAGGCTCCTCAGCCGTCATGTCGAAATTGGTGCCAAAGTAAAGCTTACTGGCATCCTCGTCGTCGGAGTTGATGCCTCCACCACGCTGCCCTGGCCTTTTACGGCCCTCCAACACCTTGTTCATCAGTCTGGCTAACAATCTGGAGATGTAGCTGCAGACTTAGTAAGACACTCGACTATCACAGCCATAGCGGCACCGATGTTGCATTTTTAGTTAGAAACCTGAAGAATCAGGTTTATGAAAGTGAAGGTCCAATTGGATACCATTAGCTGAAACCTTTATCACTGGAACTGTATAACTCTATATAGAGCTTAGCTATGAACGCTACTCAGCCTCAATTTGTGACTATGCTTGTGTATCAACCGAGAGGATATTAAATATGCCTGTACAGCATTTTGTGTCATAAAAGAACCTCAATTTAACGCGAATTGAGTGCTATTTGTTTATATCTTGAGCTGCGTCTCTTTGTCGTCACCTGCAGCATACAATACTGACAGTCGGAACTGACCACTGGCGTGTGATGTAATAAACGGAAATTTGCCATGTGACCACGCATCACACCCACTTACTCGCAGGTTGTAAATATCCCAACAATTTGCTCGTCCAAAATCATCATCCTATAATCTTAAAGAGAAACAGATGGGTTGGTTTTGGGCAGACAAAAACCCTGGCGACATTGCGAATCAGGAGCTCCAGCCTCAGCCACGCTACACTGAAGAGAAATTAGGGGGTATTTTCTGGGCAACGCCTCAGGAGCCGTCCCAAAGCCCCACTGGAACTGGCAATAGCTCCAGCAAAACGAACTCATCGTCATGGTTCTCCGGTTCGATGTGGTCCTCATGCCCTGTGAATCCTGCCAATTCCACTCAGTCCAACGGTGATTTGAGTTCTAGTTCCCGCACGAACGCTGTTAGCGAATGCCCTGTTAAGCACAGTTCCGGATCTTCTTCCGAAAGCGGCTGCCCAGTTGACCACACAAAGTTTGCAAGTTCTAGGCTCAATCCCCTCAACAATATGCCTGAGAGACTCAGCGATGCTCGTGCACCTGGCCAGAAGGGAAGCCTACCTACTGAACGTACGATGTCGACCATTCCAAAAGGCAGCGAGAATGGCAATGGCTACTGGGAATATCCGTCTCCTCAGCAGATGCTTAACGCAATGGTTCGCAAGAGTGGGTCAATGCAAGACATCCCTGAGGATGCCGTAGAGTCAATGGTTGGTGTGCATAACTTCTTGAACGAAGGTGTTTGGAGCGAAGTGCTTGAGTGGGAGCAGCCGTATACTGAAGAGTCTCATGTTGAACCGCGATTACTTCGATTTACTGGTCGACCCAATGACATTAGCCCTCGTGCTCAGTTCCTGCAGCTCCTCGGTAAGGTCTATCCATCGAAGTTTGGATTCCCTCCTCCCTTCGACAGACACGATTGGACTGTTTTGCGAGCTGTTCCTGGCGAGAAAGACAAATGGGAACAGGTGCGGTATGTCATTGATTTCTACGAGGCGCCTGATGAGGGAGATGCCCCTGCATTTAGTGTCGATGTTCGACCTGCTTTGGACTCGTTTGGAAGCTTCAGTGACAGAGTAAAGCATAGCTGCGGTCCCATCTGGGACAAAGCAATGGGCCGGACCACTTAGTTTTCAGCAACATATTTAAGTTATTTTAATGTTTATTCCCGTGTTTTCTCGTAAACAGTGAAGGTATACTCCAAGTCTCCCTCTGACACCCGGTTGTGCTCTGGTAACTCGACATGTTCGCCAACAACTTCGCGTAACCTCGCGTCAGGCTGTTTTGTCCACGCCTCTCGTGGAAAGTCGAAGTGCGTATCGCACTCAATCTTCTTCTCAGCATCGTCGATCTCAGTCAAGAGCAGTCTGGTTGCATTGCTCATTGCAAGTGCCTGGTTATAAAGTTGAGCGCCCCCAATAATAAACACAGGACCAGCGATATGTTTTGTTTTATCAAGTGCGTCAGGAATGGAAGAAGCAGCGATAACTCCATCGCCAAATGTTGACGTGGTGCGCGAAATCACAACATTGGTCCGGTTCTCCAGTGGTCTGAACTTGGGTGGAATAGATTCCCACGTTTTGCGGCCCATAAGAACTATTCCTCCAGTCGTGACTTGTTTGAAATATTTCATCTCACGTCGAAGTCTCCACGGCAGTGAGCCATTTCGGCCAATCCCAAGCGCAGGAACAGTCGCCGCTAGAACTAATGTCAGTTGCCTGTCCATATGTGTGTACTATATGACGACGACGCGACTTATTAAGTCACGCGTCGACAGAAGATATTCTCTTCATATGTATACACGACAACGGTCGAGAGTGTTGTTTCGCTCTGCGTCATTTTAACGTTGACCGTCTGCCGGTCAATTTCTGAACCGTTGAGATTCTCTCAATATATCAACTTGAGCGATCTTGTCGCTTGTTTGTAAAAGAATTGAGTGTTTGAGCATCTTGACCTTTTGGATTCCGGTGATATATCCGTTCAAATAGGCTCAATTTACCGAGGTTTTGCGACAAACACCACAAAATAATTTCAAAAAAGGTCATTTTTTACAGTGTATGCTGAATACAGTGTCACGTGCGCGGTGCGTGCCGTAAGCCTAAAGCAGTTATAGTGTTGTACTTGGTACGGTAACTTTATTTTGGCAAATATAGACAGTTATTTGCGACACGGGAACATACGAATGGAACACGAGAATACCTCGAGCATAGAGGCTTTCTTAGAGCGGTACCTTCCTTCAGATATCAACAAAAGTCACATAACGGTGACATGGGCACAAAGTATTGATGGACGCATCTCCGCTGGACGGGGCCTCCGCACGAAGCTTAGCGGTCCATACTCTATGAAAATGACGCACTATCTTCGTACGAGACATAAAGCCATTCTTGTTGGATGGCAGACAGTGATGTCTGACAACCCACGGCTCAATTGTCGTTATCAGGCTGGAGTCGAAAGTCCTGTTCCGGTAATAGTTGATCCCGAATTTAGCTGGAATGCCCACGAAGGAACATGGGCAGTTCTAGAAAGCGCAAAGCAAGGGAGTGGAAAACCCCCAATTGTTATTGTTCAAAAAAGTGCGCTGGAAATTAACAATGATTTGAGAAGAAACGATATCCCTGCCAAATTCGAAGCAATTGAGAGAGTAGGAGGCTCAATTGTGTCTGTTAAGGATAGAAATTGGTCGACAGTTGTGGACGCTCTCGAGAAACGAGGTTTAAGTTCAGTTATGATCGAAGGCGGTGCGGGAATTCTTAAGTCATTTCTCGACTCGAAATTGCCTGCGAGCATTATCGTGACGCTTGCGCCCATATTTCTTGGCTCTAACGGAGTTGCTGCGACTAGCTCAGATCGCTTGGAGTTTAAGGATATCGACTGGTGGAGTGACAAAACACTGAGCAGCGATAGTGTCTTTTGTGGAACAACTCCGTGAAGCGTGTCAGAGTATTGTATTTAATTGCGTGCGAACATAGACATATGGCCCACCGAACGGAATGTGTCTGTTATTTCGAAGATGCTTTGTTTAATGAAATATTGACATCTGGTCAAAGATTTACAGTAACTTTTCTGTGGGCCATTTGAGATGAGACGAGCTGGAGGAAAAGATGCTCTAGTCATATTAAGAGAACAGCATCTCACTCATCACGAATTTTGGCGTGAGATTTCCTTTATGTGTTGTATCTAGAATGTCAATGGCATGCCAACGTCGCGCTATCCTGCGTTATAGCCATTGTCCCGCCTGAGAGAGGAATTCTAAAAGTAGCCTTCCACCACCAGCGGCTGACTGATATAGTAAGCCTGGTGGGCCAAGCTCATTCCGATGAGCTATCACCCGCCTCACTCTCCCGCCACATTCCATAATATGTACAACTTATGACACACCGCCGTATGGACTCCGGCAAAACAGCGGCTTGACAGCGAGATGGGTAGGAAGGTGACGTCATGACGCAGCGGGTGTATCTTCTCGACAGTTCCTTGTTTATCCCCATGAAGCAACGGATGCACTCTCCCAAATTTCAAAATTGAGCACGCTCAATCCTCCCTAAAGATTCTTCTCTAGACGACCAACTTTAAGACGGATTTGTTTATAGCGCATAAGCTTATCGTTGCCGTCGCGATACCTCTTCTTATGCGTGCGTTTAGCATGAACATCCCATCCATAGAACGGGTCTTCAGTTTGGAGTACATAATAATTTTAATCACGCCCCAAGCGATTCCTACTGCCTTTTCTCTCAGTGCACTGTACCCTGTGCCTTTCACAACCTCCCACCCCTGGCGGAGTGAACATCGTCCACAGTTTGGCATTCATACTAGCTGGCCAATCTTAATACCAACAGTCCTTGTCGAAACCGAAATATCCGACATCTCTCTGAAGCCAACAGAGATTCCTAGGCTATAGAACGCGTGTGTTGTTGACAGTCTCCTGATTTCAACGATATCCCTTTAGACCGGAGTTGAACGGCAAACACACCGATATATCCAAAACATGCCTGCTTCTGCTACTCTTCCTGTAGCAGCCTCACACGAGTCCGGTGTCCCGGCAGGTCCCGGAGATGCCCCCATCAGCGCTGGTGACAATTCCATAATCGACTGGAGTATTTTTAGCCAGATTTTGGAGATGGATGAGGACGAGACCGAACGGGACTTCTCCAAGCCTATCGTAGAGAACTACTTCGAACAGGCAGAGTCGACGTTTGCTGAAATGCAGCAGGCTCTCGACTCGAACGACACTGAGAACTACATGCGTCTTGGCCATTTTTTGAAAGGCTCATCGGCGAGCCTGGGCTTGGTCAAGGTCCAGAATACGTGCGCCGAAATCCAGCACCTTGATAGCTCGCAGACGCCTCATGAGCTTCTGGCTCAAGTCAGATTGGAGTATAGTGAAGCCCATGATATTCTGCAAAGGTTCTTCCAAAAATAATGTTCTCCCTTTCTAATTTTTGGTCTGCGGTCTTTCTCTGTCGCTAATATACTGACCTAATGGAAGACGTTTTGCTTTTCCAGCCCATTCCTTTTTGCCCACCCTAATGCCCCTCCTTTCACCCTTCCTTTAATAGTCACCCCCCGAACGATTTGGTCCACATCGAGACCATTCCAACGACGCTCCTTTAATACGACTCTATTCAGTAATTCAAGATTTACGAAACTAAAGCCCGAAGCTAATTTTAACTCTTTCCGATAAACTAATTTCTAGTCGATATGCAGATACGTTGGACGTTATAACATCTCCTCACAGGACTATAGTTGTTCTGGCTCGATGTTGCAAGTAAGTCGTCAATTCGGCATGAAACACTGCAGCTGGTAGTTCAGTCTTTCAACCATTTCTTACCAACAAAGCTTGACGGCATATATTCTTGCTCAACTGGTCCATCATAGTCCGGGTTGTACTTATACCCTGCTCCATATCCAGCGTCCTTCATCAACTTAGTCGGCGCATTGCGCAAATGCATAGGAATGGCTGCTCCCGCCAGTGCAGGATCGTTCGCCAAATCGCTCTTGAGTCGTCCGTAGGCTTTGTACACTTCTACGGACTTGGGTGCCCGGGCAAGTTTGACCGCACAATGAGCGAGAATCACATCACTCTCAGGCATTCCAATCTGTTGTGCTGCCTGCATAGCTGCGATTGCAAAGGGCAAGCATGATTCATCGGCTACGCCAACATCCTCGCTCGCTATTCGAACCATACGTCTAGCAACGTACATAGGGTCTTCACCTCCTTCGAGCATTCGAGCCAGATAATACATGGCTGCGTTAGCATCAGATCCTCGCACTGACTTGTGAAAGGCACTGATGTTGTCGTAATGGAAATCACCCTTTTGATCGTAAACCATGGTTGACCTGATCGCCTCCTTGACCTGGTCGGAAGCACGCGGTTCAGGGAGAGACAAAACCGTCTCGAGCATGTTCAATGCAATTCTGCCATCTCCGCTAGCAGCTTGACTGATTAGGACCTTAGTCGCGGTATCAAGCTCAGCGCCGATTATCCCCAATGCCCTTTCAATCAATTCCTGAAGAGCTTGTTCATCCAGCGACTCTAGGATGAATACTCTGGTTCGACTCAAGAGGGCACCATTGAGCTTAAAGCTCGGGTTCTCTGTTGTAGCACCAACAAGCACAATATCCCCGTTTTCTACTGCTGCTAACAACGAATCTTGTTGAGCACGATTGAATCGGTGGATCTCATCCAAGAATAGAATTGTCCTCTTCTTGAAAGATCTCCACAAATTTCTCGCGTCCGCAACAACGCTTTTGATGTCGTTCGTCGAGGCTTGTGGAGCACTCAATTCGACGCACTGAGCTTTACATTCGCGAGCGAGAATACGCGCAAAGGTTGTTTTGCCAACTCCGCTTGGACCCCAAAGAATCATAGATGGAATGCTGCCGGAGTATATGAGACTCCGAAGTATTCCGTTGGGTCCCACTAAATGCTTCTGCCCCACAAAATCATCAAGAGCTTTCGGTCGACACCGTTCTGCTAGTGGCTTATTGCTCAATTTCATGTCTTTCTCAAGGGCCGGTCGCTTTGGAGTCGACCCCTGCTCATCATTCACACGCTTTGATATCATGTTCGGTGAGCTATTGTTTTCAATGACCCTGTTAGTCCTCGACCCTTCTGTTCCCTTTCCCTGAAGTAAGGGAGAACTGCCGGTCAACTCTCTGGTCGGCGCATTGAACAGATACTGGCCTTTATCTTTCTTCGCTTTTTTATCGTTGAACATTGCATTGGCTCTATCTGTGAACGCAAAGCTCTGGGCACGATCGAGTCGGAGCTCTTCTCCACGAGGATCTGAATCCTTTTCATTATGAGCGATGATTCTGTCATTGCCGTCGTTTTTTGTCGCAAGATTGGCATGAAGTTGATTGTTTTCGCCACTCTTGTGATCTGCACTGCGTTTGCTCGTCGCTGATTCGTCTTTTTCAGAAAAGCTATCACGAGAGACGCGTCCTGGCGGAGAGCTTCCAAGCTGCTGTGCCGGTATCCGCGGACAGCCTCTGTCAATATGTAGCTGAACATTGAATGGAGTAGTTTTTAGACCGCATACGGGACACTCTACAACCATTGTTGCTCTGTTGATGTCAAAATGTGAGACACGACAACTAAAACATACAACACGAACAGATCAAAATATTTGGTCTGAGTCACGTGTGGGAAGTTACAGTATTGGTGCCGTCATATCGACACACCTCTCCCCGCTAACAGCACCTGAACATTCCTTCTCCTATTTCATCAGGCTTTTTGTATCCATGCATACATAAATGGGTGAATATGTCACGCTCACGGTTCTGGGCCATGATCCTGCTGCCTATCCTTCTGATGTTGTAGTAGATATGGCCCTGCTCCCTTCAGGTACGAATGCGGGGGACCTAGCTCAATTGAAGACATCTGAGGGACTCACATACTACTTTCTTGTTGTTCCCAAGCCGGCTCAGAGTTCTATGCATCTAAGCGTTTCAAATAGTGCGTTGGCTGGACTGAATGTTCCTCCAAGATCTCAAGTCAAAGTGCGTGTATTAGGCCCCCAGACCAATAAGCGTGTTGTAGGGAAGGCACTTCTTAACCATACCGAGCTGCACTTCAAAGGAGTTTACTTAACGCGAATGGACCAATATCGCATTGGAAAATACTTAACTGGGCGCTGTATTCACACTGGTCAGAAAGTTTCATTTCTGGGTGGTTTAGTGAGATTGCACACCGATACACTTTATCGCAAGGGGCATCGAGTATTTTCAGGGTACATTGGACCCGAGACACGTATAATCTTCAGAAGTGACTCGTCGCGAATGCTTATATTTATTCAAATGGCAGCCGAGATGTGGGACTTTGATGAAACTGGCGATATCATGTTTTACCGACTCGTCAACAGCTTCCTGCCCGAAATGTTACACCGTTGGCGTGATCAGGGTGACCACCATCTTGTGTCGATTATTCTTTTCACTAGTGTCGAAGACGAGGATGACAAGCATTCACAAGAAGTATCCAAATCGTGGACACATTTCAAGCGTAAGCCTACAGAGCACCGAAGCCAAAATCATGCTAATGAGCGTCACTTCTACAGAGTCGTTGTGGATCAAGTACATATATCTCAATGGTCTGACATCATGAGAGTACTCAGGCGAGAGTTCTCCCAGTTCTCTCAAGATGTACTGGTCGGTGCCGACTCAAAATTGGAGGGTAAGATTGTGAATTCTAGCAAGGGGAACGTTCTTGAAGCATTCGAGCTCGCAACGACTCTATTGACTGCCAAATTCGTTGATAAGGATCTTTGTAGAGCGACTTCACAAGTTCTCGTGGCTACGCCCGGACCCGGTCATTTTAGCGTCAAGATGGATGACCTATACCAACTGTCTAAAACGCTGCTTGGCGTAGAGATTGGCGTTGAGCTTGTCTGCTTGGCTCGACCGCCTTTGCATGTCACGCCGTTGTTTCAAGCTGTTGACGGAGACAAAGAACGGCACTGGTGTGTCCCAACTTGGATTAACGTATCATTCTGGAGTAGTCCTGACCGCTACGTGAAACAATGGATTCCGCGGTGTCGGATCTACGATCTACAAGTCACAGAGCTGTTGGGCCATGAGATGCGTGGTTCTACCCTCCGATCCATGACTGCCCAACCGCAAATTTTGGATCATAAGTTTATGCATGGTTATGACGCTGCAATATACAAATCCGTTGCTGCTATTAAGGAACAGAGGCGGATGGAATCTCCTCCAAAAAGCATTTTGAAACCAGAAACTGTGCGCACGGCTCCACCAGTGGCAGGGCCAGTACAATTAAGTGCGCCTACTTTGAGCGTTGCAAAGCCAGTTAGTCCCCGAACTACCTCTTTCCTTGGAGGAGCCAAATCGGCTCTCACTGGTCTCTTACGTCGACAAGTCTCTACAGAGTTCTCGAGAGCTCATGAGCGGATCCTGCCAGACGGCTCAACAGCCACAGTAACAGCGTCTTCTTTGTTGAAAGCTGCCGCCTCTCAGGAATCTTCAGAGCAGACTGAAGCTCAAAGTCCATCTGTTCCTTCGTCAATGGCCGTGCCTGTTCCTCCATCGCCTTCACGAGGACTGCCTAGATTATCACCTCGCTCGCATGGCTTCCAGGGCCGGATAAGCACGTCGTCGGTTAGACTTTCTCCGGTTAGGAGTCAGATGATGAGTGGAACGACTTCATCAACGAGGTCCGTGAGCTCTGTTTCACCAAAGGCTCCTTCAAAATTGAGGCAGCGTCTTCAGGAAGAGCAAGAGGCCACTGCCTCTCGGCGTCTCATTCCGTCAGCTATCGAACCACACAAGTCCTCAGAAAAATCTACAGAAGAGCGTCACGAGCCTGAGGGAATGTGGCGCGAGCTCTCAAATCCCGCAGTTATAGACAGCCCCTCCACGCTCCGAGCGTATGGTCGTTGGGCTAATGTCTATCCTCCTGACAGACAACGAGATACGGTAAGTTGGCGATCACTCAAATCACCTGCATCGCTTCCGTTGACTACAGAGAGCTGTCCATCTGTGGCTGAGTTCCAAGACGACTACACCTTCCAGTTCTATCAGGTTACACCCGAGGACATGGACTTGACCGCCTTAGTGGAGGAAATGGTAGGGCTCAGATTGCAGATGGGTTTCCAGCTAGCTGTTGGATCAGAGATTCGAAAAATAGAAGCCACTCTTCCAAGAGGCACTCCTGAGAGGGTCTCTCAAGTCGTTCCAAGCGATCAGCCAGCAGGGACTCGCATCTATCTCATTCGTATTGGCTTGATTCATCGTTTAGCGGTTGAAGACGGCCACGTCGATGTTCAACTCTATACATCTGTCCCATTGGACGGGCGTTCCTCCGATTCGGCTACTTTTGAGTCCACCTCCCACAAGCGAGAAAATATACTCGTAAAGACAAGGTACGACTCTGGTTACCATAACTTTGACGCGAAGCGGCTTTTGGGATTCCGAACGCCGAAAATGAATTGGAGTCAGCTTGATCAGCAGATCGGCAATCTCGATGAAATCTTTTCGTACGGCAATCGCAACCTCGAGACTATTAGATTTGCCTTGATTCCCGCTGAGAATCAGAAGCACCAGAATAACAATACTGTCACAGCAACTGCACGGTCCTCAGGCCTGACACTCGAAGAACTGAGAGTTGAGGGTATCACACGAAGCGTCAATTCCTTGCTCAGACATAAGCTCGGCAATTCTGCGGGCTTGCGCCAGCAGCCACAACAGCATCCTCCACTTAGTAGCAGCTCAAACTCACAGCAGCATCATGGATTCCCTGTGTATTTTTACACTGGATCCCTTTTGAAGGCTCTACAAGATGCGGCTGAGAGCGGAGATGCTAATGGAAACCTCAAAATGTTGCAGACGAATCGCTTGACTAAAAAGCTGAGTACAGCAGAGGTTGCTGATGAGATGAAAGGGCCCATGGGGCTCCGAATCCGCGATCGAAGATGGCATTTAAAGACCCACCGCAATGTATTCGTTGGTCACGACCTTGTTGCTTGGCTTGTTAACAGCTTCAGCGATATTTCTACAGTCGAGGAAGCAGTGGATTATGGTCGCCACTTGATGAGCGAAGGTGTTTTCCGTCATGCGGATAACCGTCATAATTTCCATGACGGATATTTCTTCTATACTCTTTGTCCTCAGTATGCCGACTCCATAAAATCGGAGAAGCAGAAAGAGAGCGACTCCGACAAGCAGTCGAATGAGGCGTCCAAGAAGCCCAAGCTAGTCCTGAGTGAGGCCATTTTGATCGATGTTGATCCCAAGAAGCTTAGCCCGCGGAAAGAGACTATCCAGGTTCACATTGACCGTGTACACAATCCCAAGAACAGCTTCCATTTCCAAGTTGAGTGGTTGAACGCAACGCCCCGACTCATCGATGATCTGTTTTCGGGCATCGCGAGACAGGCCACAGGGTACGGCCTGAAGCTTGTTCAAGTGCCTGTCGATCAAATCTCCAAGGCAACTGTCCACTCACCTTTCCGCTCTATGATGGTTGTTGAACCCCATCTCAACCTCAGCGACGATGACAATGAGAATACGACACCGGCTGATGAGCACTGGTTCCACCACTATATGCTGAAGAGATCTGGGTTCATCCTGGATTTGCCTGATTTTGGTCGCCTGCAGAATCGACAATATGATATTGCGTTTTCTTGGGGGCAACACCATACCTCAAATGCTCAGTATATCCATCGCACTGGAACGGTACTTGTTCAAATCACTCCTGACGGAAAATTTGCGTTAACCCCTAACACCACTCATATTTCGCGTCTTTCCTTTGCCGGGGGTGGTTCTGAAGCCAACAAAATTATTAAAGACTTCAGGACACTCTGTGACGACAGCGAGCAGCTCCAGACCTGGTTAGATGAGGCGAAAGTGGCACGAGGGCTTTCGTGGCCATCGACGGCAACACTCAGTAACTCAACTCTTGGTTCGCCCAACGAATCTCGCGCCAACAGCAGCCAGCCATCCTCCGCTCCTTCAGCAGTGGCTTCTGCAAGCGTATCTCGAGCGTCCTCCCCAGTTCCCGCAGCAGTAACGTTCACAGGGGGAATGCCCCCATCAGAGAGCTCCTCATCTCTTGGTCTACCTGATGAGCTTAAACATGCCTGAAAGAGAGCAATTTTTAAGTCTAGATTAGCTTAATCTGTCGACAACCTTGAAAAGATCAGACAAGACACCCATGGCGGTCACATCGGCACCAGCACCCGCACCCTGGATGATCAAGGGTGAGGGGTACCGTTCAGAAGTAAAGGAGACGACATTATCGGACCCTGTAAGAGAAGCGAAAGGGTGGCTGGTAGGGTACTCGCGAATAGCAACAGATGCTTTTCCGCTGCGAACATCGATGCTACCAACATAGCGCAGAACTTTTCCGTTTTTGACAGCCTGAGACTTGCGTTCTGCCCACTCGGCATCGAACTGAGGAAGTTTCTCGAGGAACTCATCGCCGGATTTCGCAGACGCCAGAGCCTCAGGGATAAGAGACTCAACCGAGAAAGCTGATGGACCAGCAATGGGAAGTCCAGCCAAGCGGGCCAGAATAGTCACTTTACGGGCCACATCCATGCCATTGAGATCATCACGGGGATCAGGCTCAGTGTAACCCTTCGATTTGGCAACGCTAACGATCTCGGAGAAAGATTCTGACGAGGTAGCGAAAGTGTTGAAGATGTAAGAGAGAGTTCCTGACAGAATTCCTTCAATGGAGTGAATCTGATCACCGGTCTGGACGAGATCCTTGAGAGAACTGAGGATAGGAAGACCAGCACCGACAGTCGCTTCATGATACACAATTCCCCTCTGAAGCTCATTCCAAAGCTCAAGAGAACTGGAAAATGCCTTTTTGTTGGGAGTCACAATGGCCACACCACGTTTGACAAACTCGGGGTACTGTAAAGCAAACTGCTCATCAGCGGTATTGTCAACGAGAACAGCCTTTCCTGACGGTGCCTTGCTGAGAAATTCGGCCTGCTCAACAGCACTGAGACTGGGGGCAGTATAATCAAGATCCTTGGTGATGTTGAGTCCCTGGTAATCCTTCGACAGAGCGCTCTGTTTCGAGCGAGCAACGAAAACTACCTTAACGCCCAGTTTGGACTGTACAGGTGCAAGCTGCTTGATGAACGCAGAGCCAACGAGGCCAGCTCCAACAATACCAATGTAGATAGGACCCGCCATTTTTCTGTGACTCTTGTTTGTGACTAGTTGTACAAGACGGTTAATTACCCAGCCGGGGAATATGGGCCCGTCTATATTCTGACTTCTGTCCACGTGACCCATTCAAATCACCCCATGGATTTTCCCCCAGCGCTCCCAGCTGCTGCTGCACAGGTGAAAAATAATTACGAAATAATTTTTCTTTTTCAACGAGTAGAGGTAAAAGCACTAGCTCTGGAATGTCGTCGTTGCTCAATAAAGATGACGCTCCCCGGCTAGATACTCCGTTTCCTAGAGGCGGAGGCTCTGCTGTAACACCTCTTGAAATCAAAAAGGCAAATGTTGAAGCCACCCGTGATGTATTCGATGAAGTCTCCAAGGGCCATAGCTCAACAAAGTCGACTGGAAAGCGCAAGCGGCACCAGAAATCTGCGCCAAAGGCAGTTGAGAATCATCAGAAATTGCGAATTGAGTCATTAGTTCTTAACAAATTGAAGGTGGGCACTCTTGTTCTTGGCCAGATCGACAAGGTTCTTCCGTCTAAAGACAAACTCGTATTATCGCTACCCAACAATCTTATTGGATATGTGGACCTCAGCGACGATGATGCTGACGATGAGATTGAAACCGAAGAGGTTAAAAGCTCTTTACCTTATAAGGAGGGCCAATGGCTCCGCTGCATCGTCACCGGTGTAGGCGAGGCCCCCCACAAGCATCTTCAACTCAGCATTGATCCTGCACTTGTGAACCAGACTATTGCTGATAGTGACTGGGTTGCTGGAATGTCCGTTCAGGGTACCATAAAGTCTATTGAAGATCGTGGCTGTGTCCTTGACTTCGGCAACTCTACTCCTGGATTTTTATCTGGACCAACTGACGGACTGTCTAAGGGCCAGACCGTGTTAGGCTATATCTCCCATGTGAAATCGCGTGCAACAATTGTCACACTCGATCCTCAAGCCAAGCACCTCGACCACAGTGTTGAGAGCCAGGCGTCACTCGTCCCGGGCTGTCTAGTCCAGGCGAGAGTCACTGATGTCTCATCGAGTGGTGGACTGTATGTGGAGCTCTTCGAGCACATTCCTGCGACTATAGACTATGTTCATTCTCATGAGAAGAGTGATGCTCCTGGCAAAGACTCCACTCTTCTTGCCAGAGTGCTATTCAGTCATCCCGCGGTTGACATTGGACAGTCCGATCGTCCACTAGGTCTCTCAATTCTTAAGCATACCACAGATATGCCGTCCGAGAAGTTGGGCAACGATCTACAGATTGGTCAAGTTATCGAAAGAGCACGAGTATCTGCCGTGGCTCCATCGCTTGGATTAGCTCTTGATATTGGTTTGGACCGCGCTGGTTTTGCCCACGTTTCACGGCTTAGACATGATCGTGTCGAAGATGACGAACTTGACACCAAGTTCAAGATCGGAACCATTCACCGTGCTCGCGTGTTGGGCTACTCTGATGTTGATAACCTATATCAGTTGACGCTGGATCCTGAAGTTATCAGCCAGCGATATCTCTCTATTCATGATGTACAGGTTGGTGATGTTATCGACGATGCAAAGGTCGAGCGTTTTGTTGCTCGCGGAGGTGTGATTGTTGCGATTGGCCAGCACATCAACGGTCTTGTTTCCGACTTCCATATCAGCGATCTTAAGATCGAAAACCCTGAGAAGCGCCTAAAAATTGGCCAAAAGGTAGCTGCCAGAGTGCTCAATGTGGACATTGGTCTCAATCGTATTAGCCTCACTTTAAAGAAGTCTTTGGTGAATTCTGATGAGTCCATTCTCACCTCTTACGAACAGCTTACTGGTCGTACGCCAGGCACAATTGTCTCATTCAAGCCTCGTGGTGCCACCGTAGAGTTCTTCAATGGCGTTCGCGGGTTCCTTCCTCTGTCTGAAATGAGTGAGGCTAGTATTGCGCGACCCTCAGATCAATTCAGACTTGGACAATCTGTAAATGTGCGCGTCTTGGAAGCAATCCCTGATTCGAGACGTCTAATTGTTTCTTGCCGTGCGCCACGTTCTTCAAATCTTGCTATAGGAGATGTCATCGATGGAAATAAGGCCGTCGTCACAGCACGCTCCAAGTCAGAACTTCGTCTAGGCATTGAAGTTGATGGTGAAGATGAAGATGTCGTGCTGCCCGTTCCTCAAATCAGCGACGATCCTTCAGAAGCCAAGGCCCTGGCTAAGTCGTTAAAGGAAGGTGCAAGGCTTGACAGGAAGCTTCGCGTTATTGGCTTTAATCAGGTTACTGCGAAGAAGTCATTGTTGGAGGCAACTCTGCTGAACGGCATTGATGATCTCGTTCGCGGACAAAGCTATAACGGATATGTGAGTGGTACCGATCCGAAAGTTGGTCTCTTCGTCGCGTTCTTGTCGAAATCGTCTCCCCTTGTCGGTTTAATTCCCGCAACTGAGCTTCCCGAGAGCACTGACAAGTGGCCAACTCTTGGGCAATCGCTCAAACCGTTTGTCACGGGCGTGGACACTACCAAGGGCCGCTTCTTCCTTACGCTCAAGACAAACTCTTCTAACATCGCTACGAAGTCTGCCTCTGATTTGCCTCGACCGGCACCTGGCGACAGGGTCACAGCTACCATTACTGCGGTGAAACAGACTCAGCTCAACGTCACTGTGAATGGGCATCAAGGTCGCGTAGACGTGTCGCAGTTGTTCTCCTCCATTGCTGATATCAAAGACCCACTTCATCCTCTTGCGCAGTTCAAGCGTGGAGAGACTCTCGATAATCTGCTAGTTATCGGGTTCCATGATGCGCGGAACCATCGCTTCTTGCCTCTTTCTCACAAAGGCGGATCCCATGTTGTTCTCGAACTGAGTGCGATCAGCAAGTCGTTATCTGAGACGCCTCTTGCCTTGAAAGAGGGCGATAGCTGTTTGGCGTTCATCAACAACGCAAACTCCACTGGTGAAGCCATGTGGGCCAATGTTACTCCTACTATCAGGGGTAAAATCTCCCGTTTGGATGTTGGTGACGAGCTCCCGCCCATTGGTGCTGCTCTTGCATGCAAGGTCATCCAGACGTCTCCTCAACTTCTGTTGAGCCACAAGGATTCTGGACTTGCTCTGATTCACAAGGTTATGCCTTCTTATCTTAACGTGCGCCTGTCGCAATTCCGTTCTGGAAGAGTTGTCGCCACAGATTCCTCTGACGACTACAAGGTTCTGAAGGACGCATTCTCGGTTGGGTCCATTATCCCTGCTCGCATCGTTGCTGAAGATGGCGATACTGATCAGATATTTGTGAGTCTTCGCCCATCGGTCGTTTTCCCTGACGCTAAGCACGAAGTTATTGATCCTGTCGTTGCTGCCCCCCCTGCTGTAGGAACTGTTTTGAGAGGATTCGTTAAGAACGCTGCTGATGCAGGATTGTTTGTCGATCTTGGGCGTGGCATTCTAGGTCGTGTGCAGATTTCTCAATTGTCGGATGCCTATATCAAGGACTGGAAGCCTCTCTTCAAGCCTGGCCAAATCGTTCGGGGTAAAGTCATCAAGCTCCGTGACAACCGGGTTGAGCTTTCCTTGAAGGAAAGTGTTGTCAGCGGCAAGTCTCAAGGCCAAACTGGGCTTGAGTCTTTGAAAGTTGGCCAGGTGTTTGATGGCACTGTGCGCAGGGTTACTACGTTTGGCGTGTTCGTGAATCTATCTGGCACGCAGATCAGTGGCTTGTGTCACAAGTCACAAGTAGCAGACAGGGATATTGATGACCTCGAACGCATTTTCACTACAGGCGACCACGTCAAGGTCAAGGTTCTCGATGTGAACACTGAGAAGCGTCAGCTCTCGCTAGGCATGAAGTCATCTTACTTCGAGGATGACGATGCGAACATGGACTCCTCAGACGAGGAAGTTGAAGAAATGGACGTCGATGCTGAAGAATCAGAGGACTCATCGTCTGAGAATCGCTCTAGTGAAGACGACGATAATGATGAGCACCTTCGGCTTGATAGTTCGAGTGAAGAAGATTCCTCTGATGCGAGCATGAGTGACAGCGATACCAATGCCGAAGAGCCATCCACTGGGCTTAGTGCTGGCTTTGATTGGAATGGAGGTGTCCTGAATGAGTCTGGTGAAGCTTCTTCGAGTGATAGCGACAGCGATGACGATAGCGGCCCTCGCAAGCGCAGAAAGAAGGAAACTTTCGTTGAGGACAAAACCGCATCACTCGCACACCAGCTGCCGCAATCTACGAAGGACTTTGAGCGTCTTTTGGTAGCTACTCCTAACTCATCCATGCTGTGGATGAATTACATGGCGTTCCAGCTCCAGCTCGGCGAAATTGACGCAGCCCGTCAGCTCGCACGCAGAGCTCTCACGACTATCGCGATGCGCGAGCAGGAAGAGAAGTTTAACGTTTGGATTGCTTTGCTCAACTTGGAGAACAGTTTCGGTACCCCAGATTCCGTGAAGACTGTATTCCGTGAAGCAGTTCAGCGCAACGATGCGCTGACGGTCTATCTGCGTATGGCCGGAATCTACGAAGCTTCAGGCAACAATAAAGAAGCTGCCGAGACCTTTAACCAGGCAGCTCGTAAGTTCGGTAGCGAAAGTCTCGATGTGTGGACCAAGTATCAAAAGTTCCTATTTGATACTAACCAGTTGGAGAAAGCTCGCAGCTTGAGTGACCGTGCGCTTCGTCAGTTGCCCAAGCGCTTGCATCGAGACTTCACCTTGCAGTTCGCCAAACTAGAATTTGGCTCTGGTGACCCCGAGCGCGCTCGCACTCTACTTGAAGCTCTTGTTGCTACCTATCCCAAGCGTCTTGACTTGTGGAGCGTCTATCTCGACCTCGAGATAAAGCATGCTCGCGATCGGCAAAAGGTAACAGCGCTTTTCGAGCGGGTGTTCAACAAGGTTCGGCTGACACTAAAGCAGGCCAAGTTCCTTTTCAAGAAGTGGCTTCAATTCGAGACAGACTCTGGTGACGAAAAGGGCCAAGAATACGTAAAGTCGAAGGCTGCTCAGTACGTCGCAGCACTTGCCAAGAAAGAGGCGGGTTCCGATAGCGAGTCTGGTTCTGATTCCGAATAAACATTGTAAATTTCACTTAGACAATTCAATTTCAATTGCGTCATATAAGGCTAGGCCAAGCCGCAGAAGATGATCAAATTTAGGCGAAAGATCTGAGAAGGTGCGTTTATTGTATGTACATAGAGCACAGAGCACGCGCACATGATTTAAAACGTCTACTCCGCGAATTTGTTTGCCCCACTTGTCTCATGCCTTGTCAGACTCCGCAAGGGGGTTATAGACCAAATAGCTTTGATCTTCTTCAAAAGGAATACTCTACTTTCTTTCTATAGTTTCGACTTAAACAGCACAAATTGGCAGATTAATATAACATCTACCATTTTTACTCAGCCAATACGGTCGGGCACAGAGGGAGAATCTCTTACAGTGTAGGTTCGGGCTGTCAGTGTTAAAGTTTGGCGGAATAAGTTGGCTAATCGAGTCAGTTGTCATCTCCACCGCCAATTTCGGTTGTCTCAGTTAATGTCACCTCCACTATTGCCAGGAGGGACGGAACACTACAGTTAAGGTAACCGTGACCCTATCTATTACAAACGTAATTGTCATAATCTTAGATGCCGACAAATTCCGGGGTATGCGACGTTCTGGAGGATGCAAGCGGTGTCCATGATCTACTTTGATAAAATCTTGTACGTTTTTCGTATATAACCATGTGACTCTTCAAAAAGGTATAATTGGATTTAAGTACATAGCCCTGTGCGTATTGGGCATGATCCACGAAAAGAAAGAATAAAAAGGGGGGGCTGTTTCGGCCCATGCAAAAGGGGTAATTACATAAAGCAGGGGGGTACGGGCCAATTTCTTGAGGAACACAGATTATGCCGCCAGAGTTGATATGGAGCTGGAAGCACCGTATGTTTGAACTCTATCAGTCTATATCATACTCTGTGAAAACCTGTGGAGTCAGATTTGATCTTTAAGGCTGTCTTTCCGACTGTCGGCCGAATAGTTCTGCATCACGTGTAGGGGTTAGGTGACGCAGCATCTGATGAGATTATGTCAGTTCGCTTCAACACGCTCTCCTGACCCAGGCAGATTGATAGCTCTAGTTGGGGGGGTTTTCGGGCGTGTGGAGGGGTGCGGCGAAAGTAATCAGTCGTTGCGCCTATTGTTCAGCTCAGGCTAAAAGGGCTGTGTCTTCTTACTTCCTAACCACTCTGACTCCTTCCATTCTGCCTTCAAATACTCCGCGAAAAATAGCTTTCCGCGAGAGTGTTTTCTGCGGTTCTATGCACACAATGGAGAACTTTTTAGGACACCACGAAGATGCCGTAGATCTCCACGATCTCACGGATCTATGGGACAAACAAGCACCAGGTTCGCTCCAGACTCACGACCACCAGGAGGGATTCAGCACTGGTCATGAGGAAGTCGACTTCCATCAGGCACACATGTCAGGCTACGATGCTAGCGATCTTTTCTATTCACCTGTGCTTTCGCTGAATGTCGATGTA
This sequence comes from Wickerhamiella dianesei, assembly GCA_022577725.1. Lineage (NCBI taxonomy): Eukaryota > Fungi > Ascomycota > Dipodascomycetes > Dipodascales > Trichomonascaceae > Wickerhamiella > Wickerhamiella dianesei. The sequence goes on along the minus strand of JAKIRV010000013.1, from coordinate 87,917 downwards.
GACGGGACACCCTTGATTTCCCCTCCTGATCCTGCAGAGCTTCCACCGGACTTCTCAATGCCGCCCTCATTTTTCTCGATCCACAATCAGAACCAGAACCAAATGCCCAATCTAGGGCATGAGCAGGAAACTCGTCAGGTGTCTGGAAAGAGCCTAGCTGGAGCTCAGTCGATGCAATCCTCTGCATCCCACACTCACCAGCAGCAGCCGCACCATAGTGGTCACTTTTATGCGAATCGGAGCGAAACTGATGATAGTGACAATAGATCGTATGGCAATTTGAACTCTGAATCTCCAACCGAGCAAGGAGTTCCACACGCGGCAGTACCTTCTCAACACAATTCCAAGTCTCAGTCGACTGCATCGTCAGCTAATCCGCAGTCCTCAGCTCCGCGATCCTCCAGACGCTCAGGAAGCACTGGAAAAATCATCAAACAGAGCCCGCTCTCAAGACCAACTCGATGGTCTCAACAGCGACCTTCCAAAAGCGAGGAGGAGGAATTGGCGGAGCTCGAGGGATTTCCTCCAGCGTTTATACCCTCTAATGCGCAAGCAGATGCATTTGGAGAAGAGCCAGGAAGCCTCGCTGGTGGCTCAGTTGGTACAAACAAGGCAGGAAGTGCTGTGACCCCTGCAATGATAATGAACCTAGGAAATGGCGGACTCTCTACAAGTGCTGAGGTAGACGAAAAGTTCCAGGACAGATTACAAGCAGCAATCCGGGCCACGGCAGCGTCTTCAACTACTTCAAGTCGCAAATCAAGTGTCACAAGCATACGGAGTCCAAAGTCGCTAGGGTCGACCCCGAGAATTGTCCCTCGTACAAACTCAACTTCGGGCAATGCCCAGCTCCATGCGAACACGTCGTCCACATCACTTGATGACGAGTCTGCGCTTCTCGAGTCGAAATCAAATTACCAACAGATTGTCGATGGAACTCATCACCGGCTCGGATTCACGTCCCCCGACAAACTAAGTACGGATGTCCGCAGTAAGAAAACAAGCCACAAGATCGCCGAGCAAGAACGACGGAACCGAATCAACACCGGGCTTATGGAGTTGGGCAAACTGGTTTCTCCAGCGTCTGACGTGAGTCTCAGCTCCAAGGCTGCTATCGTCGAGGCAGCTATTGAATACATACACAGGCTACACAGGAGACTCGCTACACTAGAATCGTCGGTCAGTTCGGTTTCAGCGTCTCAGTCGGCTTCTGGAAGCCCCGCAAGTGCCTCTTCAACGACTCCGCCAGGGTCGTCCTCATCCTCATAATTCTCAGGAATTTTTTTTATGTGTGTTGCTCTCTTAGCCGTTCTACCCTTGTAGCCTTTGCATTTAAACTTTTAATAGACAAGAAGCATATACAGGTTTTAATTCTCTTTTTTTAATCAGTCCGGCATTTTCATTTGCCGAGCGCGTTAAGCGCTTCGATCATTCGGGCAGATGACCACGCTTGACTGGGCGACGAGTCAGGACAGAACTCGCCATTCTTTTGGGTCAGCTCCGTCAGACCAGCCCAAGGAGACTCCTGGATCCACTTAACGTTGCCTGAGATGCGGGCACGAATAGTTCCAAGAGTCTTCTCAAGAGGAACCCCTCTCTGGCTGTCGGAGATTGTTAGCGCCTGCAAAAACATACCTTCAAGCCAGACCCATTCTGGGCCCTGATGGTAGTTTCGGCCACGCGAGGTTGCAAAGTCGTCAGTGTCAGACCCGTTGATGTAGTAAGGGCGGTAATTCCAATCGCTTGGGTCGAGAGTGGCCATACCAACAGGTCCTCTCAGCACTTCATCGGCCATTTTAAGCGCTTTCGCTAGGTGAGAGGGGTTGAATAACTCCGGGGCAACAACTGCAGCGATGCAAAAGTTGGGACGCAGCTGGTAATCTTCATAGCGATTCCAAGAGCGGTACAAATCTTTGTAGATGCCCTTACGGTTCACCAATGAGAAGTCCACGTCGTATCCATAAGCCTCCTCAGGAGTCTCTGGAACATAAAAGCAGAACTCAAAAGACTCCTGAATGCGCTTTTCCCAGTGTTCCAAACTAATAGAGTCACCGCGACGCGTGACTACTTCTGTAGGGAACGCGTAGTGGCCAGCCGTTCTCGTCTCTCGGACCCACCGCAAACAACTCTTGAGCAAGCCAATGATCTCGATGGCAGCTCCATCGCGAGGTGTTCCAGGAACTCCGTCATTGCCAGCCCTTTGAGACTCGCCCATCTTGTCCTGCCAGGTTCCGCAATTGTCGTGGTTTCCACCAGCAATAAATCCAGTTTTCCAGTCAACATCAATATGCTGGTTGAAGCCATTGTCCTTCATGTGCTCATCGATCTGTTTGCCAGCATTATGCTCGCGGAAGTTGATCGTCTTCGCATGACGCGCCAATATCTCGAAGACGAGGTCGCCGACTTTGGTGAAGGTGTCAGTGGGCTCTTCTGTCCACGAGTCGTCAAGAGGGAAGCGGCGTCTGACGGTGTCGTTGAGAATGTCGAAACTTTTCGCATGTGTGCAGTAATCCTGGACAGACTGAACAAAGAACCATGCTGCATCTCGAGCATTGTAGCGGGGGTTTCTCCCTGAATCAAGCAGGTTCGGGATGAGACCATACTTAAGGGTAGCACCGAATCCAAGAATGTGCTCTTTAGCCTCGTCAAGACGACCAGGAATTAAGAGTAGGCCACCAAAGGAGAGGAATGTATCGCGACCCCAGGTACGCATGATACCCTCCGAGAAGTGTGGGAGCCCTGCAGCCATAGTGGGAACCAAGCGGTCTGGATGCAGCGAGACGTTGGAGACGGCTGCAACAAACTGTACACTGCTAAGAACAAGTCTCTGGTAGAAGATGTTACTGTTGCCCTTTGCACCAAGCAGGTTCAAAGCATGCAGCACCGCGGCATCATAAAGCCCGAGGATACAAGCCGCGAAATAGCGTGGTCTCAAGAATGTTGGAGCATCAGAAACGAGTTTGAGAACCTGGTCAAGCCAACCAACAATGTCTTTGAATTCTGTTGCGTCTCTGAGCCGATTAGAGACATACTCAAATGCCCACGGCCCAGCTCTGAGATTATCGCATAGAGCATGTCCGAGGTTCTGCTCGGCAACGATGTGCGACAAAACCGACTGCCAGCCTTGGAGGCCTGCATACACTAAATCCCCATAATTTGGAATACCGTAAGTACCTCTCTCACCATTTGAGGCAACTCTTTCCTCTCCAGCAGTCCTGTACAAGAGTGTATTCAGCTGCAGTAACGTCAAGTTATCCAACGGCGGGACGTCGTCCACCAGCTTTTCAATCTTTGTCGTATCGAAAGTCCGGGTTGTCGAAAAGATTACAACTGAACCCGCTGGAACTGTATTTGTATCAACGTCAATGACGGAATTCGCACCATCAAATTTTAAGGACGGAGACTCAAGCTCAACCAACTCGGTGGGCACCGGACAAATCTGGCCCTGCCCCTTTTGTTCGGCTTGCCCAGTAACTCGTAAATTCCAACCGTGAATGAACGTGGCTTTGGTCTTTTCGAGTACAGAAGGAGGAGGCGTCGCATCTCCGCCATCCCATTTGAGGCGAGCAATTAGGAAGTAACCCTCGCCTGTCTCAGGATTTACGCGATGAACGCTGATATACGAACCCTGGTGGTCAAGATAGCTCTCTGTCATTCCCATACGTGCCATTTCCACGTGGAGATTGTTCAGCTTCTTCTTCGCGGCAGCAATGCCTCCACCAAACACGTACTGTCGTGTTTCCGAGACGACGTTCAACGGATTTGGATAGCACTCATCGGCCCCCATGGTAGATCCCGAGGTCACCTTACACATGGCAACAAGGCCAGCGATAGGCAAAGTATCCTCGACGGTGAACTTTTGAGCTGGAGTCTCATTGTCGTGAGTCACTTCCATCAACCATGCATGAACAGGCACCCCGCCAAGCCGGCGACCTTGTCTGAATGAGCCGATGGGAGCACCAATGTTGGCGTGGATAAGGCTGGATAGCTCAGATGCTGAACTAGATCCCATAGCCTCTCTGAGGAGTGAGTTGATTCCTAAACGCTCGATGTAAAGCTTATCGACATCTTGAGATCCGGAGAAAAGTTCGGCTACGACGTAAAGGTCAGGTCTGACACGGCGAGCGGCATCGAGAATGTATTCGCCAACATGGAGTGGCGTAGAGTGAGCGTTGTCAAGTCGTAAGCCAGCAAAATGCTTGGCTAACAACTGGGCGTAGCTTGCCATGCGATCCCAAAGATATGGGCAATCGTCAGGGCCCTTACCATATCGGAGCTTGACGCAGTCATCCCAGATCACAATCTGACGAAGGAGATATGCCCTTGATTCTGAGCTGGCGAAATCGGTGGTGGGACTAGCACCCCAAATCCAACCATTGTTGGCCAAAGCAATACCATTCGAAAGTCTGGTGAAGTAAGGTTCAACTAAGGCAGACGTGCGGCTGATAGACGAGTTAGGTGGTCCTTGTTCAAAACGAAGAAACTTGAGACGACCTCTTATCTGGGTAATTATCGTACTCAAATCAGCATGGTACTCTGCGTAGAATCGAACATTGACCGCATTGACCAACTGCTCTTCGCTGTACCCAGTGTTACTGGCCACTTCTGCGAGCTCCTTTTGCGGTATCTTTCGGCCAAATCGACTTCCGAGAGAATTTTTCGGGGCCAGCTTCGCAGCAGCTTCATCGAGACCACCGACTTTTTTATCGGAAGTATCAGAGCTCAGGCCATCTGTTGGCACAACGTAAAACTGCCATAGTTTGATCTCTTTATCAATGTAGGTGCCCAAAGTGTCCATGATCTTATCGAGATCACCCTCATTGTGAATTTCAACTCCTTTCTTCCCCAGTTCGTCGGACAATTCAAGGATTCCATCCTCTAGAGCTAAAGCCGGCTCTAGATAAGGAGAGTTCTCAACTGAATAGCCGACCTCAGGGTGCTCCACGATCCACTTTGAGTTGTCGGCTGTGTGATTCAGAACGATGTCGGAAAGGGCAAGCATACCATATTTGTCCTGCATTGTCTGTACAAGCTTGGCAACGTCCGCGTCGCCATTGGGGAAAGTTGTTTTGTCCCATGAAAGTTGATCAAAGATGCTGAAAGGTGAGTCGCTTCGACCACGAGGCTGCATGGGGACAAAGTGTATCATATTGTAGCCCTTATCAGCTATGGCGGCGAGCTTCTCGTCCCATGAAGAGGCAGGTCCGCCCATAAGCTTCGAAAGCACAGTTTGTACACACATAGCGTCTGAATTGGGCACTTCGCCACGACATCTCGAGGCTGCGCCACTTTCGACAACAAAATTCCACTCTGTTGACCTAGATGGGACATGTTTCTCCGCACTGTAGGGCCCCTTTACGGCAGTGTATTCCACATACGCTGAGAAGGCACCACTTTGAAAAATCTCCAGATTTATGCAGCAGTCACGATCTAATGCGTCTGCGTTGAATTTGTGCTCATAGAACTTGGTACGGTCAAATTCAGAGCCGGAAGGAGGATAGTTGCAGTACAAAGTAGCGGCATTAGCCACCGGAGAGGTTCCGCTCAATGCGATCCTGAGTAAATATGGTTCCTTTGGAGTAGGCAGCACCAAGACATCTCCCTGGTTGGTTTCGGGAATGCCATTCTCGGCCAACCTCAGCTCCACTTCTTTCATCAAACAAAGCTACCAATCAACACGAAAAAAAAAAAGGTCTTGTTGATGTCGCTTGCTTCCCATATATTTATATGGAGCCCTAGACAGCCCACTAATCTTCCGGTCTAATCCACCCGGTTCGGGGAGGAAAGGGTTTATTGCGAGCGCGATTTTTAGCGATAGTGGGGGCGGGGGGGATGCCACTTACATATGAATAAGTATGGTAACTCCCACAAGGGGCTACACTGCACAGAAAGTAGCACCACCAAATCAGGATAGTACATGCGGCTGCGTCAGCTTCGATCCGCGTGCTATGGCTCGGGTCCCACATGCCGCCCGGTCTTAGAGGAATCACTGCACAAAAGAGTCCCTGAATACCTTTGATGCGGATAGACCGAATCTTGCCAATGGCATGTATACCCGCAACTGTTTGAATGTAGAAACCGAGATATCAATGTCTTGTCGGGTAAATTACACTAGAACTAGAAAGGTCTTAATTATATTTGATGGTGCTGCCGGATGACACCTGTTTTGCCATTATTTGTTCTATTTTCTACTTCCCGTATCCAGCAAAAAAAAAAAAATGGATTCGGACGTGATCCTTTATCGTAATTCGTAGCTGCATTCCATAACGTGTAAGTCTATCTAGCATACAGGTCTCTCAGATTCTTGGGCTGGCAGTATTTTATGGCATACATGCCGCATCTAGTAACTGAAACGTACTGCAGCCTAAAACTGTATCCAGTCGAAATAGAGTTTGTTTAGAGTGTAGCTAGAAGTAATTTAAGCTTCATCATCATCCAACAATTTGAGCGAGTCTCAAAGCAACCTGTGCTTCAAAAAGCTTTTGCGGCCAAAAGTCTCAGTTTTTATCCTCAGCTCCCATGGGAGATGTTTTCAGTACACCCAGTGGTGGATCGTATACCACTACGCTAACGATGAATTTGCCTCATCGCACTCCGACCCCTCGAAGCACAGTGACCGTTCACCACACAGCCCCAACATCGACGTCAACCGGCCAATCCGATAAATCAGGCAATACTGTTCTTGCAGTTTTACTCGCTATAGCCATCCCGATAATCGCTGTGGTCGTCGTTGCTGTGTGTATGAAAGATCGCCAAAAGAAAAAAATTGACGCAGAAACGTCAGAAGAAGGATTGGGGGAGCGACGCAATGCGACTCAGCAGCCTGTAGAAGCACGACAGGGAGCGCAGACAGCTTCGGCTCAGCAAGCACCATCCATGGTTGTAGCAGGTAGTTCACCTTCCAACCCTTCGGTGCCGCCTTCGGCATGGCAGCCGCGAAAGTCTCCTAATGAAAAATATCAGCCACCTCCTGGTCCGCCACCAGATTGGAAGGGGCCAGTATTGCCGTTGCACTTGGGAACAAGCTCAATTGAGGAATCTCATCAAGGACCACCTCCTGGCCCACCGCCAAATTGGCAGGGACCAGTAGTGCCGTCCCGTGCGGAATTACGCTCGACTGAGAAACCACACCAAGACCCAATTGCAGGATCTTCTTCTTCTGCCACACAATCTTCACTCCAAACAAGCGAGTCTCAGGTGCAGGAGTTACCTCCGCCATACAGTGGAAAGACGAATTTGTTAGAGGAGGATGGTATTGAGCCCCCCGCTAAAGCTAGACTACAGTAGAGAGATCCAACTAGCAGACATTCCACGATTTATATACCTCTGCACAGACTTTACGACCACATTTTTATTGCACTACACTTCTCGTGAGCGTCTTCCTAACGTGCGATGTGCATCAATTGACTGGTTCGGGCTTCTAACTAGAGTTCAAACCGGAATTCAGTTTACGCTCATTTGATCAGGAACAGCGGTAACTATTTTGTGGTCATCTTTGTCGGGATGTCTGCAAAGTCTAATTTTTAACCCTTTAGGTTTTTCGTCAGGCAGTCGTATCACAGATAAATGTATGCATATGCATATATATATATATACGTATTCGCCAAAGATTTATGACCACATTGTGAACTTTTCAATCAGTAGTTCCGAAATATGCGGCAGTCAGCATGGGTTTTCCTCTTGTTTTTATGCAGCATCGCTGGTTCAGCTTTACCGAACACTGCATATGTTCTTGAAATGAGAGTGCAAAGAAAACGACTGGACGATGCCTTGACGCAAAGTTCTACGATGACACCAAGCCTAGCGAATCCGTTGAAGACGCATCTAGTGGTCGTGCCAAATGGCGTTGTACCTGTGGAGCTGGAAAATCACGAGTACTATTACCAGATCACTCTTGGTATTGGGACGCCGGTTCAAGACGTAGAGTTCACAATCGATACTGGCTCCAGCGATCTTTGGGTTGTTGACTCCATTAATCCGTTCTGTAACTATTCTGGTACCCTACCCGACAGCGAAGAAGCCATCAACTGCACTGGTCTCACCTTCCAGAGCGCTGATTCCACATCTTTCAGGAACCTCACAGTACCCTTCGAGATACAGTACGGCGATTGGTCCGCAGCCAACGGGACTCTTGCCACGGATGATATTCGGCTTGGTGACGATGAATCCGCCATTGACATCATTAATGCGACCTTTGCGGTAGCTTATTCCGCTAATTCGACTAACTGTGTGTTTGGAATTGGGTTCAATCAGAATGAGGCAAACGCAAAGATCCATAAAAACGCAAGCTCTGCATATCCCTTGTATTTCAACGTTCCGACACTCATGAAAAGACAAGGTTTGATCAAGAGCAATTCGTACTCCCTCTATCTCAATACATCATCGTCGAATACTGGATCGATTCTATTCGGTGGTGTGGATCACAGCAAATACTCTGGTAGCCTTGCTGTGATGCCCATGTACAACTATTATTGGAAATACTTGGAGCAGCCGACGCAAATGAGGGTTATGCTCAACGGAGTGTATACTGTCTTTCAGGGGGAAATTGAGCCAGTGGCATCGTTTGATATAGCGGTACTTTTGGACTCAGGAACCAGCTTTGCCTATCTTCCTGCACCAATTGTCGAAGGTGTCGCCTACAAGTTTGGCTACAGCTACTCTGATGAGTTAGGCTATTGGTATGGCAATTGCTCGGCGGCAACTGAAATGGTTCACGATCTCGGATTCAATTTCAGCGGAGCAAACATATCAGTCCCCGCAGTGGATATGTTGGTTGCACTGAAGACTGATGATGACGGGAGAGCATTCACATTGGACGGAGAGCCTCAATGCGTTCTTGCCCTTAATGTCGCTGAAGATCCGTACGGATATATTCTAGGTGATGTTATCCTCAGGTCTATGTACGCTGTGTACGACTTGGACAATTATGAGATCGGACTAGCTCAGAGTCGGAACCCTCCTGACGACGAGTCGAGCGATATCGAGCCCATTATTGCAACTATTCCTAGAGGCTCGCTTGTTCCGGGATATACACGAACCTCGACCAATAGCGCGATTTACGTTACGGGTGTCTCTACTGCTGGATCAGGGACGCAAAATGCTACCGCTGTCCCTTATCCAACGTCTGCAGCAGTCAGTTTACACTTATAGTCTATATCATTATGGTAAACTTGTCTCGACTGAGGTGCTAAGTGTACGCGTTAATAATTCTAAAAAGTTACCGTCATATTAAAATAATTTAATGTTGCCTTTTCAGATGCATAATAGGCACCTTGTGACGCTTAGAAAGTCGTCTTTCTGCCCTGGGGTCTCGGGGACGACGAAGCGCTCCTATCGCCATAGCCACCGCGTCCGCCCGAAAAGCCTCCACGATTACCACCAAAGCCTCCGCGGCTGCCTCCACGGCCACCACCGAAACCACCGCGGCTGCCCCCACGACCTCCACCGAAGGAGGAATTCTCTCTTGGCACTGAGAAATCGAGGCGAACAGGTCTGCCTGCAATGTATTGTCCATTAAGACCCTCAATGGCCTTTTTGGCGTCATCTACAGACGCAAACTGCACGTAGCCAAATCCCTTGGGCTGTTGAGTCTCGGGGTTTGTAGGGATGCGACAAGTGAGCACGTTTCCGTACTCGCTGAAAGCGCCATAGAGGGTGTCTCTGTCACACTGGAAAGAGAGATTTCCAACAAATAATGTATCAGATGGCGCGGAGAGCTGGTCGCCGAACTTATTGGCCCTGCTTCCGGCACGCTCGTTCGGATCCTTACGGGTGCCAGTGGTGAAGTCAACGTGGATGGGACGACCATCGATCTCGCGGCCCTCCATCTTTTCAACGGCGGCCTTGGCATTGTCCTCCGTATCAAAATCAACGTAGCCGTAGCCCTTGGAGCGGCCAGACTCACGTTCAGTGATCACACGGGCACTAAGGGCACCCTCGACTGTGCTCTGGAAATCCTGAAGTAACCAGTCATCGTCAATGTTCCAAGAGAGGCGCCCAACGAAGATAGTAGACGTGGGGGCGTTCTCAGAACGGGGCTTCTTGCTGGCTGGCTCCTCGCTCTGAGACTTCTCATCTTCGGCTTCATCATCTGAGTGTTTGCGCTTAGCTTCCTTAGTTTCCTTGGTTCCCTCTGAAGTTTTGTCGTCAGATTTCTCGTCAGAGTCAGAATCAGAGTCAGAATCAGAATCAGAACTAGAGCTGGAACTGGAACTGGAACTGGAACTGGAACTGGAACTGGAACTGGAGCTAGAGCTGGAGCTGGAGCTGGAGTCAGAGTCGGAATCAGAGTCAGAGCCAGAGTCAGAAGAGCTGGAGCTGGAGCTGGAACTGGAGCTGGAACTAGAGCTGTCCGAATCGGAGCTCGAAGACGAGCTTGACGACGAGTCGGACTCGCTGTTGCTCTTCTTGTCCTTCGAGGCGTCTTTCTTCTCAGTCTTTTTTGGCGTCTCAACCTTTTCCTTGACGTCCTCATCAGAGCTAGACGAATCACTGTCGGAACTGGAGCTAGAGCTCGATTCGGACGAAGAAGATTCGGCTTTCTCTACGACCTTGCTCTTCTTAGCATCCTTGGACTTTTTAGTAGCATCGCCTTTGAGCTTCTTCTCAAGCTTGGGCTTGCTATCAGCGCTGGATCCAGATTTTGATTTTGAACCCATTGTTGGAAGGATGTTGAAACTGAAAAAAAGCTATGAAGGGACTGCCTTAGTAGCCGATTGAAATGGCGCACATCGACGATCACTAAATTTTTTTTTCAGTGAGCTGATGTAACCCGCATATGCATACTGACGCAGCTGCAACTGACCGAGCAGAGAGGGCCCACCCATAGGTACCGTTGCCTGAAATATTAAAAATACAGCAGCCTCTTCCATTTTTTAAATAAGACTCAATTGACTGTTCAATTGACAAAAAAAAGAGCGTATAGCTCTAAAAAGTTCAAAGAGAGAAATGTTAGTATAGCACTGCCACATGTAGATCAACCATTTTAGAATCAAGAGAATTTTAAAGGTCTAGTTTTTGATAAACATTCGATCAGCGCTCTTGGTGATCACGATCTAGGATGCGGCCTGCTCTACCACCATGAAAGGAGACCCATACCGTCGACCTGGCAGCTTCCTTCTATACGCATCCCTTCCTTTTCGAAGATCTTGTTTTCAACACGGAATCTCAGCTTTTCGTTCGTGTCTAAATAAAGCTCATAATCATCCATTTTCCAGACCCAAGCTTGTTCCTTGGGGATAAATTTACATCCCTCGAACAACATAGATTTTGGAATGAAAACATCATCAAAGAACTCCATGCGGACGTTGATGCCATCCTCTGTGCAACTCGAGATCCACCCGACCAGAACCTCCCCATCGAAAGGGGCGAATACAATTAGTCGAAACTCACATTTTACAAACACAGCACCATCGCCATTCTGCAAGAGGCCGTCGCTGCTGCTCAAAATGTCATATAAGCCCACACCGAGCCCTATATGCGGTAGCACTCGATTGGCGTATTTCGAGTTGATTTCTTGGGCAAGCACCTGATGATGTGCCAATCCAAATACAGACGGATCTAGTCTGATGGTATCCGCAATCTTGACGAGGCTGAACATTTCGGGATCGTGTGTAAAGTGCGCTATATCGCTTCAGAACCGAGAATTTTCGATCAGAGAACCAGGTCGTGTGCGTTATCTGATCTAGTTAGTTCTGAGGTGTACTTCTTGATCTTAAGAGCAACGAGGAAGCATGAGATCTGCCTAAGTCGAATGCAGTTGACTTTTGTACGTAGGGTCAATAGCGGGAACTATTCAAATCTTTCCTTGTTCTGCTTAGGTCACGCGATCTCGGCAGAATATTGTAACATTTAGACCATTATATCTCACAAGTCGCGTATCTAGGTCTAGAAGAGCACAAATGCGAAATTGCGCAATACGATCGTTAATTGTTTTTATATGGCCTCTAATTTATCCATACGAAAGTTTGGAGATGTTGAGAGCATTCCAGCGTGAACTTTTTAGCAGCTACGCGGTTACAGTGTCCTCGCCTGATATTGTTGTAATCGACTTGGGAGGATATAGGGGGGAACAGGGAGCAGTGTGCGGGCCATCCACTCTACACCGTAGGCGCGTACTGTACAGTACAGCTCTCAGGCGTTCTTTTCTTACTCATCAGCTTCGAGAGCTCGCCCCCCCGCGCTACATCCGCTTCCCATATTTCTCTACACTCTCGGAGGATTGCCGTCTCATTGATCGTTCACAGTCCGCAATTTGCGCGCCACTGAGCTCAAAATGCCACCTAAAGCAGACTGGGAGAAGTACAAACAACCTGTGGACGACGAAAAGCCCGAAAAGGAGATCGTACCGCTCAGCGAGACCGATATCGATGTTCTCAAGTCTTATGGGGCCGCTCCATACCAGGCGCAGCTTAAAGCCATCGACACAGACATCACTGGATTGCAGAAGTCCATCAAAGAGAAAGTTGGCATCACAGAATCTGACACCGGACTTGCGCCTCCCAATCAATGGGATTTAATGGCCGACAAGCAGAGGATCAGTGAGGATCAACCGCTCCAGGTGGCACGTTGCACCAAGATAATCGCAGACCCAAATGACGCCGATAAGTCCAGCTACGCCATCGACATCAAGCAGATAGCAAAGTTTGTGGTCGCCCTCGGAGATCGCGTTAGTCCCACGGACATCGAGGAAGGAATGCGAGTTGGCGTGGAACGCAACAAGTATCGAATCATGCTCCCCCTACCTCCGCGTATCGATCCCAGCGTCACAATGATGACGGTGGAGGAAAAACCTGATGTGACGTATGGCGACATCGGTGGCTCTAAAGAGCAGATCGAAAAGCTGCGTGAGGTTGTTGAACTTCCCCTCTTGAGCCCAGAGCGATTCGCCAATCTTGGTATTGACCCACCCAAGGGAATCCTGCTTTACGGCCCTCCAGGAACGGGAAAAACTCTTTGTGCACGCGCTGTGGCGAACAGAACGGACGCCACTTTCATCAGGGTAATTGGCTCTGAATTAGTGCAGAAGTATGTCGGAGAAGGTGCGAGAATGGTGCGAGAATTGTTCGAACTCGCACGATCAAAAAAGGCATGCATCATTTTCTTCGACGAGATTGACGCTATTGGCGGAGCTCGGTTCGATGATGGTGCGGGCGGTGATAACGAGGTTCAACGCACTATGCTCGAGCTTATCACCCAGCTTGATGGCTTTGACCCTCGTGGCAATATCAAGGTCATGTTTGCCACCAACCGACCTAACACATTGGACCCGGCTCTTCTACGGCCTGGACGTATTGACCGCAAAGTGGAATTCTCTCTTCCTGATGTCGAGGGTCGTGCTAATATCTTCCGCATTCATTCTAAGTCCATGTCTGTCGAACGGGACATTAGATGGGAACTTATTTCCCGTCTGTGTCCTAACTCGACCGGTGCTGAGCTGCGCTCAGTATGCACAGAGGCTGGAATGTTTGCCATCCGAGCCCGTAGGAAGATGGCTACTGAAAAGGACTTCCTTGCCGCTGTGGACAAGGTCATTAAAGGCAATCTCAAATTCTCGAGTACGTCGCAATACATGCAGTATAATTAGATTATTTAGCCTTTCAACCTCGCATCCAGCCTAACATGGTTTCAGTCTTCATTATCGGCCTTGATCGACGACAGTTTACATGTATGGAGATTAGCATTCTCGAGAAGCTTAGCTTCACAGCAAGATTAATTGACGGTTTCATGCCTTAACAGATGGCCCTTAATTCATCATTTTATACCTTGCAGCGGGAGCAGCAAGTGTCGGACAATCACACAATCTCCTATTTTTATCATTTTGATAGTTGCAATCTGGATCTTTGAATTATACAAACCTCGTCCACCAAACTATTCAATCCGGACCTTAATGCCACAAGGGTTGATAGTATGAGTCTCGAATATCTATACCCAAAATGTGAACGCAGCGAAAGCGACAGGTCATTGGATTATTTATTCTATATCTACGAGCTTGTATGGTTTTGAGAGTAAGCTCTTAGCAAAATACAGTATTCAAGATACTTCAAATTCGAGTAATGTCGTCTCAAAGTCGAACCCGAATAACAACCACAAGAAGTCAAGTCAAAATCGCACTGCCCTATCTCGAGCCACTATACAGAAGAGGCAATGGAAAAATACGAATTAGTCCTGAATTACGCCGAGGCACTTGGCGACTGTGTGGGTTCGACGAGCAGTATATAACCGGCCAATGTTATCTAAAAGCAAAGAATGCCTCTTCGGGATATACTAACTGCTCTTTCATGATTAAAGCAAACTGTCTTAGATGGTACACTCTAAATCTAAAGAAAAGAAGCTCATGAAATTAATAAAACTCAGAGGCCTCTACAAGCTCAATGCCATAGTCTTTCTTGAGCTCCTCGCGCAGGGGATCAGCAATTTCAGGAGTAACTGGGGCATGGATTCCAGGTGTAGTAAAGTCGCCACGAAGAATCTGCTTGACCGCCACAGCGCAGGGAACACCAACAGTGCGAGTCATCGCAGAGTAGCCGTCAGGCTGGCCGGTAGGGTCTCCGTTCAAGCAAAGCGTAGAGGTGCGGATTTCCTTCTTGCCGTTGGGCCACTCAATGTCAAACTTGTGCTGAAGCATGACAAGGTCTCTCTCTCCCTTCTCGAACTGCATGCGTTCCTCCAGAATGGCACACAAGGAATCCAAGGGATTTCCACGGGGGGTGAGCTGGTTGCTTGAAAGGAGACCAAGCCACCTGAGGCCACTGATAATACGGGGCGTGACTGGGATCGTGGCCTTCGACTTAACAGCCTCAATCAAGTCATTTTCCGACGAAGACTTAGCACCAATCAAGGATGCGAGAGCTTCATTCCAGGCAGTGGGCTTCTCAAAGAGAGAGCTTGCCACATCACTCAAGAACCCAAGATCAACGAGCACCTTGGCCAACTGAGGGAAACCTTGGAAACGCAGAGTTCCGCGAATAACATCGTCAGCCTCGGGAATATTGTAGCGCTCACGGTAGGGGGTCGAGTCGCGGTTAGGATATGCCTCGAATGCATAGCCGGGATAGATAAAGTAAGGCTTAGCGCTGAGCATCAAATCCTTGCCCTCAACATCCTTGATGGAGCCATTCTCGTAGAATCTGGCCGAATTGCGCAGTGCGAGAAGGAAGCCACGAGGAGACCAAGAGAACTTGTAACCAAGAGGGTTGTTAGAATCCTCAGCAGCAGGAAGACCTCCACAGTAAGATAAGAAGCCTTTCACTTTTCCTCCGGCCTTGTGAACCTCGTCGATGGTCTTGACCGCGTAGAGATGGTCAATACCAGGATCAAGGCCGATCTCGTTCATAACAATGATTCCAGCCTCCTTAGCCTTGCTCTCCAGTGCCAGCATAGCAGGTGAGATGTAGGATGTGGTCACCACATGCTTCTTCTTGCGAATGGCACTCTCAATAACCTGAGCATGGTACGTGTAAGGAATAAGCGAGATGACAATGTCATGCGCACCAACGGCTTCATCGAGTGCCTCAGCGTTATTGACGTCAAGCGAGATGGCTTTCGCACGGTCACCAGCGAGCTCTTGAGCTTTGGGCAGGGTACGGCATGCCACAGTAACCTCCACTCCCTTTTCGGAAGACAGAATGTCAACGGGAGGCTTCGCCACGAAGCCAGAGCCAAGTAAAAGAACCTTTTGAGTCATTGCAAGCTAAAAAAAATACTAACTGCTGGTTGGGTTGGCGGATGAAAAGTTAGCTAGCCGCCGGCGTAAGGCATATTTATATGACTCAAAATTGGGATTCGCCCTTATCCCAGCCCTGCTAGTTCTCCGACCATCTTCGCCCGAATGCTATTTGTGATGTACATACTGTGCACCGCTCGGCGTTGGGTAATTAACTAGAATGTAACGGCCCCTAAAAAAGGACAGGCACTGTACCGTTTCTCTGCTTTGGTTACATAAGCACCCAGCATAGGATTAATTTTTGTTGCAATACATATTCATTGTTAAAAGACAGAGAGAAAATGGGTCGCAAACGGTGGATTGATAAAAAATCTGCCAGTACATTCACTCTCGTGCACAGAGCCCCAGAAGACGATCTCTACTATGATAACGATGCACCCACTGGTGTTTTTGTCGAGGTCGAGGACTTGAATTCGAAAGATCTTAAGGAGGCCCGTAAACACAAATATGGATCCAACCCGAATGCAGGTGAGGCCGCAAAGTATGGAATTTATCTGGATGATAGCAATTACGACTACACTCAACATCTCGCGACCATCGGAGAGGATCCAGATGCCGTATTTGTTCCAGCCAAAAAGCCAGGGCAGTCATCTGGAGACGACGGTGTCCCTGGTTTACCGAGCTGGCTGGGGGGTCCACCAAAAGATGGAATCGATTATCAGAAATTCATGGACGTGCCCGATGCAATTGCTGGTTTCAAGCCAGACATGGATCCTCGATTAAGAGAAGTATTGGAAGCACTCGACGACGAAGCCTACATCGAGGAACAACCAGAGGTCGACAATGACGAGGATAACGACGAGGATGACGGCTTCTTCTCCGAGCTCGTTAAAGGTGGTGAGATGAAAGACGAGAAGAAATGGGAAAGGACACGCCCCAAGGAAGAATTGGTTCAGAAACCGGATGAGGAAGATTGGCATTTTGCATTCCGAAAATTCAAGCTTGAGCAGGAACAGTCCAGACCAGCCGAGGATGAAGATGACGACGGTGGAAGCGACATTGACTCAAACTTTGGTTCTGACTTTGAGTTGTCCGACAGGGAGTTAGACGATGAGTCCAGAGATACATTGGGTGAACTGACTGGTCCATCGCTTAAGCATAATTCCAAGACAAAGAAGAAAAAACGCGTTGGCGCCAAGACGGATTTGAGTGGATACTCAATGTCATCATCTGCCAACTTTAGAAACGCTGGACTTCAGCTGCTCGACGACAGATTCGACAAGATCGAGGAAGAGTACGAAAAAGTCAGCGACGATGAAGAAGAAGGTGATTTCGATATCACTAAGGAAAGGTCTGATTTCGAGAGCATTCTCGACGACTTCCTTGCTAACGACACCAGTAGACGGTCAAAGCGTAGGTAGGGTTACGCGATGTGAAATATGCGTTTGAAACATTTTAATTTATTTTCATTGTTAATATTTTTTTTTTTGGGTGGGAATCTGCCTTCTCAGTTCAATTGAAGACGGTTTCGCAAGTTGGAATTAAACCAATCGCATATATCGAGTGATAGGTAGATGGGCAAATCATTGGCTCAACAACTGGCCAAATTGGCAAATCCGGCGCCGGAAGACTTCGACCCTGAAGACTTCGAAAGAGGATCATCCGGAAACAGCGACTCAGACACGGCCCTCACACAACCAGCAGAATCAGCGAGGGCACATTATGTTAAAGTCGATCGCAGCAGACTTCGTGACCGCGCAGGGGCTCTCGAGCTCGAAAAATCACAGAAATACAAAGGCAGTCGCGTGTCGAGAAAAGACATCGAAGCATCAAGCCGCGAAAGTCTCGACCGTGAACAAGATTTAAAGAATGAAGAAGACGAAGAGCTTAGCAGGGTGCTTAGCGATGAGCTCGACAGCTCTGTCGACCACAGGTCGAACGAAGATCTGAGTAGTGAATCGGACGAAGACGACTCAGATGGCGAAGAAGAAGAGCCAGAAACCGAGAAAGGCACAGAAGACGAAGTTAGCCGGATTCTTGCTTATGAGCGGAAGGCCATTGTGTCCCGTGTGAGCTCGGAAAGTCAAGCTGACGCTGAAAAAGGCAAAGCTGTTCAGGCGCAGATGCGGCTTTACGAAGACCTTTTGGACATCCGCATTGCACTGCAGAAGGTCCTTAATGAGACCAACAACAACACCAAGGGTAAAGCAGAAGGCCTAGCCATGCTTTGCGCTGGTATCGTTTCTAAGCGCAGTGGATCAAATGTTTCAAATGCTCCGGTGCCTGAGGCTGGCGTCAAAAGAACCCTTGAACAGCTTGACGAGGAAGTGCAACAGCTTGATGAGTCTTTGTCGAAGCGACGTGAGACTGTCCTATCCAGGTGGAGTCGTAAAGTTCAACTTTCAAGTGGCCGCAATTCGTTGCAGGCCCCGAAATTTAAGAGCCTCGCACAATCTGCGACATCGCAGATTACATCCGCACTTTCTGACATGGACCGACTAGTTGAGAGAACTCGTGTGAATCGGTCTCAATACGACAAAACCGAAGAAGATCCGACCTTATTCGATGATACTGATTTCTATCGATTATTGCTCAAGGACCTTGTCGACAAACGCATGAATGATCCTACGCTGGCGAAAGGACTTCAATGGAAATCTATCAAGACCAAAAAGAATGTCGACACAAAGGCTTCTAAGGGCCGCAAGCTTCGCTATCATGTTCAAGAGAAAATACAAGGATTCGATGTTCCAAGACAGTCCGTCTTTAATTGGTCTGACGACCAAGCAGAGGAGCTTTACTCAAGATTGCTGGGAGTTGAAATCACGATGGACGATGCTGAGCCAGCATCAGATCATGGCGAGCCTGAAACTGTTGTCGATGAGGACTTTGCGTTATTCGGCTAACACTAGATCTGCACCAGTTTATGACACGTGGGCATCTCAGCAATAATTTGGGCTTCTCATGAAGTCTGACGTTTCCTGTTCTACCACCTTGGATCCTCTTTAATTTTTCTACTAACTTCGAATTCCAGGAGTTCAGGACCATGGGTAGCTGGTGAAACATGAGTTGCGTCGACTCAGTCAATTAGGCGAGCCCTAAGACCACTGGCTAAATAATTTGATTTTAAAATATTGTTTAGCAGCATTTTTTTTTTTGTTTTTTGAAGATTGTGAAATAGAACTAAGTTACACCTTACAATTTCAATCATAGAACCGTCATACAGCGTCACATGATGTTGTGCATAAACACGCCAGATCTCGACCCTCAACCGAGACAATTTTATTCACTAGATCAAGCTATCATCGCTTTGCTACTGTAGGTGGAGGAGATCAATCTCTCAGCCGCAAAGGATCCAACAATATGTGCGTTTGAGTCATAGATTTGTGTGCTGGGATCTGATATTACAATAGTTAGTACATCGTGATAGTTCGTCCTCTCGACGCGTCCGAATTTACGAGGTGGCCCCTGGCAAATGTATGGTGAGCTGGGAAATAAGCTCATCGAGGATGCTCGACGCACGCTTAATCTTGAGCGTCTTCCGCTCTATCAAACAGAACTCGTAAGAGCTATCACTTTAGAGATGCGTGAGCTTTTAAAGCGGCTCACAGAGAGCCTAGACGCGGAAGTAGACAGCCACGACCGTATTGCTCAATGTGCTGCATTTGTCTGTGAGCTCAGCATACGACGTGACAAGCGATGTTTGCTTGCATACCATTTGCTCAG
Organism: Wickerhamiella dianesei; assembly: GCA_022577725.1. Lineage (NCBI taxonomy): Eukaryota > Fungi > Ascomycota > Dipodascomycetes > Dipodascales > Trichomonascaceae > Wickerhamiella > Wickerhamiella dianesei. The sequence continues at coordinate 68,530 of JAKIRV010000013.1, read as the reverse complement.
AACCCAACGACTAGATCTGTTAGTTTGGAGCGAACAAGCTGAGACGCATTCAATGCAGGGCACAGAGTTTGATGAGCAGAGTAATCTCAGTGCCTCAGAGCAGGAGTACCTTCGTGATATGGATGAGTTGGTGGTTGATTTCAAAAGCGAATGGACTGATATCGATCTGACAGGTAGTCTAGATCCCCCACGCGATATGTATGTCGAAGTACGTGTTTTGCATGATGCAGGAGAGATACAAACTGAGTATGGAGTGTTCAATCTCACGAAGGATTCGCAATTCTTTGCGCGGCTGTCAGATGTCCAGCGTCTGATTCAACAAGGACTTGTACAGCTACTCTAAGGATAAAAGGCACAATTATTTATTGACGTAGAAGTACGAACTTATTGGTATAATGACGGAGTGCAACTGATTAAAGAGAGCCACCCTTCACTAGTTGCCATTACTGCACAGTATGATGTTGGTACGTTACAGCAGTTGCCTAGGAAGGCAGTTGCGAAATCACGTGTCTCAGCAATCAGTGACTCATCACTGGGTGAAGTTTTGGAAGCACCTCCTCCCAAGTTCTAGAGAGAACACGGATTAAAAGAGAGCCATTCGCATTTTCACAATTTCTGCTCCTGTAGAAAATAATATGAGTGGCACACCCAAGTGGTCTGCCACTACGGTCAGACGTGCATTTCTGGAATACTTCACGAAGCAGAAGGGACACACTTTTGTGCCTTCTTCGAGCGTAATCCCCTATGATGATCCTACGCTGTTATTCGCCAATGCAGGTATGAATCAATACAAGCCGATTTTCTTGGGTACTGTCGCTCCAGGATCACCTTTTGTTGGTCTCAAACGTGCTGCAAACTCTCAGAAGGTTATTCGTGCTGGTGGAAAGCATAATGATCTCGAGGATGTTGGACGCGACAGCTATCACCACACGTTCTTTGAGATGCTTGGCAACTGGTCGTTCGGCGACTATTTCAAAACTGGTGCCATCGAAATGGCATGGGAGTGTTTGACAAAGGTTTACGGCCTTGATCCAGACCGTCTCTACGTGTCATACTTTGGCGGCGGAAATGGTTTGGAGCCCGATTTGGAGGCCAAACAGGCCTGGCTTGATATCGGAGTGAAGGAAGACCATATCGTTATCGGAAGCTACGCCGACAACTTCTGGGAGATGGGCGACCAGGGTCCGTGTGGTCCATGTTCCGAGATTCACTACGATCGCATTGGTGGTCGTAACGCTGCGTCTTTGGTGAACATGGACGATCCGAACGTTCTTGAGATTTGGAACCTTGTGTTCATTCAGTTCAATCGTGAGGCTTCTGGCAAGCTGGTGCCTTTGCCTGCAAAGCACGTTGATACGGGCATGGGTTTCGAGCGTTTGGTTAGTGTGCTTCAGGATGTTCCGTCGAACTACGATACGGATGTGTTCCAGCCGCTGTTCGCTCGGATCCAAGAGCTCAGCGGTGTGCATCCCTACACGGGCAAGTTCGGTGCTGACGATGTTGATGGCGTCGACATGGCCTACCGTGTCGTCGCTGATCATGTGAGAACGTTGACATTTGCGCTTGCCGATGGCGGTGTTCCTAACAACGATGGTCGTGGCTACGTGCTCCGTCGTATTCTCCGTCGTGGCGCCCGCTACGTGCGCAAGAAGCTGAATGTTCCCATTGGCACTTTCTTCAGCCGTCTTGCACCTACGCTGATCGAACAAGTTAAGGACATCTTCCCTGAGCTTGAGAAGAACCAAGTAGCCATATTCGAGCTCCTAGACGAGGAAGAGGAGTCGTTCTCAAGGACTCTGGATCGTGGCGAGAAGCTGTTTGATCAATATGCTAACGAGGCCCGTGCTTCGGGTGCTAGCGAGCTCAAGGGACGTGATGTGTGGCGTTTGTACGACACTTACGGATTCCCCGTCGACCTCACTCGCCTCATGGCCGAAGAAGCAGGACTAGGCATCAACGAGGAAGAGTTTGAGGCTGCTCAAAAGGCCTCCAAAGAGGCCTCGAAGGCTGGAGGATTCTCCGGCAAGAAGACCGGTCTTGTGCTCGATGTTCACAAGATTAGCGAATTGCAAGTCGCCAAGGTCCCCGTAACCGACGACTCTGCGAAGTACGAGCTTGGAGACATCAACTCTCGTGTGCTCAAGATCCTCACTAGTTCAGAAGATCCCAAAGTCCATGGCATTATTCTTGACAAGACCAACATGTATGCGGAGGCCGGTGGCCAGGAAGCTGACGTGGGTAAGATCGTCATTGACGGCAAGGCCGAGTTCGAAGTCACTGACGTCAAGAGCTATGCTGGCTACGTTCTTCACACTGGATATTTCCACTATGGAGAGATCAAAGAAGGCGACGAGGTGGTAGCCGAATACGACGGCGCTCGCAGGTTCAACCTCAAGAATAACCACACTGGTACTCACGTCCTTAACCTCGCTTTGAGAGAAGTTCTCGGCGACGGTGTTGATCAAAGAGGCTCCTTGGTCGCTGAGGACCGTCTCAGATTCGATTTCAGTCACAAGCAAGGAATGTCCGTAAAGGAGGTCGACAGTGTCGAGAAGATTGCTACCGACAACATCCGAAAGAACCACAAGGTATTCTCTAAGGTGGTTGCGCTTGAGAAGGCTCGCGAGATTGAGGGTCTTCGTGCCGTCTTCGGCGAGACCTATCCAGATCCTGTTCGCGTGGTGTCAATTGGTGCCGACGTTGACGATCTGTTAGCGGACCCCAAGAACCCCAAATGGCACTCATACTCTATTGAATTCTGCGGCGGTACTCATGTTCAGCGCCTTAGTGATATTCGTGACTTAATCATTGTCGAGGAGTCTGGTATTGCCAAGGGAATCAGACGTATTGTCGCTGTGACAGGTGCCGATGCTTATGAGGTCCAGCGTCTTGCTGAGGCTTTCTCTGAGAAGCTCGATGAGCTCGAGAAGGCACCTAGTGAAGCTCTCGCCAAGAAGCTTGGAACTGAGCTGAAGCCATTGTCAATCTCAGTGGTAACCAAGGCGAAGCTTACTGACAGGTTCAATGCTCTTCAGAAAAAGATTACAGACGAAATCAAGGCCGAGCAGAAACGCCAGGCGAAAGAGATTGTGTCTCAGGTTGAGGCTGCTGAAAAAGGAGGCGTTATCAAAGTCAAGGGCAACGCCAAGGCCCTCGCGGAGGGTCTTCAGGCTGCCAAGAAGGCTTCAAAGTCTGTATATCTGATTGGAACTGATGGATCCCCTGATGCTGACAAGGTGTTCCACGGCGTGTTTATCGCCTCTGATGCGGTACCGGCATCTGAACTTGCGAATATCGCGTCCCAAATTATCGGCGGTCGTGCGGGTGGAAAGGGGCAGTCAGTTCAGGGCGTTGGTAACGAGGTTGCCAAGATTGATGAGGCCGTCTCCGCACTCGAGAAGGAGTTTGAACGCTTAAACATTTAAAATGTTGTAGTATCCAAGTTACCAGTTAACAAAACCATAGGCTATCAGAGGGTGCATTCATGCTTGCAACACTTTTCAGCCAGTTCGTTTCAGTCTTGATCGAAGCCACAGTTGCGAGCAGTTCATTGCCGAGCTATCGATTGGGGATAGGGTCGCCGAAATTCTCGCGATTTAAATTAGGCGGTGGCGCTCAACCACAGAGCTGACGCTTGTTGAAGATTCCTCTGCACAATGCCCTTCTCTTGCTATCAGGTTGCCAGTAGAGCTCCGGGAGAGATTGCTCCGACGGTATAAAAGCTAGCGCGAAACGAGCTTCTGGAGAACAGCCCGATTCTAGGTCATCACAGGAGCATTATTGGCAGCTAACGGAGCCGCGCTATATGCGGAGGAAGGATGCTGAAGTGGTTATAGAGCTGTACAAAAGGCTAAAGCAAGTCTCTGAAAGTTCTCCGCAGGTCATCTACACTTGTTTCTTGGATACCTAAATCATACGATCTATGCGTGGGTAGGGGTATGAGGTGTATTACGTGATTGGCACCTGGTGTCAAACCGGACCGCCTCGACCCAAAAAGGACCGCTTCGGCCCAAAATTTTTGGTTACCTAGTTCCACAAACTGAAACAACATCTACAAACACGACCGACAAGCGACGCTCTGCAGTGTTCGAATGCCGCGCGATCCAAATCAGAGTGTCTTACCCTCGCGGCACTGGACCCTGGAAGACTGGAAAGCTCTTGCGGAAAGTCGAGGAGATGAGCTCCGGGAATGTTATAACGAAAACAGATGGAAGCGACACGAGATATCTGTTTTAACTTCCCAATTGAGGGTGCTTCAGAATTCAAATTCTCAGAGGGCGCACTGGCTTCAGGATGCAGAGTCAGAGAATTATTCACTCCGGATAGAATTGGATAATGAACGGACACGAAATAAAGCTCACGAAACGCGGGAAAATCAAATGGGAATCGAACTGAGGGTTGAACTTGAAAAATCAAGCGCCCTTGCCCAGGCTGAGGCCGCTCTAGCTGTGCGTCTTAAAGAGGCAGAAAATCGAGAAAAGGAGGCTCAGGGCAGGGCGAGTCAAGCTGAGGCAGAGCTGACTCGCCGCGAAGAAGTTGAATCGCGACTCAATCAGAGCCTCACGGCTGCCAAGGAGCATGTGACGCAATTGCGTGAAACAGTTGACTCGAGCGACAGAAGCCGCGATCGCGCGATTGCTGAGCTCAAAACTGTCAAGCAAGAATTAGTTCAGAAAAATGCTCGTGTCATGGACCTCGAGCAAGAGACACAGCTGCTCGGGGAGCAACTCGAAACAGCTCGGACGCGCTTGGCTGAAAGAGAGGATGAGATCAAGGACGTCCGCGCGGAGATCGTGCGTGACTACGATAAATGGTCTACTAAGACTGCAAATCTCATGGATGACCTCAGGAAAGCACGAAGTAGCCGCATCGACCTAGACCACGAGCTTAGTGATGTTCGCCGACGGCTCGAAAGGTGCGAAACGGAAAATAGAACGCTCACTCAGGCCCTTCAGCAAAAGGAAAACTCGATCCGCGAGCTGGAATCTGATAACAGTCGACTTCGCAACAACACTGAACACGGAGATCTCGGGCTTGATACTCTCCGCCAACGGCTCGAAACGTGCGAAACGGAAAATAGAACGCTCACTCAGGCCCTTCAGCAAAAGGAAAATTCGATCCGCGAGCTGAAATCTGATAACAGTCGACTTCGCAACAACACTGAACACGGAGATCTCGGGCTTAATACTCTCCGCCAACGGCTCGAAACGTGCGAATCGGAGATTAATACGCTCACTCAGGCCGTTCAGCAAAAGGAAAATTCGATCCGCGAGCTGGAATCTGATAACAGTCGACTTCGCAACAAGACTGAACGCGAAGCTGGAGCCCACGAGGAGATGCTCAGACAAGTCCGCGAGGCAAACGAGGCAAGAACTTGCGCCGAGAATTCAACAAGAAATATCATGTGTGAATACAATTACTGGTGTTCCCAAGTTCGTACCTACGAGAGGGAAGCTGAAACGGAAAAGGCTGCATTGAAAGCGAGAGTGGAGCTCCTGATATGGCAAATCCAAGAGTTCGAGAAGCTAGCCGAGCAGCAAATCAGGATTCGTGAGCTGGGCATTGAAGAGAAAGCCAGAGAAGCACTCGCGGAAAAGGAACGCAGCCTAACCGAGGTCAGATTAGCCCTTAGAGAAAGGGATCGCGAACTTGACTGTGTTAGAACGGCTCTTAATGGTATTAGAGTTACACTTAATGCAAAATGATTTTGAGCTTTCCCTTGTCAAGAACGAAATGATTGTCAAGAACGATGAGGTTCGCAGGCATGCCAATGCTAAAAGCGAGCTCGAAGCTGCTAATAGCAATCTCGAAGCTATCAAGAGCGAACTTGAAGCTACCAAGATCGCCTTCGAAGCTACCAACAGCGAAAAGGATCGTGAGCTTGTCGAGGCCAAGAGCGAGCTCGAAGCTGCGAATTCTCAGATCGAAGCTATCAAGCGCGAACTGGAAGTTGTAACGAACGACCATAAATCTGTCATGAATGAGCTCATGGGCTTGAAACGTTGCTTGATCGACTTATCCCGATAGTTCGTGCGGACGCCACATACGAACACGAGAGACAGTTCTTTGATGAGTTTGCCAAGGAAGTTCGCGCAGGTGCAATGAGTTGGCATACCATAACAATCAGGACGATGTCGGGTTCCAGAGCATTGGGCTCATCGCTGAGAATAACAGCGCACATCATATGATGCACAAAATCAACGAATTTCTCAACACGGTTGCCGAGAACAGAATGCGAATCGCGCATCTTGAGGATGCAAACAATGTTGTTATTAGCATTGGGGTCCAGCAAATCGAACTCAAGAACAAATGGACGTGCCAAGAGTCTGCGAACGCGGAGATAGTTCAAGCAATGCCTATGCCGAATTTCACACCAGAGCCCTTGCACAGCTCATAGTTCATGTGCTTGATTTATGATGTACTGTAATTCTTAGCTCTTTTCCTTTTTTATTTTTTTTCCGCTGATGAAGTCTTTGTGCCATATTCCTGGGTTCGAATTCTGGTTCAGGTCAATTCTTTGAGAAGGAAGCAAACCTTTGGTGGCAATTGGTTGCGTCAATGGTTGAAGATATACAGCAATGACTATGCTCCTGATTTTAGTCACACAATCGAAAGGAGAGCACATTTCGAGGTATCTAAAGGACATCTACTTTTGTGTTATATAAACAACCATCCTATACTTAGATCATAATTGCCCAATAAACTAGGGAAAATAAGAGCCGATAATGGCTCTTGGAGCTCTTTTTTTCTCGATTGACGGGTTTGGATGCTATCAAGTCCTGCTGAAAGTTTCAGCATATGGAGACACGCACAGAGTAAAACAAGTTGTCTGTTGAAAGTAAGATACACAACCAAAAAGTAAAATGAGTTAAAACTTTGAAGTGAGGGTTGGCCACAATGCTCTTAGTACTTGCGTGAGAGCCTGGTGCATGCCAGAAAAAAACAGGGTTGATGGTCAGTACACTCGTCGTTGGTGGCACTGAAGCTTCACGAAGACATTCCATGCGCACCAGTGTCCTCTCGATTCTGACGTTTTGTGGAGAACTGCACTGGGATGTCGACTCCACGGCCAACGACAGGTTCAGAATACTAATATCGCTACCCGATCGTATCGTGATTTTATTGCAAGCAAATGCTGGTCAGCGACGAAGAACCTTGTCCTTCTCATAGCCGCAACGACTTAGACAATTGTATGAACCAATGCACCACCACTCAGCTTTAAACGTCGCAATGATGGTTCGAAGTATCTTCCTATGCTCACGCTAATCTCAAGATGTTAAAGTTAAAGACAGGAACTCTCTCAGCTACGCCCTATTTAGATACAAGTCCCGACTGTTATCTTGCGCAAGCCTCTAATCAGTCGATAAACACTATGTCGAGCTCTATTCCATTACCACGCATACAGTGCTATTCTTTTCATATCATGCATGCACTGTAGTAAATTGAAAAGTCAGATTGTTGCTGAGTGTAAACTTCAAAATCGTCCGACAAACACGGTGAAAATGTCCTCTACAGTAACACTCAAACAACACGATTCACGAGCAGTATGAATCCTTTCAGGTTCTAAAAGCTCTCATGTCCAAAAACGGCATTGAATGCCTCGCCGACACGATCATTCACATCCGTAGTTACCATACCGCGAGATTTTGCCGCAAACGCTAGCTCGCTGGCTTTTCTCACAACAGTGCTAGCACCAAAGGCGGCGGCAACTATCGGATCACCCTCGATTGGTTCCACATCCCACAGTTTCTCAGTCCATGCCTTCTTCCACGACATAAAAGTCAAGAGAGATCCACTCAGCGTATCACCCTGGCCACTGACTCGTCGAGGACTTCCAATTGAGGAGTTAGCGACCCACCCTGACGAACTAGCAATCACATCCTCGCGTCCCTTCATTAGGACCACTGAGCCCGTGCGCTTAGCTAAGGCAACTGCAAGATCTCGCTGCTGATCGTCGTCGTCGCTGATCCCTTCATCGTGTAGGCCAAATGCCTTTAATAGTCTGGCGAACTCGACAACATTGGGAGTGAGTACAACCTCCGAGATGCCCTTCAGCAGATCAGTGTGAGTTTGGAGCAGATAGAGACCATCTGCATCGACTATCAACGGAAGTCGTAAGTGCTTAATGTGGCCCACAAGCTCAATTACTTGTTCGAACATTGCGGGATCTCTGCCCAATCCTGGCCCGATAAGAACAACATGAATTCGTTTCAAGAGGTCAATTGCAGGCTGGGCCAATGGTGTTCCTGGCTTTGCCTCGATGAGATAAGGGTGAACCATGAGATTTGGCGAGTAGCTCTTGATAACAGGTCCGGCACCTTTCGAGCAAAGCACATGAGACATGTCGGCACCAGTGAGAGCAGATGCCATGGCTGCGAAGTATGGAGCTCCTGCATAGTCCTCGCTACCTCCAACAACCAGCACACGACCGCATTGTCCTTTATGGAACTTCGACAGCAGTGGAGGTATTAGCTTTTGAGAGTTCTTCAGCATTATGATGAATTTCAAGCTACCTCTTTCTGTTCAAAGCGAGAAAAGTCTAGCTGCTGTAGTTGACTTCGTTCGCCTAGAATCGCTAACTAAGCTTCATCTGCACTGCACAGTCATTGACCTTGCTTGCGACAAGGCATTTCTTCTTCGGTCTAAAGTACGACGGCAGGAGTTCGCGGAAACAGAATTACTGCCGGGTGGGGAAGGGCAGATCTTAGTCGTCAAGACTAACCCTATATTGCTGCATGCATCTATCACTAGCCATTACTATCCCCGCAGCGTGCCCTGTCGACATTCACTTACATTTCACATCCCACATGATATCGATTGGCTTATCGCTCAAACCACTACTTATAAAATAAGTTTCCGTTACCGATTACCTCGATCGGCCGCTAATATTTAGTTGCTCGAAAATATGAAGTATCAACCCCGAGAAAGATCGGCTGTTAAATTCATCGTCGACAGACGTATTTCACATTCATAAGGATATCGACGGTTTTTAATTGGTCACGCCATCGGAAGCGCCTCTTTTGAATGCGCAACCGCAACCGCATTCTAGTGGGCCACCACCACCCACCCACCCACGTTTCTCAAAGGAAGTACTCTCTGCTTGGTCACACACCCTTACCCAGCGATGGTGAATCGCTAACAGGCCAGTATGGCGTGAGCGTTATTTAAGCCTACTATATAAGACCCGCCCTCCCTCCCACCGAATTCCGCACTGACGAAATATACATTTTCGAGTCAGTTTTAAAAAGACGTGGCTATCTCGGCTTGAGTTATTGACAGTTCGCTCATTCCACAAAGAATCTTCCTCGATGTCTTTTGCTGCTTTCAGACACGCACTATCCCGTGTTAACCTTAGCCGTGCCGGCCCTGCTGCTATTGGCCTGACGATTGGCACTGCTGCTGCTGCTTTCTATTGCACCCAGCAGAATGGCAAGCTTCACAATGACAACGGTGCACTCGATCCTAAGTCCTGGACTGGTATTCCCGTGCAGAGCTCGAAGTATATTAGCCACGACACCAAGGAGATCGTGTTCCACCTTCCTGTGGACCAGACTCTGGGCGGTAAGACTGCCTACTGCGTGCTATTCAAGGCTCCCGGCCCTGACGGCAAGCCCGCTATCCGCCCATACACTCCTGTGAGTCCCCCTAGTGAGGAGGGCCATGCCACTTTCGTGATCAAGGCTTACCCCAAGGGAATTGTGTCCAACTACGTGCACAACCTTGCCGTAGGTGAGGGAATTGACATCAAGGGACCGATTCAGAAGTACCTTTGGGAGGCCAACAAGCACAAACAGATCGCCCTGCTTGGCGGTGGTACCGGTATCACTCCCCTTTACCAGCTCTTGCACGAGATTGCCGAGAACCCTGAAGACCATACCAAGGTAAGTCTTTATTACGCTTCTAAAAGCCCTGAAGATATCCTCATCAAGAAGGAAATTGACCGTGCTGTGGCCAAAAAGCCTGATCAGCTTAAGGTTGTGTATTTTGTCGACAAGGTTGACGACGACTTCAAGGGTGAGAAGGGCTACATCACGAAGGAGTTCCTTGAAAAGAACTTGTTCAAGAGCTCTGATGACAACGTTAAGGTGTTCGTGTGTGGTCCCCCTCCATTCTACGAGGCACTGTCCGGAAACAAGAAGAGCCCTAGCGACCAGGGCGAGCTTACTGGCGCTCTCAAGGATCTTGGATTTGATAAGGACCAGGTGTTCAAGTTCTAGTGTGTCAGGCTAAACTAAAGCTAACTATACTTAGATCGTCCAAATATATTTTACAATTACATTTGAAACAGCGAATCGTCAAGGAGAAAAGTGCTTGGAGACCACGACCAAAGGGAATCACCCTCTCATCAATGCTCGATTTCGTTCTCAATCTTATCGCTACACAGACCTTTGGCGGTCGTGATATGCATGTACGTTAGTGTAGCTGACTCAAGTGCCCTGAGTACTTTAGAGTACTACCCTGCTCAAGGGCGGTTTCAAAGTCACATATGCGCATTGCAGTCGTGGGATGCCTTCACGGATGCCTCGATTCTATGTACAGTGCGATTCCACAAGGTGTCGACTTAGTGTTGGTGTGTGGTGACTTCGAGGCCATGCGAGACGAGGCAGACCTGAAAACGATGGCCGTTCCTGAAAAGTATAGGCACATGGGTGACTTTGCATCCTATCATCGACTAGAAAAGAAAGCACCATTTTTGACTCTTGTAATTGGAGGCAACCATGAGGCAAGTAGACACTTTGCAAAGTTGTGGCATGGAGGGTGGTTAGCTCCAAACATTTACTATATCGGAGATGCAAACGTAGTCCAATTCGGTGGTCTACGCATAGGAGGGATATCTGGAATTTACTACGAGTCCGATTATGAAAAGACTCACTTTGAACGTGAGCATTCAGATAATTTGAAGGGCCCAATGCTGTATTCTGTCTATCACCAACGACATGAGGATGTAGATAGACTTCTCAGGTACCCGCAATCCATTGACATATTTATGAGCCACGACTGGCCCCAAGATATCGCTTTCCATGGGAACTTCGAAAAGCTTTTAAAACAAAAGCCTTTTTTGAGAGAAAACTTGATGGACCATACCATAGGCTCACCTCCTCTCCTAGCGCTATTGAAAGGCCTTCAACCTTATTATTGGTTTAGTGCGCACATGCATTGCAGTTTCGCTGCCCGCTATAAACACGACGCAGACGGACGGATCACTGAGTTCCAAAGTTTGGATAAAGTTCTTCCACGACGAAAATTTATGAAGATTTACGAATTCCCATCTGCCGATGCATCTCGTGGCATCGAACTTGACCCTCGATGGCTGAGCATTGTCAGGGATGGGGACCCTCAGAGCATGCTTGACCCGTTCCCATTACCCGAATTTGCTGCTCCAGAAACTCAAACTCAAGAATATCTTAAAAGGCTTGGTCGAGCCAAAACGATATGAAATCCTCCGAGTTTAGCTATGCTCACGTCAACAGAGCACCTTGCTCTACTCATTAGACTCGATATCGTGACGCATTTTGACAATAGCTTCCTTGGGATCCTTCGCACCGTAGACGCCAGTTCCCGACACGATTACATTGGCACCAGCCTTGGCACATTGGCAGGAATTGTTCTCGCCAACACCACCGTCGACTTGGATATCCAGTTTTGGAGCCTTGGCTCTGATGGCCTCGACCTTCGGCATCATATCACCCATGAACTTCTGGCCGCCAAATCCAGGTTCGACAGTCATAACTAGAATCATGTCGACTTTATCAAGATAAGGATAGGCAGCCTCAGCAGGGGTCTTCGGTTTTAGGGCGAGCCCAACACGCATTCCAGCTGCCTTGATCATAGCAATAGTCTCATCAACATCGCCATTGGCCTCGAAATGAAAGCAATACTGGTCGCACCCTGCGTCTGCCATTGGCTCCACCCATTGTTGAGGGTTCGAAACCATCATATGGCAATCGAAGAATGCCTCGCCCTTTGGAATGCGTTTACGAACTGCCTTAACGACTGGAGGACCGAAGGTGAGATTGGGCACAAAATGGCCATCCATCACATCAATGTGAAGCCAATCGGGGCCATTCTTGAGCATTTTAGACCAGTCTTCATAGAGCTCAGAGAAATCTCCCGACAAAATTGATGGAGCAATCTTTCCCTTCATTTTGCTGTTGGTCGTTGCACTGGGGGGTATCAACAAGCCTATTGACCCGTTTGTTTCGTGTGCGGTGTGTTTAGCTAAGTCTGTCCGAATTAACGGTTTCAACCCACACCTGCTTTTACAAATATGTACGGAAACAGGCAATCGTTCGATAAAGCTTATGTACATTGTATGTACAGTATAAGATAGCATTGAAGTAAACTTCCGGAGCGTTAATTTTGAGTCCGATATTGCTTGAAAAATCTACGACCATTGGTGCCTCTCTGTAAATGCACTGATTCAAGCGTCAAGGGCACAAACGATTAGCCACTATAATCAAGGGGGAAAAAAAATCCCCCTTACATGTTTTAGCTACAACGGATAGAAAATCAATCTCTTCTGTATTTTCGAGCCCCACTCTCGGGTTGCGGAGGGCCGTACTAGGCAGAAAAGTCGCCCTTCCAGCTTCTGGGGTAAAATAGCGGATTTGTAATAAGATGCCGTCCGTCTTAGTGAGCTGCTATATGAGCTTCAACTCTAGGATATTTTAGGGCCATTCGGAAATACGGCTCCTGACACTTGGCCACGGCACTATTGGGTCAGTCCTTTTTTTGGTGTGTTGATAACCAGCAAAGTGACTTGGGCACAATTCGTTGGACGAAATTGTTTGCAGCTCCTGGTAAAGAAAAGCGGACAGAATGGCAAATTCAGACTCGAACGCCGCTTCCATTAAACGAGGTTCGCGCACGGGAAGCGATTCTGGAGCAGGCACCCCAAGATCAGGCTCAGCAATTGTTCTCGGCAGTTCTCCTGCCAGCTCGAGTGCCATAATTCGAGCTCAGCGTAGCCGACATAGCTCTCATGCGGGTCAACCAAGACCAAGCTTCAGTGGAAGTCTCGGCAGCGGCTCTTTGGATCTGGAAAACCCGGATCCGGCAACAGTCAGAGTAGTCGGCAGGCACCTCAACAAGGGCCAGGAAGATAGCATCAGGCAACCGGGAGGCGATATCACTCGTGAGATTTACAATTGGCAGCGGGAACACGAGACAAATGAAGCTGATATCAAACGGGGGCGCTCAAAGTCTATTGACGTAGCGGATCACCAAGCTCCGCAAATTGCAAGACAGATGCTTGCTCCGGGTGGCTTTAGGCGTGAATTTGTGACCCACAGAGACTCTATGGCGTCGTCCCACGTGTCGAATGAACACCAAAGCAACCACAACTATTCGGGGACTGCTGGAGCTGTGTTGAGCCCAGACACCACAGAATCCGCGATGTTGACGCGAAATTTCATCGAATTCTTGAGTTTGTACGGCCACTTTGCCGGCGAAGAGCTTGAGGATTACGATGACGATGATGAAGGCTTGTTGGACGAAGAAGAGGCGATAGCTGTCGGAGATGGTTCACCGAACGAGACAGAGCCTTTACTCCAGCATCCGAGACGTCCTGGTCTTCTGACGCGAACGTCCAGTTTCCACAATAAAGGCTCGGCCTCGGTTACTGAGACTGTGATGCTACTTCTCAAATCCTTTGTTGGCACTGGAGTATTGTTCCTACCGAGAGCATTTTACAACGGAGGCATGTTGTTCAGCAGCACCGTGCTTATTTTTGTCTCAATCGTTTCATATTGGTGTTTCTTGTTGCTGATTGACGCAAAGCGTGTGGCCCAGGTTAGTTCTTTTGGCGATATTGGCGGAGCTCTTTATGGGCCCCTGTTTCGCCAGATTATTTTATCGAGCATTGTCATTTCGCAAATTGGCTTCGCGTCGGCATATATTGTGTTTGTCGGCGAAAACTTGCAGAGTTTCCTTTACAACATTGCTAACTCTGAACAGGTCTGGACAATTTCTGGTCTTATCATTGTGCAGTTGCTCGTGTTCATGCCATTGAGCATGATCAGGGATATTGCAAAACTTGGCTTTACTGCTCTTGTGGCAGACGCCTTCATCCTCGCTGGTCTTCTCTATCTTTATGGATGGGGTTCATTTGAGCTTCTCACCGAAGGCGTACAAGACATTGCTCTTTTCAACTCCCAGAGCTGGACGTTGTTTATCGGTACTGCGGTCTTCACCTATGAAGGAATTGGTCTCATCATTCCCATTCAAGAATCGATGCGCGAGCCGAAGAAGTTCAGCGCTGTACTTGGAGGAGTCATGGTCGGCATCACGGTAGTTTTCGTGAGCGCTGGTGCATTGCTATATGCAGCAACAGGATCCAAGGTTCAGACTGTGATTCTGTTAAATTTGCCTCGCAACATGGCTGTGAACGTTATTCAGCTTCTCTATTCGTTGGCGATCCTGCTCAGTACTCCTCTTCAATTGTTCCCTGCAATTCGTATTCTTGAGCAAGCACTCTTTGTTCGGAGTGGCAAATTCAACCGCAAAGTCAAATGGCAGAAGAATATGTTCCGTTTCGGATTGGTTATCACCACGGGACTTGTTGCCTATGCTGGATCTGATGATCTTGACAAGTTCGTGGCTCTGATTGGTTCTGCGGCCTGCGTGCCCCTGGTGTATGTATATCCACCTATTCTGCATTTACGTGTAGTCTCACCGGGTACTTTGGCATATTTCGCAGACTGGGTTTTGCTACTGTTTGGGATTGGCATTATGGTTTACACATCGTGGACGACCCTTCAAGCCTGGGTTGGCTGATTGAAAGTCATGTCAAAAGTAACGGAAAAGAAAAGAATTAATAGATAGATATATGCAGTGTGTATGCGGTGTGTCTTATATGTTGGCTAATAGAAGGCTAGATTATCCCTATGAGCGACATACTCAGAGTCTGCATATCCAAGAATTCCACGAATATCCTTGGACTTCTGGCCTTTGATCCTCGATAACTCCACAGACGAATAATTAACAAGGCAACGACCCACAACTGCATTTTTGTAGCAGATATCGACACACTCTGATGCGTGAAACACACCATGAACATCAGCGACGCCAACAGGTAAGAGGCCAGCTCTGTTTGGCCTCGTAAGTGCATCGTACGCGCCGGTATCGACATCGATGCGACCATGAGGGGAAAGAGAGTGTAGAAGCCAGAACTTCCGACTGCGCATTTTCTCCTTGCGTGCCTCAAATTTTGTATATAACACCGAATTGTCGATTTTTCCATCTCTCTCTGCTGCCAGGATTTGGGGAATCCGTAAAGAAGCGCTGCATATGTACATGGAGATTCCAGCCGACGTAGCAAGTTCGGCAGCGATTAATTTTGTCGTCATCCCACCTGTGCCAACACCCGTAGTCGGGTCAGTGGGAGTGCTCAATTGTAGATCATGAACATCTTTCACCAAACGGATTGGGCGAGCATTGTCTGGATCGACATGAGGGTTCGCAGTATACAGACACTCGACATCGGTCAATAAGAACAAGTGTGTTGCATCAACCATGGCTGCAACAATTGCAGAAAGAGTGTCATTGTCACCAAATCGAGCCTCGTGGCTGGTCAAAGTATCGTTTTCATTGACAATTGGGACAACACCCATATCCAAAAGTTCTCTGAGAGCAGCAGAAGCATTAAGATACTGCTGGTGATCGGCAAGATCGGTTCTCGTCACAAGGATTTGGGCCACAGGCTGGTCGAGCTGACCGAACAGTCTATCCCAGTTGTTCATGAGCCGACATTGACCAATTGCAGCCATTGCCTGAACTTTAGCAACGTCTTTGGAAGGGCGCTCTTTAAGACCCATACGCTGGAGTCCTGCAGCGATTCCTCCACTACTGACGAGGCATACGCGGACATTATCCGTTCTCAACAACTTACAAACGGTTTCCACGATCTGCGAAGTGTTCGCCAGTCTCGTTTCAAGAGTCGACTCGTTATAGAGCGATGACGTGCCTAATTTCACGACAACAGTTTCCTTCATCCCTTGTTGTTTACCAGAAAGGAGATGGTCTAAGGCGAAGACGGGAACCCCGGAGTGCTGTACTGTCCCTAAATTAGTCAAAGTGACTCGTATTTCCTCATCCGTGAATGATCGTCTCGCAGCCACGAAGTTGAGTACAGACGACGATTCTATTGAGCTCGGCACCTTTAAAGTGTGTGGCAATATTCTGAAGATAGGATATTAGAAAATAACGAGGCAATGCTGTAGTTTTAATAGAGAAACTGGTACTCAGAAGGCATGAGCGGATGATAACAAAAACCAGTTAACAAGTTCAGTTTGAAATGGGGTTCGAAGTAATCGAGGTTCGACCAAAACTTCAGGAGACATTCATGCCGATTCGTACCGGTCAGCACTGAGCGATCGGCGTTTTCAAGTATAAATAAGTATTTGCCTGCCCCTGTCTATTCGGTGCGCTTCTCTAAGGGATTGTACAGCAAAAACTTCTCAATCAGATCCACGTGTGTGAGAACCATACGCCTACAGCAATAGCGCTTCAGGTTGAGCTTGTCGAGAGCATCGCCTTCGGACATGTTCTCATCCTGGAGATAGGAGAGGTAGGATTCCCACTTGTCGCCGACAACCTTGCCACACGAAAAACACCGCACGGGAATAATCATGTTCACGGTCCTTGGTGTTGGCCCCTCCAAGATAAGAAAGACTCACTAGCAGGTATGTGAGACTGTAAAATTCACCAGACTGAATAGATAGAAAACGCTGACAAATATTTTCTCGGCGTTGAGAATTGACGCACCAGCTTATATTATTACGCTGTGTGGTGTGAGAGGCGGCATTCGCCACGCCTATTAATTAGGGAGAAGCTTAGAGCCAATCACACTTATCTCTTTGACCTGGCCACCATTGAAGAAGCACTTGGTCTATCTACCGGAGGATGATTGGGCTGCGATTGGCTCAATTGAGAGCCTTGACTTTCAACAGGTTTGCAAACCTAAAAAAGGTCGGTGTGATTGGTAGTAAGTCTCGAAACTACGCCACACATCGCGACACTTGGTCTTCATGGGCCGGTCAGGGCGGCAGCGGAGGTCCCTATGGTAACGGAAGACGGGGCGGAGGCTTTTCTGGTATATGGAATAAGTGGAAGGTTCCCATTCTATTCACTGGAGGCGTGCTCCTCGTAAGTCACTATGTGATTCCTCCGTTCGTTAACAGTGTACCTGCCCTCCGTCGGAACCCTCAGGCAGTCGTATATGGAATCATTGGGCTTAATGTTCTTGGCTGGCTCGCATGGAGGAGCCCCAAGGCCTATCTCATGGCTCGCTATGGTCTTTTGGAAAAGGTCCCTCAGAGATTCAACGCTTGGCAAATGCTTGGGTCCGCATTTAGCCACCAGGAAGGATGGCATATTTTCCTTAACATGTTTGTGCTGTTTCAATTTGGCCTGCCTGTGGCTCAATGGCTCGGAAGTGGTAATTTCGTGACTGCATATCTCGACGGATGCGTTCTTAGTTCCCTTGGTAGCATGTTGTTTCCGGCTTTATTACGAAGTGCAGGTCAATACATTCCATCCCTCGGTGCTTCTGGGGCTGTATTCACGGTGATGGGAATCTTCTCGTACCTGGCACCTAACGCAAAGCTTGCATTATGGTTCATTCCACTACCGTTTGGCGCATGGTGGGTGTTCCTTGGTACTCTTGCGTGGAACGCATGGGGCATGGTTGCTCCAGCTAGATTCATCGTTGGTCGTGGCCTCGATTATTCTGGCCATGTTGCCGGTTCATTGGTAGGAATATACGCCGGGTGGAGACTCACGGAGCAACGTCGTCGGCAACGTCGGCAACGTGTCTCGAGGTTCGGATTCTAATACCGTCTTCGATTGTGCAAGTTGACAGCATCCCTACATGAATGTTCCTGGGGCTAGATACCGTTTCATCGTCTGGTAAACTGTAGCAGTTCTGGTAACGACATTACTTGTAGAAAATAAATAACTATGTACATATTACTCCCCTCGAGTGAGGTCGTCTTTGACAACATAATAACCCGCTACGGAGTCATGAGCACGGGCAGTGGCATTCCATGGATCGGATTCAGTGCCAGGTCCACGAATATGAAGAGGGATGGGATGAGGGGCCACCATACGGACTACAGGTGCCACACCTTCTGTATTAACGTTTTGCAATGTCTCTACAAAACGGAGCTGGCTGTGCAGGCTCTCCAAAACCTTGGGATCTGGCTCATCTAGACCCGCAAGTTTGGACAACTTTTGCAAGGTCTCAATAGTTGGTGGGCTCCGGAGCGGTGCATTATGATCTACAAGGTCATGCGATGTCCATCGAGGTTTTTTCAGAATAGCTGCAATGTCCTTTCGTGCCAGTTGTCGCGCCATCCTATTATCTCCAAATCGATTTACTTCAATAACTTCTTGAGAATAGCTGAAGGTTGACAAACATATTACAGTACAGTACAGCCACGGCACGCTTTCGGTACTGTACTGTACACCCCTGAATTCCCAAGATTTTCTCAAAAAACTCCCAAAGATATGCATTTGGGATTTCCGCTTTTTGACCCAAAAAAAAAAACGGAGCACCTCCCCCAAAAATGATCGCTCCCCTTTTTTTAAAAAAGGCCAATTAATGATCAATCTTATTTACAGTACGGAAGTTCATAGTGAATCAGGGCTTTCTTATCAATACAATATAATTCAATTCATTAGATAAAAAATCAGCGGTCGGGCGTAGCAATGGCTGTCTACACTTGTCACAAAGTCGTTTCGAGCTTCTGACCGTCAGCAATGGTGCGGTACGTTTTTCTTCGCGACGACCATCTTCATAGCTACAGGAACATGTTCTTTGCGTTCGGACTTGTCTGTACGGCACTTAACTGCAGATAGGGATATCTGAGTTTCTCTGGTCACGATCCTGAGCAATGGTCGTCTTAATGAAACCTTTAAGTTCAGGGACTCGTGTTCCGAGCTTTCGAACTAATTGAACTCTGTCGGTTTTATGGTAGCAATCTTAACTGCGGGAAGTTCTGGCGAACAATGTACCATGTGTTGGTCGAGTTGGCGACGTATCCCTTTTGAGCATTTTTCAGGTAGTGCGGGACACAGTCTTGTAGGCCAATCGGGCATTAAATTATCTTTTCGATAAATATAGACAAACTGGAGTGGCAATTCCCGCCAAGTAGTGTTCATTTTCGTCTCAATAAGTCGAACAGAAAACCGCATAAACGCCATTCACCTCCGTCAAAACGAAATGGAAGACGTTGAGTTTTATTAAAAAAGAAAGCAGCAAATAAATTGACTAAAACTTATATCTCACAATTGCTAACTTATGGTTTGTTAAGTGGGAAACCTATGATTGTCGTGACGCAAATTCGTGGTATTCTCAAAAACGCATCAAGTAATTGCCGATTTTGTAGACTTGCAAAACATCCAATCATCGCTTCTGATGGATTTAAACCATTGGAGCAGGAATTCCCGTTAAGAAGGAATGGTTATTCTCGTCTCAATCAGTCGCATCGAAAACCGCAGGAATGCCATTGACCCTTCCTCAAATGGAAATGGGAGACGTTGAATTATTTCTTTTTAAATGAAAGCGGTATTTATATTGACTAGAATTCAGCTCTCGCGAATGCTAACTTGTCGTTTGTTAAGTGAGAATCCTATGATGGACGTAACGCAAATTCGTGATATTTTCAAAACGCTTCAGATAATTGATAATTATGTAGACTTTCAAACGAATATAATCATTCTTTCTGATGCTTTTGAGGAACTGGAGCGGCAATTCACGTCAAGAAATGTTCGTTATCGTCTAAGTTAGTCGCATCGATTTCAAAAGCTCTTCAGACAATCACCCATTATGTTGACTTCCAAACGAATACTATGATCGTTTCTGATAATTCTAAACAAATTGGAGTGAACTCCCTCGTCAAAGAATGTTCATTATCGTCTCAATCCATGGCTTCAAAAGCCGTGGGAATGCCCTTGACTCTCCAACAACAGGACATGAAAGACGCTGCGTTACTTATTTATTTAAAAGTAAGCGGCAATAGAACTGACTAGTACTCAGCTCTCACAAATGCTAACTTGTCGTTTGTTGAGTGAGAATTCTATGATGGTTATGTCGCGAGTTTGTGATATTTTCAAAAACGCATGAGATAATTACCGATTGTGTAGACTTTCGAACGCATTTTAACATCGTTTCCAATGAATTTAAACAAATTGGAGTGGATCCCTGTCAAGGAATGTTCATCACCCACTCGCCAAGTCGCATCCAAAACCGCAGGAATG
Source organism: Wickerhamiella dianesei (assembly GCA_022577725.1). Lineage (NCBI taxonomy): Eukaryota > Fungi > Ascomycota > Dipodascomycetes > Dipodascales > Trichomonascaceae > Wickerhamiella > Wickerhamiella dianesei. The sequence continues at coordinate 48,271 of JAKIRV010000013.1, read as the reverse complement.
CCATTGCCATTCCCTTCAAAGGAAATAAAGGACATTAAATAACTTTCTTTAAATGAAAGCGGCATAAATATTGACTAGTACCCGTCTCTCACAAATGCTAACTTGTCCTTTTTTGAGTGAGAAATCTATGATGGTTGTGACCCGAATTCGTGATATTTTCAAAAACGCATCAGAAAATCACCCATTGTGTAGACTTTCAAGCGGATTTAAAACAATTCAAAACATTGTTTTTGATAATTCCAAACAAGTTGGAGTGAAAATCCTCGTCAAGGAATGTCCATTATCATCTAAATCAGTCGCATCGAAAACCGCGGAAATGCCATTGACACTCCCTCAAAAGGAGATAGAAGACGTTAGTTTTTTTTCTTAAAATGAACGCGGCACTAAAATTATCTAGAAATCACCTCTCATATATGCTAACTTGTCCTTTGTTGAGTTAGAATCCTATGATGGTTGTGATGCAAATTGGTGATATTCTCAAAAACGCTTCAGAGATTTACCCATTATGTACACTGTCAAACGAATATAAATCATCGTTTCTGATAACTTTAAACAAGTGGGAGTGACAATCTCCGTCAAGGAATGTTCATTATCATCTAAATCAGTTGCACCGAAAGCCGCAGAAATGCCATTGACACTTCCTCAAAAGGAAATTAGAAGACGTTAAGTTTTTTTCTTAAAATGATTGAGGCATTGAAATTGACTAGTACTAGCCTCTCACAAATGCTAACTTGTCCTTTGTTGAGTGAGAAATCTATGATGGTTGTGACGCGAATTGGTGATATTTTCAATAACGCATCAGAAAATCACACAATCTGTAGACTTTCAAACAAATTTAAATCATTCTTTCTGACGATTTTAAACAAGTTGGAGTGAAAATCCCCGTCAAGTAATGTTCATTTACGTCCCAATCAGTCACATCGAAAACCGCAGGAATGCCATTGACACTCCATCAAAAGGAAGAGGAAGACGTTAATTTTCTACCTTGAAATGAAAGTGGCATTAAACGTATCTAGAACGCACCTGTCACAAATGCTAACTTGTTGTTTGTTGAGTGAGAATTCCATGATGGTTGTGACGCGAATTCGTGATAATGTCAAAAACGCATCAGAAAATCACCCATTGTGTAGACTTTCAAGCGGATTCAAAACAATTAAAAACATCGTTTCTGATGATTTTAAACAAATTGCAGTGAAAATCTACGTCAAGGAATGTCCATTATCATCTAAATCAGTCGCATCGAAAACCGCGGAAATGTCATTGACACTCCATCAAAAGGAAGTAGAAGACGTCAATTTGTTTTCTTGAAATGAAAGCGGCACTAAAATTATTTAGAACTCAGCTCTCACAAATGCTAACTTGTCCTTTGTTGAGTGAGAATCCTATGATGGTTGTGATGCAAATCTGTGATATTCTCAACAACGCTTCAGAGATTTACCCATCATGTACACTGTCAAACGAATATGAATCATCGTTTCTGATGATTTTAAACATGCTGGAGTAAAAATCCTCGTCAAGGAATGTTCATTATCATCTAAATCAGTTGCACCGAAAGCCGCACAAATGCCATTGAGCCTCCCTTAAAAGGGAATGGAAGACGTTAATTTTTTTCTTTAAATCAAGGCGGTATTAATATTGACCAGTATTCCGCTCTCAGAATTGCTAACGTGTCCTTTGTTGAGTGAGAATTCTATGATGGTTGTGACGCGAATTCGTGATAATTTCAAAAACGCATCAGAATAACACCCATTGTGTAGACTTTCAAACGAATATGAATCATTGTTTCTGATAGCTCTAAACAAATTGAAGTGAAAATCTCCGTCAAGGAATGTCCATTATCATTTAAATCAATCGCATCGAAAACCGCGGAAATGCCGTTGACACTCCCTCAAAAGGAATTAGAAGACGTTAATTTTATTTTTAAAATGAAAGCGGAATTTTTATCATCTAGAACTCAGCTCTCATAAATGCTAACTTGTTCTTGGTTGAGTGAGAATTCTATGGTGAATCCGTGATATTTTCAAAAACGCCTCAGAAAACCACCAATTGCTTAGACTTTCAAACGTATTTAAATCACTGTTTCTGATGATTTTAAACAAATTGGAGTGAAAATTCTCGTCAAGGGATGTTTACTATCGTCTCAATCAGTTGCATCGAAAACCGCAGAAATGCCATTGACAATCCCTCAAAAGGAAATGGAGGACGTTGATTTTGTTTTTTAAAATGAAAGCAGCATTAAAATTGACTAGTATCCAGCTCTCACAAATGCTAACTTGTTCTTTGTTGAGTGAGAAATCTATGATGGTTGTGACGCGAATTGGTGATATTTTCAAAAACGCTTCAGAAAACCACCCATTGCGTCGGCATTCAAACGGACTCAAAACATTTTAAAACATAGTTTCTGATGATTTTAAACAAATTGGAGTGAATCTCCTCGTCAAGGAATGTTCGTTATCGTCTCAATCAGTCGCATCGAAAACCGCAGGAATGCCATTGACACTCCATCAAAAGTAAATGGAAGACGTTAATTTTCTTCCTTAAAACGGAAGCTACACTAAAACTGACTAGCAACCACCTCTCACAAGAGCTTATCTGTCGTTTGTTGCGTGAGAATTCTATGGTGGTTGTGACACGAATTCGTGATATGTTCAAAGATGCATCAGAAAACCGCCCATTGCGCAGACTTTCAAAAGAATGTATATCATCGTTTCTGATGAATTTAGACAAATTGGAATGGAAATACCCGTCGAGTAATGCCCATTATCGTCTAAATCAGTCGCATCGAAAACCGCATGAATGCCATTGATACTCTCCCCCGAAAGAAATTGGAAGACGTTAATTTTATTTTTTCAAATGAAAGCGGCATTAAAATTGACTAGTACCCAGCTCTCACAAATCCTAACTCGTCGTATGTTAAGTGAGAATTCTATGATGATTGTGACGCAAATTCGAGATAATTTCAAGAAAACTTCAGAAATCACCCATTGTGTAGACTTTCAAACGCAGTTAATGATTGTTTCTGATGAATTTAAATAGATTGGAGTGAAAATACCCGTCGAGTAATGTCCATTATCGTCTAAATCAGTCGCATCGAAAACCGCAGGAACGCCCTTGACTTTCCATCAAAAGGAAATGGAAGACGTTAACTGATTTTTTTAAATGAAAGCGGCAATACAATTGGCTAGTTCTCAAATCTCACAATTGCTAAATTGTCGTTCGTTAAGTGAGAATTCTATGATGGTTGTGATCAGGATGTCGTTGACCCTCTCTCAAAAGGACATGGTAGACGTTAAGTTAAATGAAAACAGCATTTAAATCGACTGGTGCTCAGCTCTCACAAATGCTGGCTTGTCGTTTGTCATTTTAACGTGGAGGTCATTTTCAGGGACGGAATTAGCTATTTTTTTTGATGGGGGGGCCATTTTCAGAAGCAAAATCAGCTGACTTGTGATCTCATTTCAATGTGGAAAGGTCATTTTATAGGAACGAAATCAGCTGACTTTCATATTCATTTCAATGCGGAGGTCATTTTCAGGAACGAAACATCAGTTGACTTGTAATTTCGTTCTTGTGACGAGGGTGTCTGGCGGGCTAGATCAGCCGGCTTGTTCTTTCATTTCATTGTGGAGGTCATTTTCATGAACGAAATCAGCTGACTTGTGTTTTCATTTTAATGTGGAGGCCAATTTTACCAACGAAATCAGCTGACTTTTTAATTTCGCTTCGAATGGGGCCATTTTCAGGGGCGAAAAATCAGCTGACTTTTAATTTCATTTTGATGGGGATGCTATTATCACGAACGAGGTCAGCTGGCTTTCAATTTCGCTTCGATGGAGGTCAAGTTCAGGAGCGAAAAGTCAGCTGACTTGTTACTTTCGTTTCAATGGGAGATCATTTCATTGCGACGTGGGATTTTACCAACGAAAAATCAGCTGACTTGTGATTTCGTTTCAATGGGGGAGGGGAGGTGGGTCATTTCAGAGCCGAATTCTGTCGAAAAAAGCTGGGGGAATGGCTTGGACTATTTTGGACTCTAAAACGGAAAGACTGTATAATTTCTTTTCAATGAGGACTTGCAATTAATTTGTTTCTATGTGGAGTCGTTTCAACGAAAGGGGGAATCAGCTTATGATGGTTTTGATTCAATGGGCAGTGATTTTCGGGGACAATGTCAACTGGATTGAGATTTTGTTTCTATGGGAGCAACTTTTTACACGATTGAGGCTTACGTCTTCGCCTCACTGGGGAGTTTCTCACGAACTCAAGCGGTTGTGAAATGTGTGATCTCTCTCATCAGTATAGAGAGGGGGGAGCCTTTTGTCAACCAAATCAGCTGAGTTACGATTTCGTGTCAAGGGAGGAAGCGAGATCAGCTGATCTTTCGATTTAGCCTGCCAACAACCCTCATTTGTATGTAATCCCATGTACTCGGGACCCTTTAGAAATCGGGAATGTTTGTCAGATTGAGGTTCTTGCTTTGTAATATCGTGCCTCATATGACGAATTGAGGTTTTCATGGCCCGAAATGAGGTTGCTTATACGTAAATTAGCAAATAAATTCTCATTTTTGAAATTGGCCAATCATATATTAGCTTGTGCTTAATAATGGGATGTTTACTAAGGTCGTAATTAGACTAAATAATTATTTAGCTTAAATAAAAACCAGGATTACTCGACTGATTTGTGTATGACATAATAATTTTGGGATTTTAATTCCGCCAGAGCAAAATCAAGTTTTACATGTAGCTTTACCCAAAAAAGCGAGGATGGTCACGTGACATCACGTGTCTAGTGAATCTTCTCTTGCCGAGTGGGGTGACTTATTCTTTATTTCCTAGGGTTAGGGTCGACGATACCCCGGGTCCCGAGTTCTCTGAGGTTAGGTTTCTTGTTTTCGTCGTCTTTGTTGTGGGTTAGGGTTGGGCTAATGTGTGGCGGTTTAAGTCTGGTCGGAGTTGCACCAGCTTATGTAGTTTCTCATCATCACCGTCAAATTCCATACAGGTTCGATAAATAAAAGCTTAAATTCAATGAAGTCCAAGCTTTAAAATGAATATATGATTGCTAAAGTATCCATTCTGGACTCAAGTACGAGGTTGGCTATAACGACTGAATGACTGCTATCTCAATCCTTATGGAACCTATTTAACTGACATACAAATTTAAGGATAAGTACTATCAATTCGAAAAACGTGTTGGGGCTCTTAGAATACCTGGCACCCAATGCCGCATGATGCGATAAATATTCACTTGCACTTCGTGAGTACTTGCTATGGAGCCTACATGTCCTCATAGGTGTAAACAACGTGACTGGTTTTTTAGTTTAGAGAGCCATAGGATTCATGTATCTGCCTACAAAGGTGTGACCCATTTCCCCAAGCGTAAGGTAAATTAGACAAGCAACCAGTCAGCACGACGGGGGGCTGAGGATTGACGCACATACTTACAATTTATACATTTACTCGGCCTTCTTGTTGGGAGGGTGTTGACTACACGGCCAGCAAGTTCAAAGACATAATTTTCGGTGTTGGGAGTTCTGACCAACAAATTACAGTGACTTTAATCAAAAGTGCAAAAGTTGGGTGCCACAATTTCTGACGTGGCGTTCGCTGGGAGAGCGGATTGAGAGGGTTGTGCTGTGCGGTGACACTTCGCATACTGTTGGGAGGCGTGACCAACAAATTACAGAGATTGTATGTGGGTCGCTAACTCCCAAGGTCCCATAATTTCTGACGTGGCGCTCGTTGGGAGAGAGGGTTGATGGAGAGGGTCGTGCAAATGTGATGACACTTCGCATACTATGTGGAGCCGTGACCAACAGATTACAGAGATTGTTCGTGGCTTGCTAGCTCCCAAGGTCCCGTAATTTCTGACGGGGGCGTTTGTTGGGAGAGGGTTGAGAGCGTCGTGCCCGTGGGATGACACATTTCGCCTACTGTACTGTACTGTTGGGTGGCCTGACCAACAAATTACAGAGATTGTTTGTGGGTTGCTAGATCCCAAGGTCCCCTAATTTCTGACGTGGCGTTCGTTGGGAGAGAGGAGGGTTGTGCAAATTGGGTGGCACTTCGCATACTGTTACTTGGGAGGCGTGACCAACAAATTACCGAGATTGTTTGTGGTTTGCTAGCTCCCAAGGTCCCATTTACTTCTGACGTGGCGCGTTCGTTGGGAGAGAGGGTTGAGAGGGTTGTGCCCATTTGATGACTTTCTCATAATGTGGGGTAGCCTGACCAACAAATTACAGAGATTGTATGTGGTTCGCCATCCCTAAAGTCCCATATAATTTCTGACGTGGCGTTCGCTGGGAGAGTGTTGACTTTTAAGTTAATCAAATCTGCCAAGAAGGTTTGTGCGAATGGCATGTGACTTTCGCATGTTGTTGGGGAGCTTTGACTAACAAGTTACAGAGACTACTGTAGCTGTTGAAGTGAGAACCTACAATCAGCACTACTACCTAACCCGGTTTCAAGCAGACGCTAGCGCCACCTCACGCTTGGCGGCAAGAATGTCCATGTTTCGCTTGTTCATCGCAGATCTCCCTGGGTACGCAATCACTATATAACGCATTCCATCTTCCATAGATTCTTCCATGCGCTTATTCTTGTCTGCTCAACTAAACTACTCACTACAGTTCACGACGCGCTTTCGGTACGCCCCCAAAACTCTCCCAGAGATATGCGGTTAGGATCTCCGGTTTTTGACGCAAAAAATGAGGCACCTCCCAAAAATGAATTTCGCTCCCCAGAGAAGAGGGCGCATCCCATTTCTTGAAAAACGACCAGTTGTCGATCGATCTTATTTGCGGAAGTGCATAGTGAATAAGGGATATTTTATCAATGTCATATAAATTATTTCAATAAATAAAAAGAAATAAGCGTTCGGGTAGCAAGTGTCCACACTTGTCACAACGTCGTTTCGAGTTTCTGGCGGTCCGCAATGATGTGGAACGTTTTTTTTCCCCTCGGCGACGACCATCTACATGGCTCCAGGAACATGCTCTTCGCGTCTGAATTTAGTGATCTACACGCCACTTGACTGCGAACAGGGGTGTCTGGGTTTTTCTGGCCACGATCCCGAACAATGAAAATCTTAATGAAATATTTGAATAGGTTCATGATCCGAGCTTTCGAACCAATTAAACCTGTTGTTTTTATGGTAGCAAGGATAATTGCAGGAAGTTCTGGTGGAACAATAGACCATATGTTGGTTGAGTTGGCGACGTATCCCTTTTAAGCATTTTGCGGGAAGTGCAGGCTACAGGGATGTGGACCCATCGGGCTTTATATTATCATTTCTGGTGAATTTAAACAAACTGAAGCGGTAAATCCCGTCAAGGAATGCTCATTATTGTCCCAATCAGTCGCATCGAAAACCGAAGGAATAAGCTTGACCCTCAGGAGGATATGGGAGACATTAAATGTTATTTTAAATGAGAGCGGCATTAAAACTGACCAGTATTCAGCTCTCACACATGCTAACTTGTCGTTTGTTGCGTGGAGATTCTATGATGGTTGTGACGCGAATTCGTGATATTTTCAAAAATTATTCAGAAAATCACCCATTATGTAGACTTTCAAACGTATACAATCATCGTTTCTGATGACTTTAAACAAATCGGAGTGGACATTACAGTTAAGGATGTTCATTATCGCCCCAATCAAATGCATCGAAAACCGCAAGAATGCTAATGACCTTCACTTAAATGGAAATAGAAGACGTTATTATTTTTTTAAAAAATATGAAAGCGACATTAAAATTGACTAGTACTCGGCTCGTACTCACCTCTCACAAATGCTAACTTGTTGTTTGTTGCGTGAGAATCCTATGATGGTTGTGATGCGAATTCGTAATATTCTCAAAAACGCTTCAGAAAATCACCCATTGCGTCGGCTTTCAAACAGGTTTAAAACATTTTAAAACATCGTTTCTGATGATTTTAAACAAATTGGAGTGAAAATCCTCGTCAAGGAATGTTCCTTATCGTCTCAATCAGTCGCATCGAAAACCGCAGGAATGCCATTGACACTCCATCAAAAGGAAATGGAAGACGTTAATTTTCTCTCTTATACTGAAAGAGATATTCAAATTTACTAGTACTAAGCTCTCACAAATGCTGGCTTGTCCTTTGTTGAGTGAAAATTCTATTATGGTTGTGACGCGAATTCGTGATAGTTTCATAAACGCCTCAGAAAACCACCCATTGCTTAGACTTTCAAACGAATTTAAATCATTGTTTCTGATTATTTTAAACAAGTTGGAGTGAAAATCCTCGTTAAGGAGTGTTCATTATCGTCTCAATCAGTCGCACCGAAAAACGCAGAAATGCCATTGACACTCCCTCAAAAGGGAATGGAAGACGTTAATTTTCTTTCTTAGAATGAAAGATGCAATAAAACCAACTGGGATTCAGCTCTCAAAAAAGTTAACTTGTCGTTCGTGGAGTGAGAATTCTATGATGGTTGTGACGCGAATTCGTGATATTTTCATAAACGCCTCAGAATACCACCCATTGCGTAGACTTTTAAACGAATTTAAATCATTGTTTCTGATGATTTTAAACAAGTTGAAGTGAAAATCCTCGTCAAGGAGTGTTCATTATCATCTAAATCAGTCGCACCGAAAGCCGCAGAAATGCCACTGACACTCCATCAAAAGGAAATATAAGACGTTAATTTTCTTTCTTAGACTGAAAGAGGCATTAAAACTGACTATTATTAACCTCTCACGAATGCTAACTTGTCTTTTGTTGAGTGAGAATTCTTTGATGGTTGTGACGCGAGTTCGCGATAATTTCAAAAACGCATCAAAAAATCACCCATTGTGTAGACTTTCAAACGAATTTAAATCATTGTTTCTCATGATTTTAAACAAATTGGAGTAAAAATCTCAGTCAAGGAATGTTCATTATCGTCTCAATCAGTCGCACCGAAAGCCGCAGGAATGCCATTGACCCTCCCTCAAAAGAATGGAAAAAGTTATTATTTTAGTTTTCTTAAAATCAAAGCGGCACTAAAATTGACTAGTACTAAGCTCTCACAAATGCTAACTTGTCGTTTGTTGAGTGAGAATTCTATGATGATTATGTCGCGATTCCGCGATACTTTCAAAAACGCATCAGATAATTACCGATTGTAGAGACATTTAAACGAACTTTAATCATCATTTTTGATGATTTTACACAAATTGGGGTGAAAACACCCATGAAGGAATGTTCATTATCGTCTCAATCCATGGCATCAAAAGCCCCAGGAATGCCATTGACACTTCCTCAAAAGGAAATGGAATACGTTGATTTTTTTTTTTCTGAAAATGAAAGTGTCGTTAATATTGACTAGTACTCGGCTCTCACAAATGCCAACTTGTCGTTCGTTGAGTGAGAATTCCATGATGGTTGTGACGTGAATCTGTGATATTTTCAAAAACGATTCAGAACATCAACCATTATGTAGACGTTCAAACGAAATTAAATCATCGTTTTTGAGTTTTCGAACAAATTGGAGTGGGATTTCTCGTCAAGGAATGTTCATTATCGTCTAAATCGGTCGCAACAAAAGCCGTAGGAATGCCCTTGACCCTCCAACAACAGGACATGGAAAACGCTAAATAAGTTTCTTTAACTGAAAGCGGTATTAAAGCCGACTGGTACTCAGCTCTCACAAATGCTAACTTGTCGCTTGTTGAGTGAGATTTACATGATGGTTGTGATGAAATTCGTGGTAATTTCAAAAACGCTTCAGAGAACCACCCATTGTGTAGACTTTCAAACAAATATGAATCATCGTGTCTGATGTATTTAATCCAATTGGAGTGGAAATAATCGTCAAGGAATATTCACTATCGTCTCAATCAGTCGCATCGAAAACCGCAGGAATTCCATTGACCTTCCCTCAATTGGGAATGGAAGACGTTAATTCTTTTATAAAAATGAAAGCGGCATTAATATTGACTAGAACTCAGCTCTCACAAATGCTAAATTGTCGTTTGTTGAGTGAGAGTTCTATGATGGTTGTGATGCCAATTCGTGATAATTTCTAAAACGCGTCAGAAAATTACCCAAATTTTACACAGGGTCGAAATTTGAGTCCCAAGTCCGTCGAAATCTGTAGTCGATTTTTTATGCGCAAATCCCTGTTAAGGGTGTACCGAAAAAGCGTGCCGTGTTGTCAGATTCTGTAGCATTGAAACTGTTAGCTTACTGATAAATTCTGTAACTACACTGCCAACCTATTAGAGTGCGGCTGAGGATACATGTTGAGTGTGCTTGAGTGGCGGTGGTTATTTCTTACTTGGCCCTTGCGTACCGATTTGACTCTCTGTGATTTTGTTCAGTTCTTTTTTCGATTGTCTTTCGTTTGATGTGCGTGGACTGTTGAAGCATCAGTTAGAACCTATCAAGGTTAGCTGGTGCGAGAGTAATATAACGAACATATCAAGGATATATTTTGTCAATCAAACCAAGATTTTTAAAATTTCAGTTCACAATAACTACATATGGGGAGCAAAACATTCTGACACTCCAGAAAATTATGGAGCCACCATGGTGGTAGAAGCGTTGGCTAGGAATTTGCCCAAACTTACTGGTGCGAGAGTAATATAACTGACATATCAAGGATATATTGCAACCACAACATTAATATCCTCAACCTTCATGCCAACACAGGCCCACATGGACAGGCAGTAGAACGCTCAGATATATCTGAAATTCACAGCACAAATGTAATTCTACGCAAGCATTTGCGAGAGCTGAGTCTTAGTCAATTTTATTGCCGCTCTCATTGGAAAAAAATAATTCAACGTCTTCGCTTTTGAGAGGGGCCAAGGGCATTTCTGTTGACAACCATTATGGGATTCTCACTTAAGAAACGACAAGTTAGCATTCATAAGAGCTAAATACTTGTCAGTTTTATTACCGCTTTCATTAAAAAAAAAAATAGTTAACGTTTTCCACTTCCTTTTGAGGGAGGGTCAATGGCATCCCTGCGGCTTTCGGTGCGACTGATTTAGACGATGATGAGCATTCCATGACGGGGGGTTTCACTCCAATTTGTTTAAAATCGTCAGAGGTGATGATTTAAGTTCGTTTGAAAGTCTACATAATGGGTAAATCTCTGAAGCGTTTTTGAAAATATCACGAACTCGCGTCACAACCATCATAGAATTCTCACTCAACTAAAGACAAGTTAGCATTTGTGAAAGGTGCGTTCTAGATACTTTTAATGCCGCTTTCATTTCAAGGTAGAAAATTAACGTCTTCCTTTTCCTTTTGATGGATTGTCAATGGCATTCGTGCGGTTTTCGATGCGACTGATTCAGATGAAAATGGGTATTCCTTGTCGAGGATTTTCACTCCAACTTGTTTGAAATTATCAAAAACAATGTTTCTAATTGTTTTGAATCCGCTTGAAAGTCTACACAATGTGTCATTTTCTGATGCGTTTTTGAAAATATCACGAATTCGGGTCACAACCATCATAGATTTCTCACTCAACAAAGCACAAGTTAGCATTTGTGAGAGATCAATACTAGTTTATTTTAATGCCTCTTTCAATTTTAGAAAAAAAATAAACATCTTCTATCTCCTTTTGAGGGAGTGTCAATGGCATTTCCGCGGTTTTCGATGCGACTGATTGAGACGATAATAAACATTCCTTGACGAGGATTTTCACTGCAATTTGTTTAAAATAATCAGAAAAGATGTTTTAAAATGTTCTAAATCCGTTTGAAAGCCGACGTAATGGGTGATTTTCTGAAGCGTTTTTGAAAATATCACGAATTCGCGTCACAACCACCATAGAATTCTCACTCAACAAAGAACAAGTTAGCATTTGTGAGAGCTGAGTTCTAGATACTTTTAATGCCTCTTTCAGTCTAAGAAAGATAAATAACGTTTTCCATTTCCTTTTGATGGATTGTCAATGGCATTCGTGCGGTTTTCGATGCGACTGATTCAGATGAAAATGGGTACTCCTTGTCGAGGATTTTCACTCCAACTTGTTTGAAATTATCAAAAACAATGTTTCTAATTGTTTTGAATCCGCTTGAAAGTCTACACAATGGGTGATTTTCTGAAGCGATTTTGACATTATCACGAATTCGGGTCACAACCATCATAGATTTCTCACTCAACAAACGCCAAGTTAGCATTTGTGAGAGCTTAGTACTAGTCAATTTTAGTGCCGCTTTGATTTTAAGAAAAAAAAATAATAACTTTTTCCATTCTTTTGAGGGAGGGTCAATGGCATTCCTGCGGCTTTCGGTGCGACTGATTGAGACGATAATGAACATTCCTTGACTGAGATTTTTACTCCAATTTGTTTAAAATCATCAGAAACAATGTTTTCAACTGTTTCGAATCCGCTTGAAAGTCTACACAATGGGTGATTTTTTGATGCGTTTTTGAAATTATCGCGAACTTGCGTCACAACCATCATAGAATTCTCACTCAACAAAAAACAAGTTAGCATTTGTGAGAGGTTAGTACTAGTCAATTTTAATGCCTCTTTCATTTCAAAAAATAAAATTAACGTCGTCCATATTCTTTTGAGGGAGCGTCACTGGCATTTCCGCGGTTTTCGGTGCGACTGATTTCGATGATAAAGAACATTCCTTGACGGGGATTTCCACTCCAGATTGTTTAAATTCACCAGGAAAGATGGTTTATACTCGTTTGAAAGTCTACACAATGGGTTATTTTCCGATGCGTTTTTGAAAATATCACGAATTCGCGTCACAACCATCATAGAATTCTCACTCAACAAACGACAAGTTAGCACTTGTGAGAGCTGGATACTAGTTAGATTTATTACTGCTTTCATTTAAAAAAACTAATTTAACGTCTTCTATTTCATTTTGATGGAGGGTTAGTGGCATTTCTGTGGTTTTCGATGCGACTGATTAGGACGTAAATGAACATTCCTTGATGAGGATTTTCACTTCAATCTATTTAAATCATCAGAAACAATGATTTCAATCTTTGAAAGTCTATACAATAAGCGATGGTGTGATGCATTTTTGAAATTATCACGAATTTGCATCACAACCATCGCAGTATTCTCACTCAAACAATGACGAGTTAGCATTTTTGAGAGCTTAGAACTAGTCTATTTTAATGACGCTTTCATTTAATAAAACAAAACTAACGCCTTCCATCTTCTTTTGAGGGAGTATCAATGGCATTCCAACGGCTTTTGATGCGACCGATTTAGACGATAATGAACGTTCCTTGACGAGGATTTCCACTCCAATCTATTTAAATCATCAGAAAAAATGATTTTGATTTGTTTGAAAGTCTATACAATAAGCGATGGTCTGATGCATTTTTGAAATTATCACGAATTTGTGTCACGTCCATCATAGGATTCTCACTTAACAAAACGACAAGTTAGCATTTGTGAGCGCTGAGTACTAGACAATATTAGTTCCGCTTTCATTTGAAATATATAATATAATGTCTTCCATTTTCTTTTGAAGAAGTGTCAATGCCAATCCTACGGCTTTTGATGCGACTGATTGAGACGATAATGAAGAGTCCCTGACGGGGATTTTCACTCCAATTTGTTTAGAATCATCAGAAACGATGAACAAATATTCGTTTGAAAGTCTACACAATGGGTGATTTTCTGAAACGTTTTCGACACCATCACGAATTCGCGTCAGAACCATCATAGAATTCTCACTCAACAAACAACAAGTTAGCATTTGTGAGAGCTGAATACTAGTCAATTTTATTGCCGCTTTCGTCTTAAAAACTGATGTAGGGTCTTCCATGCCCTGTTGTTGGAGGGTCAAGGGCATTCCTATGGCTTTTGATGCGATGAATTGAGACTACAATGAAGATTACCTGAGGGGGATTTCCACTCCAATTTGTTCAAATTCATTAGAAACGATGTTTAAACGCGTCTGAAAGTCTACACAATCGGTAATCTTCCGATGCGGTTTCGAAATTATCACGAATTCGCACCACAACCATCATAGAATTCTCACTTAACAAACGACAAGTTAGCACTTGTGAGAGCTGAATACTAGTCAATTTTATTGCCGTTTTCATTCAAGAGAATAATTTGATGTCTTCCATTTACTTTTAAGGGAGGGTCAGGGGCATTCCAGATCACACCCATTTTCAGATTCCCACTTAACAGACGACAAGTTGGCATTTGTGAGTTTTGAGTACTAGTCGCTTTTATTGCCGCTTGCACTTTGAAAATTAATTCAGCGTCTTCCATGTCCATTTGAGAGAGGATCAAGGGCATTTCTGATCGCAATCAATATACGATTCTCACCTAAAAAACGAGAGGTTAGCATTGTGAGAGCTGAGTACTAGTAAATGTTATTTCCGTTTTCATTTAAGAAAATATGTTAACGTCTTTAACGCCTTTTTGAGGCCAAGGGCATTCGTGCGGCTTTCAATGCGACTAATTTGCGCGATAATGAACATTTCTTGACGGGGGTTGCCACTCCACTTTGGTTTGATTCATTAGAAGCGATGGTCTAAAGCCTGATGGGCCTATTTTCCTGTGGCCCGCACTTCTCGCAAAATGCTAAAAGGGATACGTCGCAAACCCAACCAACACATGGTCCATTGTTCACCTGAACTTCTGGCACCTCACCTTGCTACCATAAAACGACAGAGTTTCAATTAGTTGGAAAGCTCGGAACACGGGTCCATGAACTCAATGATTTCATTGAGATGGCCGTTGCTTAGAAAAAAGACCCATATGCTACCCTTACGCTCACCTTTTCTATTTATTGAAATGACTTATATGAAATTAATGAGAGACGCCTGGTTCCTTATGAAATTCCGTATAGAAGATGGATCGATAACCGGTCGTTTTTGGAAAAATGGGACGTTTCTTTTTTTTTTTTCTGCGGAGCGAATTTCATTTTTGGGAGGTGCTCCGTGTTTTAGGTCAAGAACCGGAATTTCCAACTACATATATTTGGGAGTTTTTTTGGGAAAGTTTCGGAATTTGGGGGTGTACCGAAAGCGCGCCGTGACTGTGTCTATTACCCCATCGCCATTACGCCATGACCGGGTCTAGTCATAAAAGGGAATAGCCCGAAATAAACTCATCCTTATAGGCCACTAGAATACCTTTTTAACATTTGAATTGTTCCACATGCCGTTGAACTGTTGTCTTGGGTATCTCAGCTTTCATGGCAGCCCTACGTGTCTTCGCGCGGACCAGACAAGAGGCGGCTATTTCAATGAACTTCCTGAGCTCACGCGTCTGTATTACGCTCTTTTAAAACATTTGATCATTTAATTTTTTTGAGATTTTGAGACTCATCAGTTTTCATGGTAGCGACGTAGGGTCCCCAATTTTTCGTAAAAAAAATACACCATAGCATATGTAGGTCAGTCAGGTGGGGCGCCCCTAAAAGTACTTCACGGTAAGTGTGAGGGAAGAGAAATGTGCAGCCATCGGGGCTCAGACCATTGTTCCTACTCAACGTAACCAAAATGGCACGGCGATTCCCTTCAAGGAAACCTTTTCGTTTTGCTTCTTAAAATTTAACGCGGTGATAGGATTGACCTAGTATCCAAATATGTCGGGGTACTTACATGGCGCTGATTGTGTCACAATAGATACTAATAGTGATTCAAGTCCGTGATGCTTTTCGAAAACGCGTTTAAATTACAGTACTCAGTTTTCCTTATATCTGTGAATTTTCGGGTCTATTCCGGTTCAAAGAACGGGGAACTGCACGTGATACATCGCGTGCCATAAAAAGTACAGTATTATGCGCAAATTAAGAGTCCCAAAAGGATTCCGCGATTGTACACTACTGCACAGCACAGTAAGCAGAACCAGCCGAACAGAGAACCCCGGATCGAGGTTAGTGCGCACTTTGGTGAGCCTCGCGTAGCCGAAGCAGTGCGGCAGAGGAGCAGCCGAGGCTAAGAGCAACAATGCATTTCAAACTGATGGATCATGAATTCTAAAAAAAAAAAAAGCTCTTGAGCACCGTGTACAAGTATTGTCACTGTTATCGAACACTTTGTACTATGATCGACGAGGGTGGAGAAAGGTGGGGGAGGTTATTTGGAAGGTCTACGCGAATATGGTAGTCGGAGCCGCGATTCCGCGGCTCGCTGGGACTTGTCAGGTCCAGTCAGGATGCGAGACGCGAGAGCCACACGTCGAGGTTAGGGCGGTCAATATATTCAACGCCACGCCATCGAAGCGTAGTCAGGGTGTAATCTGTTTTCGACTACTTTATTTCGAGAGAAGTCAAGCATGAGCCATGCGGCCAATACGGGCTCCAGCGAGTGTCATCGAGTATATGAACTTGACCAGGAATCCTGAACACGAGCGTTATCGCCGATATCGGTGTTTGACAGTCAGCTCCGCCAAGCCAAATGCGGCAGCAGTTCTCGCCCTTACCCGCTTTTTAATCACCCATGGAATGTATTTAAGGCAGAAATAATTTAGCGGCGATTAAATCGTGGCAAACGTGGCCATCTGAGCCTGCTAGAAAAATGTATTTATAAAAATAATTTGTCCTTTAGTGCAAGATACCGGACGAGTGGCGTTGAATATCGCGGCCACCGCCATCTTTACGTCGGTTGTCCTAATCTCGTATATGACTCAATCCTAGCGCTCCTTACCGCATTTTCAGGGTTTGTGGTTTGACTTTGAGGAGATGTTGTGGCTGTTATGGCAGGCGTAGCCTCGCACCAGACGCAGTATTCTGCACGAGCAACGCTTGGGGGACTCGTCTGATTATCAAAACAGCAGTAAAAAATTTTCCTAGTTGGCCAGAGATTACGCAGTCCTTGCCCTAACATCGTCATTGACTGCGCTTTCAGCCTCCCAATTGCCCCGCCCAAATTTCACTATATATTTGAGTCATCTCTCGCCCCCTGGGCTGTTCTCTCCAACTTACCGTTGTCCCCCTCCATTTAGAACACAGAAACAGATTGACCTACACTCGATAAAATGTGCTTCTAAACACCTAGAGACCGACAACTCCCCCCTACACCCTGATTTCAATATGAACTGAACAATGCGACTGGAAGGTACCCCCTCCCACCCCTCAACAGACCAATCTTGTCTCCACAATGCGTGAAACCACTACATTCCCCATTTGAAACTACAAACCAATAAAGGATATCAAATCATCATGTTCGACACCTTTACTGCTACCACCACTTCTCCCGTCTCCCTGCCTATGAGCATCGGGACGGGCAAGGGGACCGTGACTGTCCCCACTACCTACTCGAAGCACCAGACTGCGTTTGGCAAGTATGCTGCTTCTCAGGCTGCCGACACCCCGTTCTGGGCTGGTGCTGAAGGTGCCCCAATGACCCCGCTCACGCCGCCAATGGCTCTTGGCCAGTCGGCTCTTACCATCGACGAAGAGACCGAGCGTCTTTTGACTGTGTCCCCAGAAGAACTCATGTCGTCTGCGGCGATGTTCGAATCTGGCGACATGTCGCCCATGTTCGACGACTTTGAAGTGCCCTTGGACGGCTCGAGTTGGGGCCCACTCTTTGACGAGATCTCGCCCAGCTCTACTACAGCTGGGTCTCCTGTGGCGCTCGAAGACTCAATGGCTCCTGCTGTTGGCTCTGTGGCGCCTCAGACCGCTGTGGCTTCTCCTGCCGAGTCTTTTGAACAGATTAAGGAGGAAGAGCACCAGCCCTCTCCTGAGTATTCGCAGAAGCGTGAGACGGAAGCTTCTTCGCCTGAAGATGCCGCAGACAATGAGTCCCGCCAGCGTAAGCGTCGCAAGACTAGTCCACGCATCGACGAACTCGGCATCACTGTCTACAACCGCAAGCCTCGCACTCAGCCCCTTCGACCTATCGAAGTTCCTGAGACTGCGGACTCGGCTACTGCCAAGCGTGCCAAGAACACCGAGGCCGCTCGGCGGTCCCGGGCGCGTAAGATGGAGCGCATGGGCCAACTTGAGACTCGTGTCCGTGAGCTTCTCGACAAGAACGAGAAGCTTGAGGCCGAATTGATGCGTCTCAAGCGTCAGTACGGAGAGATTTAAATGAAAAGGGCTTTCAACAGAGCTTCTCTTTTTATTATCCATCATCATACCTTGTCACTGTTTTTAATTGCAACTTTTTTATTTTAATTTTTTTTCCAGATGCCTCTTCTCTTTTTACGGTTGTGTTCCAACCTCGCGAGTACGCCGAGAGTGTACTATCTAATACTGTGTATGTATCACGGCTCCCCCGGACGGCCATCCGGGGTCTCGGTCAGACCTCCCAATAAGAACGGCCGTGGAAATATAAGGATGTCTTAGATGGGATCTGCATCTGCTGCATCTCTTGGCCTTGTGAGAGTCCACATAAGTATTGAAGCATGAGGAGAAATGGGATTGGACTTTATGAGGCTATACTACTAATTGGAGACCACACGACTAAATTGACGCGATCACGACGACAGGTCGTATGTAGCATATATAGTCTTCATATGCACCAGGTATGTTGTTGCTACATTCTCAGCGAAAGATGTCCAGGTCATGTCAACTTTAACACACAGTCGGGCGTGCCGGAATTCTGGCAACCTCCGTAGGTGCAGACTTTCAGATACGTCTCGATTGCCCGTCTATTCACCTAGACGGAGCCATAACAGAACGACCAACGGCATTTATCGCGATTTTTCGCTCAGGATTATCATTACACACTAACAGGGCAGCTACGTCTACTGGGAAGTGTCGAAGCCAATAAACCCTGTGATAAGGAAGTGTTTATAGTAAACCTTTTTGGGTAAAGTGTTTGCCCAGTTCCATGCACTGGTAAGGCGACCATCAATACACGACCCGGCATCATAGAAGTTATCGGCACCAGACCCATCAAAGGCATGACGGAAGAAGTCTGCAAGAATGGTCTTGACAAGGATGTCAACAGACTTGAACTGGTTCTCAACCCATGTATGTGCATATGGGTCGTGGAGGGCCTCGGGCAAAAGTTTGATTACATTGTTGACAGGGTTCAAAATTCGAGGAACTTGCAGGTACTTGTCAAGGAAAAACAGTGCATTGGGCACAGCTCGGTCTCCCAAATGTATCACCGACGAGCCCACCCAGGACCCCGTAAGTTTCTGCGCCCTCGACAGAATATTGTGCATCGCCCTTCCTACTTTTGGACAAGGCTTTACCCGATTGAGTCCCTGGCCGGTATCCACTAGCGTATAACGGACAGAATCAGACGCCAGATCCTCATCCGCAAGTTTCCACAGCATATACATGTCCCGCATGATTTCTGACCACAGGGTAAGTGATTGCAATACATATTGATATTGCTTTTGGTGATTGTGGGATAGTCTACTGCCACCTTGGCCAGAGGATATACCGAGACTGAACCCCTTTTCGAAGTTGACAGGATCGAAGAGCCCCTTAAGACTGCCTATCATGTTCATCACCGGGACACGGTTTGCTCCAAGATAAGCATGATAATCACCAATCGAGTACAGAGCTTGTTCTATTAAGTCAGTGTGTCGGTGTTTGCCATACTTTTTGGCCAACGAGTTGATTGCACGTTCCTTCGCCCTAATGTCGGCCTGGATGTCACGACGATTGCGATTTTCGGCGCTGATTTCACGAGTGGCCACAAGAACCAACGGGTCATCGAGCATGGCAAGAGCCTCGCATTGCTCCAAGAGGGTGTAGACGGTGTTAACTGGCTTGTAAAGATCAAATTCCATGATCTCTTTAACTTCAGGTAATCTTGAGTCCATGATCATGTATGCCATTTTTCCATGAGTCGACCACATCTTGTCTGGGTTCATAATTTTGTAACGACGACCGATTTCGAAGATGTTTTGGAACCATTCAGCATGAGCGGCAAAGTCCTTCCCATCCATCAACTCTTTGCCAGCCTCAAGACCGTTGGCAACCACCAGACCTGTAAGCACTGTACACATTTCCTTGAGTTGCGCGACAATGCGCTTCGTTTTTGAGCTGTATGCGTAGATATCAATCTTATCAATGTATTCACTCACATGAAGAGCCGCTTCAAGTAGGCGAAGAAGCTTGCGTTCTTCCAAGGTCAATCGCACTGGGATGAACTTCGTATTGCCCTTGAATTTCTCAAGTGCCGCTTCTTGTAGCTGTACTTGTGATAAACCCTCTTCCTTCACGTCTACAGAGACTTCCATCGTGTCCTCCTCGACAACTCCAGGTGTCTGAAGTGACGACTGGGGTGAATCATGCTCGACGGTGCTTGCCACTTTAGATGTTCTGTGATGGCTCCGTTTTCCTGTTCGATGAATGTAACCAAAGCAGACCTCACAGAATCCTTCATCGCAATCCAAACAGTTGAGTTCTAACGGTTGATCACCACAATCGACACACATGCCAGCCGTTGATTTCGCATCTTCTGCTGGGTTCAGGGCCTGTGCGTCTTCATCGACCGTGGAGTCAAGATTAGGCGTATTGAGCAGATCTTTCAAAGACCGCTTTGCCGACATTGTGCGTGTGGATCGCCTAACCAGCCTCTCGGAACACTTTTGTCGACTTAGTGGTAAGATTCTCGGAATCGTAAACACACAGAGAGGCTGCCCATGGTTGGCACCCAACATTATGCGAAAATTGATATGGTTGGGACATTCAACGCTGGGAAGGTAGTAGCACTACGCGCGCTCCGTAAGTATACTATATATGCTACATACGATCCGTCGCGATATCGGGTTGATTCAGTCGTGTATTTTCAAATTAGTAGCAAAATATCCAAATCTCAATACTCGTGGCTCTCAGGCTTGAATGCATGTTTAGACTCTCCTGAAGCTAAAAGATAACAGCAAAGATGTAAAATTGCAAAAGCTATACCTGGTTGCGTCCTTATACTGTGACTCCACAGCCATTTTTAATGGCTATCATTACATATATCAGACTCCGGACATTTGGGGTGACACTCACTGTATTTGTATTTGGTGGTGACTTGTACAGTGCGAGTACCATAGGTGGAAGCCAACATTGAACGGATTTATTGGTGGGGTATGGAAATAAGGCTGGGTGTAGGTGACAAGTATGGGACATATAGGAGGCACTGTCAACACAATATAATGGTAGCTTGTAATTTTATTCAAATTAATTTCAGCTCAACGAAGGTTCAACGGCTGCATCGAATATATACACATGATCAATTGGCATGTTGACACATATAACAAGCCCTTTGCCATAGTTTGGTGACACCCTGTCCAAAAAATAGGTCTAAGTGGCGTCATAGTTAAGGGGAGGGGCGTGTGCAACCGGACTCGTGGCAGGGTATCGGCTGTCTTTAATTCAACTGAAATAGTTGCAGCATATCGAGTGATACAGATGCAGCTGCAACCTGTTAATGTAAAATGATTCGGAGTTCACTAACGTCTAATATCATAGGACGGAATTATCGCATGTGGTACAAAGCACCCACGAGATCAACTCGTGCATTGATAGCTCTCTCAGCCAGCATGATCAAAGCACTTAAACTCGCGCATATGTAGCGCTACATACAATTGACTATTTGCGTGTTGTCTCCACATTCTTAAGCGCATGTAATGTTGTATCAAATGAGATTTCTCGCAAGAAATCTCTCGCTTAGCGTGTAGTTCAGCTTAAAAAAGTGACACCATTGAACGTCACAATAACACGATTGCTTTTTTGCCAATGAAATAACGCAAACTCCTAGTTCCGCCAAAGCTCCCGACTCTCTCCAGCGTATAGAGTTACGATATCGTAACTGGCTGCGTATTCCAGGGGGGAAACACGTGACGACTCGGCGAGCCGTTCCTCAAATTCAGATTCGGCCAACGGTAATGTCAGGTTCAGTGACATATTAGGTAAGTATACACATAGTGTTGAAACAGCGACGCTGGAATGAGGCTTTTTTTTCTTACTTCACGTGCAGGAAAGCAATATAAACCACAACGACGTCGCGCAAACTTTCTTAAACTGCTTCAAAGCGTAAGGGTCTTTCACCAAAAGAAACCTCAGAGGCTCAACATCAACGCTTGATTCAGACGTGATATCGTGCAGCGTTTTGTCTTCGCCTTGGACTTTACCGTTTTTTTTTATTAACTCCGGCCCCACTCTGGCGCAGCCGTTGCAAGAAATCACCCCTTTCCTCCCCCCTTTCAACATAAACTTTCACATCGCGTGTTTCGATTGAGTCGAACCTGGAACAAATACAAAATGCAGTTTTGATATACTGTCCAACTTTTGTTTAGTGTTTGCCTTTAACGTGTGCGATATCCTTGTTGCTTCTTTTGAAAACTGAATCCAATATGAGCAGAGTCTGCCGTATGCCGCATGAGTCTCTGGCCTCTCCGGGCAGAGCACTCCCCATCACTTCTTGCCAATCATCCGTGGTTCTTGTCTCCTATTCACAAACTGGAACATGCACATCGTTCCTTTCGTACAACAGTATTGCATCTGGTCGCGCTGATTCGGACGAAGACTTCGAGCATTCCACTGAACCGCTTAAATTCGAAGACTCAGTTGCTACTGTCGCACCAGCGACAAGAGCGAGTCTGTCTTTCAACTGCCCTAGACCAAACAGGACTGAGCAGCCAAGTCAATTTAAACGGCCCCGTGTTGGAACTCCAATCGATGCTCAGTGCATGTCCGAACATGTCAGCGATGACCTCGAGGACGATTCAGAGACGGACTCAGACTTTGATTTGAGCTCCGAATGCTCTGAAGCTGAAGAACTGAGTGATAGCAGCTTCGGGACTGACGACGTTAGCTCATTAGTCGACGAGGATGTGTTTGGTCTTGCCGAATAACCGATTGTCGAATAACTATTTATCATTTATTTCTATTGTCACAGACGAACATACCAGCCGAACATAGCAGTGTCCAGAGCGAGACAGTCTCGAATACTACTGTACTGCGCCTGATCTTAACGGCTGAGATCAGTTAGGGGAGGTAAGGGGGGAGGGCAATATGGCTGATTAAGATAAGTTCAGTTTTTTTTTTTTATCACTGCACTTCTAATATTTTTTTTTTTTTTTTTTTTTTTTGGGATCTTTAAATTTTCAAGCCCCAATTTGAATTAATCCATTCTACGTTCCACATCCACATCAACCACTAAAACTTTAAGTAGTAAAATGGATAACGGCAACGCCAATTCTTATGGCAATGCTCGTGGAGATTTTGAGCGTAGCTACAATAATAACTACGGAGGCAGTTACAACAACAACAGCCGTGGAGGCTACGGAGGCGGTCGCGGTGGATACCGTGGCCGCGGGGGTCGAGGTGGATACGGAGGCGGCCGTGGTGGGTACGGAGGTGGCTACCAGAACAACTACGTCCAGATGGGCGAGGTCGGTCCTCTGAAGAAACCTGAATGGGACTCCATTGACCTCCAACCTTTCGAGAAGAACTTCTATCAGGAACAGCCGGAGGTAGCTGACCGTCCTCAATCCGAGGTTGACGCCTTCCGTAAGGAGCACGACATGACTCTGCGTGGATCTGACATCCCCAAGCCTGTGCTCACTTTCGACGAGGTTGGTGTTCCTGATTGGCTCCTCAAGGACCTCAAGGCCCAGGGTTTCGAGAAGCCCACTGCTATCCAGAGCCAAGGTTGGCCAATGGCTCTTTCCGGTCGCGACATGATTGGTATTGCTGCCACTGGCTCGGGCAAGACTCTGTCCTACTGTCTCCCTGCCATTCTTCACATCAACGCCCAGCCCAAGTTGCAGCGTGGAGATGGCCCAATTGCTCTTATTCTTGCCCCTACTCGTGAATTGGCTGTGCAGATCCAGAACGAGTCCTCCAAGTTCGGCAAATCTTCTGGTCTTAGCAGCACGTGCGTCTACGGTGGTACTTCGCGTGGCCCTCAGATTCGTGATCTTCAGCGCGGAGCCGAGATCGTCATTGCGACACCTGGCCGTCTAATTGACCTGCTCGAGATGGGTAAGACAAACTTGAGACGAGTTACCTACTTGGTTCTCGACGAGGCCGATCGTATGCTTGATATGGGCTTTGAAGACCAGATCCGCAAAATCATAGATCAGGTTCGCCCCGATCGTCAGACTCTTATGTGGTCTGCTACCTGGCCCAAGGAGGTTCAGCGTTTGGCGCGTGACTACCTCACCGACGAGATTCAGGTGACAATTGGTTCGTTGACATTGTCTGCTTCCCACAACATCAAGCAAATTGTTGAGGTTGTTGAGGAGTACGACAAGAAGCAGAAGCTGCTCACAAAGCTTGCTGAGGTCACTGAGAACGACAAGGGAGCCCGTGTGCTGATTTTCACCAGTACCAAGCGTACTGCCGACCAGGTCACCAAGTTCCTCAGAGAAGACGGATTCCCTGCCCTCGCCATTCACGGCGACAAGGAGCAGAGAGAGCGTGACTGGGTGCTCCAGAGCTTCAGAGATGGTTCTGCCCCTATCATGGTGGCTACTGATGTGGCCTCGCGAGGCATCGATGTTAAGGGAATCCAGTGTGTTATCAACTTCGACTTCCCTAACAACACCGAGGACTATGTGCATCGTATTGGCCGTACTGGTCGTGCTGGCACCAAGGGTATGGCTTACACGTTGTTCACACAGGGCGACTCTAAACAAGCCAGAGACCTCGTCACTGTCTTGAGCGAGGCTAAGATGGACATTGATCCTAAACTCGCAGAGATGGCGCGTCCTCGTGGAGGATACGGAGGCGGCGGTGGTCGTGGCTACCGTCGTGGTGGCTATGGCGGACGTGGTGGCTATGGTCGTGGCGGTGGATACGGAGGTGGCCGTGGCGGCTACGGAGGCGGTCGTGGAGGCTACAGCAATGGCGGCAACGGCGGCTACGGCGGTGGATACAACCGTTGAGTGTCTTCGGCTGGTTCGAGCACGTACTCTTCCCGTTTATTCTTTTTATTGTGATCATAGAGAGCGTGATAAAGTCTCTTTTGATGAGCTCTGGACACACTCTTAGATTTATAAAATTATTCTTATGCTTAATATACAGTCCTGAATCTGAAACCTCGGTTGGACCAATTGAGACTGTCGTTTAAATAAATACTGCTCGTTGTTACCAGCCCCAAGAGTCTTCAACTTCGGCTTTGGTGTCGTCTTGACCGTCGTCCCAACCCCAGCCATCGTCTTCTATCTCATCATCACCAAGATCGTCAATAACTGAAGACGTAACAGGTGACCCAGGAGGAAGTGCTCTTGTTGCTTTTATAGGCACAGTGGGATCTGTAGCCCTGGTCAATGAAGTGGTCCCAAATGAATGCGTACCACGCGACAGTGCTCCGCGATCTACTGCTCCGCGATCTAGTGTGCTCTCCAGAACATGAGCGGAAGCTTGAACGGATGCCGCTGAAGCTTTAGCGCCTGGAGGTGCTGGAGATGGGTGCCCAGCTGCGGCCTTTACTTTAAGGACTAACGCATCTAGTACATTCACAGCTTCAGCTGCCACTCCGGGATCATTGTCCAGCACTGCGAGGGCTGCAGGGCCAATCAATTTTTCCGCCACCTCTCGCGCTTCTAGAGACGCCGACGTTCGCTGAACACCCTCCAAAGCAGCAATTCTAACTTCGGCAGTGGGGTCCTTGAGTGACTTACCCAGTGCCGTAGCCACAACCGTATTTCTCGACTCAAGTAGTGGTGCAATTTCACACAGCGTCCTTGTGGTCAAGGCTCGTACTTCAGGATCTACATCATTGTGGGTTCTGGCCAATAGTCGGAGAAGATCGCCATTGCGTTGACGATCTGTGAGTCTAGGAGCAAGCTGAGCCACGCTCTCCACACTAGCAGTTCGCAGTCTCACCTCGGTGTCAACGAATCCAGTGGTCATAGCTGGCAAAATCTCGGTTTGCACCACCTTATCGGACAAGAGCGGTAGATACATCTTTATCCGCTGCAACAGTTCCAGGCGGACAGCACGATCCATCGACTTGAAGAGTGAGCCCAAAAAGGACACCATTGAAGTCTCTTCATTGGGAAATGGGGCAGCAAACTGGCTCGCACTCAATTTCTCCGAACCAAGAGTAAGGATTGTCGAAATATTTTCAAGTCCACCCCTCTCTGCACCTCTTTTGATCATGTGAGGAAGAACAGATCCATAAACGAACTGAGTAGGTAGGTCTGGCATATTATGCTGCACTAGCGATAAAAACGACGCATATTCGTGATCAGCCATGATCACACTCTGAGGGACCATTTCCGCTATTTCTGTAACAGAAGACTTGAGGGCCGAATTAACAGCGGCACTTCCGTGTAATTTTGAAAGAGGGGGGCGTTTGGCTGCAGTCAATGTCTGGATGAGACGACTCGCAGATGGCAATATGTGCTTCAACAAGATGCCAAACTCGTACGTATCCAGCTCTTTAGCAGCACCCCAACCTTCAGGAGGCACAATTGCCGAGGCGCTTGGAATCAAAGGGGCAGCAGCGAGAGCGCTCATATCATCGGGACTTGATGATACTTCGAGACCGCCAATAACCCAAAGCCCCTGGGCGTTCTGGAAAATGTTTCCAGCCGATATACTTCCATGCATGCATTTTAGACCATGAAGACTTGCAAGTGTTGTCAGAACACTATGTAGCATCCACTTCCGAGCCGCAGGCTTAAGGTCTGGGAGGACCTGCGACAGAGGGGTTACGGGTTCTGTTATAAGATAAACACGCGTGCCAGACTCCACAGTATCTATCAAACGGAGGATTCCTGGGACCTTGAATCGTTTGAGAGCTGAAAGAGCTTGGTTGGCCAATTTAGTCCGATCTGGATCAGTGCTATTGTAAATGAACACGCTGCAAGCTGTGCTTGTCTTCCTTATAGTGCCGTTGTGCACCTCAAATAATTGAGGAAATGACGGGTCCACGTCGACCTTTTCGTTTAAAGTAAATGGAAGCCCTCCGAGCGAACCCAACGCCTTAGTGACGAAATCCATCGCGTAGTCGGTGGTGGTGGTACTGATGTTTGAGCGATATGCGTTTGTACTTGTTTACAGACACGCCGCGACAAACGAACAAATTTCATTTTGTCAGCTGACCATCGAACAAAATTATTTCAATAGACCACACCATTTTGCCAAACATGAGTGAAGATGTGAGAATGGAGGATGCTGCCCCAGCTCCCGAGGCGCCCACATTGATCAGTGATAAAATTAGTGTTCTTCCAGGAGCTTCAGCGGATGGCTCGGCTGCTTCTTTCCAGATCAAGAATGAAGACCATACACTCGGCAATTCCTTGCGCTATATGATCATGCGCAACCCAGACGTTGAATTTTGCGGATACTCTATCCCCCACCCCAGCGAAGCAATCATGAACCTCAGGGTACAGACTTATGGTGAGACTTCGGCCATTGAGGCACTAAGAAAAGGGTTGAATGACCTCGTGAGTGTATGCGACCATGTTGAAAAGGTCTTCAGAGACCGGGTCGCTGAGGGCAAATACGAGGAGTCTGAATCATAGTTCATACCGAAGTTTATTTATTTACAGCTAGTTATTCCTGATAGATGCTTTTGAAACGAAGCTCAGAAAATTCCAATGTGTAATTATATCAATTGTACTCAGGTCTTTATATAGAGTTATATGGGAGGTCGTATGGGGTGTAAGTGATTGATTCTTTTCTCAAAGAGTGGATCGGAGCCAATGGCGTCCATATGGGTATTAGTTTGAAGACTGTTGAGATATGCACAATGCTTTTTTCACCACTTTTGTAGCCAAAAAAAGTGGTGAAAGTTCGAATAAAAAAGAAGTTGAAACGACGAAATAGCTCCATTCAAACGTCACGCTCGTCGTCACTAGAGGGTCTACCATGTTGCTCAGGGTTGGCAACGCGGAGAACTTTTCGCGAGTAGTCTTCATTGTCCTGAAGACTGTAGGTTGACTGCCCATGCTCCCAACGCATGTATATTTGATTGGGATCAACTCTCTGGTCGAATATGGGCACGAGCTTGAGATCGCTGTCGCTGATCCCGGAGGATGTGCGCATATGGGATTGACCTCCTGGGCTTTCCACCGGCGAATGACTGCGACTCTTACTGCTCTTTCCGCTGAGATCTCGGGTGAATGCAAAGAAAGCATGTCCGTTTTCACCATTACCACCTCCTTTACCACCTCCAGGCCCACGAGGTGTGCGGGGCCCCGACTCGTCATCGAGACCGGATATTCCAAGAGCATTTGCAGTTCGAGGACCATGCTTGCGTTGCGACCTTCTCCGCAACAACCAAGCTACTGCAAGAATCAGAACAAGTCCGACAATGCCCACTACAGCAAACACACCTCCAACAGCCCCATGGTTGTGCCAAAATCCTTTGTGATCCTTTGAGTTATTTGAGGTTCCAGTGGGAATAGTGAGTCCTCCAGCGCTCGTAGCACTTGACGAAGCACTTCCGGAAAGTATCGAACTCGTAGATTTCGCACTATTCGAGCTACTGCTTGACATGAAAGTGGTGGGGCCTGAGCTCGTATTACTGTTACTGCTCAAACTCGGAGCTGTGCTCGAAGGAGCACTAGGCGTGCTCGAAGGGGCACTAGACGTGCTCGAGATGAGAGTACTAGAGACACTTGCACTTACTGATTGAACGGAAGAGCTTGGCAATTGACTCAAACTTGAGACCGTAGAGCTAATAGAGCTTGTAGAGGGTGTTGAACTTGTCGTAACGGTGAATGCAGAGCTCGAGATGCTAGATGTGGTCTCGCTGCTTGACAGAGCTGTAGACGTCGAAGAAGACAACGACGACGACGACGGGTCCGAAGAAGATGTCGCAGGACTAGACGATGAAGCAGCAACAGTTGAAGAAGGCTGGCCGATTTGAGCATACCCGAACAGTCCTTGATCACGATTGCCACAACTGTCCGATTTGTATCCGGGACATGAATCTGAGCAGTCGCCAACACTGGTCGTCGATCCGGGCTGAACGTTGGAACAGTAGCACTCGTATCCTTGCATGATCGCGAAGGCGTAGCCTTGGCAAAATGTCGTACACTTGCCATATGAATTATATTGAAAAAATTGACCAGAAGAGCCGCCAGTGTTGTCGCTGGAGCAAAGGGTGAGCTCGTTAGCTTGCTGGGCTCTTGCCGGAGGCACCACCAAAGCCACCACGAGCACTGCCAAGACTTTGCCCCAAAGCGAAGATTGGTGAGTGTGAGCCATCCATCAACAGAGAACTGATAAGATTTTCAGGCTAACGATGTTGGAACTCCGATAATTACCCTTGCAAGCCTTGAATCGGGGGAAGATGAGAGATCAACTCGATCAAAAAAAGAGGGAAAGGTCGAAATCAGATAATCGGCTTAGGAGAGAGTTGCGATGTAAGTATCGACCTCACGCCTGAAAGACTGTGCCGCGTCACGCTTTGTCCAGGCTGTTTAATTGTTATGGCGTGTGAAGAATGGAGAGATTATGTTTACTAGCGTGTTTCCTGTTTCCTGGTGGCCCAGGATCACGCTGAAGGGAGGTGCGAGGGGGGGTGGGCGGTCGGGAAGGGGTGGAACTGTGCTTGTTGATGAGGAGAGAGACATGGGACTAAGAGGGGGGTCGTAAGCTGTATGCATATTCTAACATACTGCAGGGGCAAGGGAAAGATGAGAGTTGCCTAACCCCGTTGTAAGCCACATATGGTGGGAGGTCTAGAAATGAGTACGGTAATTAGTGGTGCGGCTTGGCACGGCTATTTGGAGCAAGTGCCACGCGTCTGAAGTGGCGTCGGTTTTTTTGTAGCCACGCTCGATTTGCTGTATAAATCTGTTATAGAACTATGGTTTTATTTATGTCAAAACGCGACTCAGACAGGTGTTACTTAGATTAGGTCACCTGTCGGTGCGTAAGGGTCCCCCTCTCAAGAATGTGGATGGGTCTGCATTTTGCATGCCTTGTTCAAATAAGCAATGAGAGACAGTAAAGTGTAGCTAAAGATTCCTCTCCTGCATACCTCTCCCGAGACTGGGTTACTTCAGCAACCTTAACCTATTCGGCCGGCTTCGTTGTATCAGCTGTACAGTACTAGCCATCAGAGGTAGGAGGTTACGTCGCCATATAAGCGCCATATATAGACTTAATCGGTCAGTCCGTGGGCATCGTTTTACAGAACCGACTATCGACTATTTTGTTGGACTTTCATCAATAATTTTGCCAGTGTAGAATAACGATTCTATTTAGCTGAGATGGGACATCAACCCGAACCCAGCACCAATACCCAAGAATTGGACGAGCGTGTCGGCTATGGACGTTGGCTCGAGGATCTCAGGCAAAACGCCAACGGTAGCCACGTATAAAAATAAGCCAGCCGTGACAGGGGCGATATACTCCGCCAGTGATAGCTGGGATTGCATTATGCCAGCATTCCCGAATGGCCCCCCTACCCAAACATGGCTTAGCAACACCCCAGTTAGGGTTCCAATTCCGGTAACTAGCTGGGCGACCATTCCAGCACGTTTCGTAGCCCCGTTTCGAACTACAAGGGCATAATCTCCGAATTGATGAGGCATTTCATGGAAACACATCACCATGAACGCCCGAGATCCACTGCTGACATTCATCTGAAATGCAGATGCGAGTGAGAAGCCATCGGCGATGTTATGCAGAGAATCTGCTGCAACATTGAGAATAGTCGCAAGGCCAATTGTCTTCGAATCGGCTCCCTGCGAGCTGTTGAGACCTACCTCATTTTCTGTGGAGACCATTGAGTTTCCACTGTTCTGTTGAATCGTCTTTTTGTCAAGGTCTTTTGGTTCGGCACCATGAGAGTGGGCGTGTGTATGGCTGTGACTATGACCAGTGTGTGCGTCACCGAATTTTGAAAGAATCTGTTTCAGAAGCTTGTCAATTGCTACAAATGCCATAAATGCACCGGCCATCAGTAACCCGAACTTTTCTGGGGACTCCGCTTCTGATGCTTGCGGAATCAAATGCAAAAAGATATTTCCGAACATTCCGCCAGCTGCGAATGCAACTAAAAATGCCTGAGCAGTTCCTGACAATGTTGGCATTGAGTACAGCACCGCCTGGGTGATGGCAGTACTTATTCCGACAGCCATAACAGCATTCACAAGCGGGTCGCTTGAGAATAAACTATCAAGGGCATGAACTCGAGCTTCTTTTGCACCTACGTGCTGGTGAAAGTGAGTACCATGAGCCTCCACTGCCTTCAAGACAGCACCAGTTGAAATAAGCTTCCAATGCCAACAAGCCATGCGAGACGGGAAGATGACAAAAATTCAGACCGTCTCACTGAAAGTTGGGTATCGTGCTGCTGTATGGAAACACTGCATAGGCAAGGTGTAAGCTGCTATATCACCGTATAATCTTGCGTGAATCGATTAAAAAAAAAATAAAATTTACAGCTAGTTTTAAGACGCATCTCAAGCCGACCAGAACTTGTAGTAAAATGGCTCTTCCACCGACAGAGGGCGCAGATTAGGCTGGGGGATTCTAGCATGTTGCGCAGCCTCAGAGTTATCATTCATGGTCATCAGTTTTGGAGTTTGTCTTGCCAGCTCACGGGCGTGCTCAGCAAGCTCCAGCGCCTCCTTAGGGTTCTCTGCAGCAGCAGCATGTTTAAGAGTGGCCACAACTTTGTCTGCCTGGCTGTTCAAGCTCAATCTATCGAGGTACAGGTCCAACTTTGCCGCCTCGATTTCTTGCTTCTGTGCATCCAGGATCTTCTCAAGCTCCTCCAATTTCGCAATCTTCAGATCGGCCTTGCGCTTTTGAACCTCCACAACACGAGTGAGTAGTTTGCGCTGCTGGTCAACGGTCTCCGCATCCGCAATTTTGGCTGCGCCGGTAAGCACTCCTTGGTTAGACTTAACTGCCTCGGCGAGTTGCTTCAAAAGCTTCGCCGTCTCACGCTGCGCCTTGCCCATCTCAGCGTCGTTGTTAGTTGGTGCGTTCTTTACAAGATACGGATCTTCGATGGGCAGTTGAACGAACTTCATAAGACACGCCTCTCGTGATCGGGTGCCAACATGATGAGCAATAGCATCCCAGTTCGAAGGGAACATCTCGATTCCCTCCAGAAGCAGGAGCACTTCCTGATCTGTCCATGACGAGCCCTTCTGTTGGGCTTCCTCAATTTTGATGTAGTCCGAGGCAGCAAAGTTAGCTGGGAAAAGGCCATTCTTGAACGCCTGGGCACTGATAGCTTGTTTGCTTTGGAGGTTGTGATAACGAACCTTGGTCACATCTTCTCCACATGTGAAGCAGTTGTATCTTCGAAGAGCCATAACACTTTGACGCTGCTGCTCTTCGAGGAGGGCTGCCGCATCCGCACTATTATCGTAAACATTTCTGCGAATCTCAAAGCTGACAGGTGCGGGAGACTTGTCGCTTTCAGCCTCTTTCTTGACTGGGACTAGCGACTCTGCGGAAGCAGTTCCGTTCGTTCCTTGCTTTTGCAGCTGAGGGACTAATGGCTCGAGACCATGTGCAGTATCTAGCGTGATCTGGAAGTGCCCAGTGTACTGTGGCCCAATTATAGATGGTCTTGTCTCGGGATCAATACCATAGTTGATGATACCCCACTGCTCCAAAAACCGATGCACACGCATAACAGCACCTACATCGCCTGCGAGGTTTCGCCTGCACGCAGTGATAGTCAGATACTCTAACGGGTTGAGACGGTAAGTGTCGACCATGAAGTCGCGGTATTCACGATATACCTCTGGGGTTTTAGACTTGTTGTGGCCAGAGAAAAACTCTGGAATCGACTCGCGCTCGATTCCATGAATGCTGTCTCTGTCAAACCATCTGGCAAAGCTTGGAAGCACCACCTGGTGAGTCTGTGTCGCCAAGTATGTTCTTGCCTTCGCTTCCCAGTCAGGTGGCTGATTCGCTGATGGTTCTAATGCTGCAGTCTGTTCCGTCGATACAGGGGTCCCAACAGAACTTGGTGCGGCAGCATCTCCAGAACCTGTCTCGACATTTCTGCCCGGCGCTGACGCTTCGGCTACGGGGGCCTGAGACTGTCCGTCGACGCTAGATGTTGACTGCACAGTATCTGGCATTTGTGGCACGCTTCAAATTATTTTTTTTTCAAGTGCCCACTAACGCGACAATGTTATGTAGACTCGCGTCTTGGGTTCGTCGCTATTAACGTGGGTTTTGTAACAACAGAAAAGGAGCGGGAAGGGGGGAAGAACACTCAAATAAAGGGTGACGTAAGGATTCTGCTTTCCTTCTGCTTAGGCGATCGGAATTAGCATGCGTGGCCCCTATTCGGCAAAGGGAACTTTCGGTTCTCTTCGAATAATGTATTGAGTTGTGGGTGCGCACTCCAAACTTCAGTATTCTAAGGGAGGTCGAAATAGATTTAACTTGTCACTTGTCGATCCTCGTGGACCTTATTGCCCTTACATTTCCTACGGTACTGTAGCTAGAATGATTAGTTACGGTTGTGCGTTAACGAACCTGATACGGTGACCATGCATGATCATCCAGCACAGAACATATCAGTACAAGCTTAAAGCACTTGGGGCAGTACAGAATCACACACACACATTGCCGTCTCATTCACCATCGTCGAGCTACATGTCCAACGAAAAGCAATTGATGGACGAGCTTATCCTTGAATACTTGGTCGTTTGTGGCCTCCACAAGCAAGTGGAGATATTCGCAAGGGAGTCTGGCCTCAATTCCTCTTCTTTCGTGCCTGATGTGACAGAAGTACGTACGCGGTCGGAAATCGTAAACTGTATCAGCAATGGAGATGTAGAGATGGCCATAGCTTTGCTACGGGACTCAGATCCAGACTTCCTCAATGAATGTGTTCAACAGCATTTCGAGCTCAGAAGATACCAATTGATGCAGCATATCACCAGCGCCTCGAAAGATGGGGGTGAAATAGACGAGAGTGATATTCGGTTCCTCATAGACTTTGTGGAAACTTACTTGGTACCCCTCACCACCAGCCACCAAGACGATCAAGAGCTCACTAGCCAACTAACGCAGAAACTGCAGGATATCATGGCGGTTCTCATGTATCCTACGCTCGAATTTGCTGGAAAAATGCGGATGGGTAATGGCGAAAACCGCCAATCTCTTGCCAAAGAGGTGAATTGTATCTTACTTGCTCGTCATGGGTTACCTCAGGGGTCCCGAATGAGTCTAATCGAGCAGGCCTCGGTATGGATTCGTGAAGAGCGGATGTCGAACGGACGACCTAAACTTGACTCGCTTGGAAACGGTTTAGCGAGTGAACGTAGTGAGTCTAGTACTTTGTCACTAGGCGCCACTCGTGGTATCGATAGGCTGCATCGAGGAGCTTATCAGTTCAATTCGATCATCGAAACCGGAAACGTAAGATTTGAGAGTGATAACTCAATTCGCAGGAGAACAAGGCCAGATGATACTTTAGACCCTCCGGGCAGACGGTTGAACGTTTTCAGGGGGCGAGGGCCGTCAGAATTTGACGAGTATTAGGAACATAGTAATATAGGCTTTTATGTGCATTTGTTTCATTGTGACTGATATTAAGGGCCCCTTATTTCTTCTTGTTGCCCTTTTTCTTGTTGTTCTTTTTCTTCTTGTTCGCCGCCTTCTTAGCAGGAGATGCGGAGGCAGCCTTTGTCGCTTCTGATGGCTCAGCAGGGGCAGCAGCATCCACAGGCGCAGCATCCACGTCAGGAGTGTTCTCTGCCTGGGTCGATTCATCAAGAGAAGGCTCATTATTCGATTCGGCCTTGGTTGTGTTCTCTGGTACAGCCTGAGCTGTTGGAGAAAGCAGGTTAGGGACACTTCTATGCGTAGTCAAAAGTCCTGAGTCCGAGGGACCATCGGAAGATGTGGCTGTCTCCGAGTCTTGAACGACTGGTTCCTGGGGCTTTGCGGAATTTTTGCTCTGAGCTGCCTCAACCTTCTCTGGCAGCTCACCAACATCAGCAGGCTCTACAGACTCGGCAGACTTGACAGGCTCAATTGATGTAGTCGTGTCAACTGCCAGATCCTCCGGAACTGTTTCACTAGACGATCCGTGCGTCTCTGCGGAGGCGGTCTTAGTGACTTGAGAAGTCTCAACCGACTCCGAGGACTCAACCGGTTCCGAGGACTCAACTGGCTCTGAGGACTCAACCGGCTTTGGGGCCTCAGTGGTCAAGGGAGCCACCTCACTTGTAGTGTCATTCGACTCGTCGACTGCTTCGGGAACCTCCCTCACACTCTCACGCACTTCAGTTTTAGGCTCTTTCTTGGGCTTTTGAGCAGCCTCGTAAGCCTCGTCAATCAGCTGATGATATTCATGAAGCGAATTGATGGCTGTCTTGCGTTTCTGTCTTGCTTCGGGCTGGTCGCTCACTTCAATACCATCAAGTTTGATGATCTTCGCCAAAATGGTCTCCGTAAGCACTCTATGTTCCTGCTCACGCACGGTAGGGTCAGTAGGAGGATTCGCCAAGAACTTGCGGCGGCGCTCCCCAATCTCAGACTCTACGTCATTCATGATCTTGTCCACCTGCTCCCCAGCACTTAGCGGTGGAGGAGGAGGAGGCTTGTGGACTACAATAAGCTCAGAGTTGTCCTTAAGATTATAATCCTCCAAAGTGGCCTTATCGTTACTGAGCTGCCGCTGAGGTTTGGCCTGAAAGATGATTAGCTCCTGCGCTGGAACTCCAAACTGTTCAGCAAGCTTCGAACGCAGTGTCTTGAGCGTCACACGTTTTTCGCTCCCAGACAAGTCTTCAGGGCCAAATTTGACCACAAGCTTTTTCTTGTTGTAATGAACAACAATCTTGGAAACAGAAGGCTTCTTGCCAAAAATAGAAGCTATTTTAGACCACATCTCGTCTTGGATGAAAAAAGCTCTCTTTAGGACGTGCTGCTAAGTTCTCTTAACTTCTTTCCCACGGTGGTGAGGTTCTGGCTATTTTCCGAAGAAGAAACGAGCAGACGGATGAGAGAAAGTGAACAACAGAAAAAAGACCGCTGAACGGAGTATGGACTTACTTACAGCTTAGGCAGGCCAACGCAGGCTAAGCTGCGCAGGGTCATTCATATGGCGCTTAGACGGTTGGTATGTGATGACAACCGGGTGGTCATGTGATACGGGACTAGTCCCGTCGAGCCGCGACCTATACAGAGAACAGCGATGACCGAGAAACACTGATATCGCGAGCCGTAGAGAAAGCGAACGGTCGCAAAATTGTCGTTAAGACGTTGCGAAACGCTTGGATACAGCAGATGCTAATGTATTCGCTCGTAATATATCTAGGATTCTTATTCTGCCAGGTATGCGGAAAGAAATTCGTACCCGAGGTGAATTCTACGCAGATGTCGATAGCAGCCACTAAATTAGCTGCGAGTGTTGACAGCGAGGAACAGCTCCAGAATTTCTTGAATGATATTCAAGATGGCTATGACTTTCGCGATAACACAACTACAGCTGAACGAATACTGATGATAATGTCTTCTGTGGACAATGTCGAAAAGGGTAATTTGTTCTCCTACTCTGCTGATGGAGAACTAATAAGGGTACTGCCACTGAGCGATGACTTTCTGAACTGGTATACAAATGCTACTCGGCAAGGCGGCGAGCTAAGTCACCTCACAACAGCAAACGCGACGAATCGCGATCAACGAATAGATTTAGATGATCTGCTGGCTTCTACAATTCAGACGGTACTGGGCAGACTGCTTAATTGAATTAATTCAAAACTCGAATTCGGATTCGCCTCATGGGTCGCCTCTAGCAATGCTATATCAGTAGATTGCTGACAGGCATGTCCTGCTTAACTCCTACCCCATAATCTCGCAACAAGGCTAGGCAACCCCACAAGTTTTGACCACTCTCCATTCTGCCAGCTCCCACTCTTCCTGAGTAGAGGCTCTGGATGCGAACACTTTAGTTCTCTCTCAGCACCTTTTGGCTTGTGGATTCCTCTGGTTTATAGGCAGCGGATTGGGTTACAGAAATGCTCGAATTTCTTTGCGTAAGTTTACATTGATTCTGGCGGAACTGGCACGTATGGGTATGATGTACTAACGCAGATATTCATTGCAATGGTGTGCTTGACGCCAGTGTTCGCGATGTTCAGTTTTGAGCTTGCCGTTTTTATTCAAAAGCTCATTGGACCAAACTCCCCTACAGAGAAACAGAAATCAAGCTGAACTACATCTCAGATAGGGCATTCCTTCACATGTGAAATTAATTTGAACTAGACTAACCATCGTCTTAACTCAAAAATCTTCAGGCCTTGGCATCTTCACACTCCTCATTCTTAAGCCATCATAAAGAATGCGTCAAGAATTATGCGTGTACTGTGGTTTAATGTGTTATATAAGCCACCGGAGACAAATTTCGAGATCTTGTCATAATCGTAGTTATACCGTTGTGCCTCTCGCTAGACTCATTATTCGGTAACGTATCATGGCTGGATCACTCCCCGATAACCAACCCCAAGAAGGCACTCTGAGTGCCGTGTACAATATTGTCACTGGTACTGCGAGACCAATCTTCGTAAACGTGGCACTCTTCGCCGCAGGAGTAGCGTTTTTGCAATCGAACCTCGTTCAGTACCTTGAGCCCACCCTCTAAACAGAGCCACCTTCTGAACAAAGCCGAGCTCGAACAACCCGTATATAGTATGACAGTCTTGACTTCAGATAAATGTCAGTATTGATTTTTTTCAGCTCCAAACGTTTTACCCAGTATTCGGTTCGTTCCCTTCCTAGTAAAAAGGGTATTGGAGATTCCACTTGTGACTGTTTACTCTAACATTTCGCCAGCTTATAATTGCGCATTATTTCATTATATTGTTTAGGGGGCACAGTTAGCTATCTGCTCAGCTCTTTGAATTCTTGCTCGAACATTGACTTTAGCTGCTTGAAGCTAAAAATCACCCGCGTGTGATCCTTGCTCGACGTCAACAAAATGTTCTCATCAACACCTGCATCCAGCTTGTTGAGAACGGTTAGGGCATGGGCAAGGTTCAGGGATGCTGAACCTCCTTGAGACTGTTGGTGGAACACGAAATCTTGGAATAGTTTCAGCGGATACTTCGACCCTGTTGGGCTCCAGTCGGGATCGTCCTCATTCTCTGGCCGGTTGAGAATGTATTCCAGTTTGGCTAAGAGTCTAACCAGTCTTCCATTTTCCAGCTCTCCCATCAATGAGGCCTCAAGCTCATCGTTGTGTACAAGAGAACTATCCAAAACTCGCCAAACGTGCGGCATAATCAACGCCGGTAATTCGGAAGCATCGCCAGCACCAAGAGCATCGACGAATTTGGCAAAGTCAGGCGAATACTTCTGGTCTATCCCATTGGGGCTAGCCAGGTCCCTCAAAACATTGCCAAGGTCCCTCCAATCCTGAGTTTGTCGATCAGATAAATGTCCCGCAACGTCGTCGTCGTAATCGACGATATCAAGGACACCACACGAGCCTATTCTGACCCGATCCTTCTGAGTCACTAAAACGCGCTTGGTGTCCAGTATGCGCACTGCCAATTGACGCTTGTGAACTGCCTGTACTGAACTGTATAACTGGGCAGCAAGTGCCCACATCAATCCCTCTGCAGGTGGGTGATCATAAACCTCTGCCAATGGTAAGGCCAGTGGCCAGTATTCGTAAACAACGATAAGAGCTGGTTTAGGTCCGAATGCAAGAGTGGTGAATGCCTCTATAACACCAATAACTCCTGCGGAAACGACCCGTTTCCATTTGTTGATCACTTGGAGCGCGTGCTCATTCGAGAGATGGAAGTCTTCGAGGCGGAGGAGACAATAAGTACGCCCATCTGTATTCGAGACGGCCTTGTATCGCCATGTCTCATAGCCAAACCTATCCTTGCTTCCGGGTTTTACGTCAAGGGGGACGAGAGAGTGGTAGACACGGACATAGTCCGGTAAAGAGGAAGCTGGTAGTACTTGCAGCGTCGCGTCGTTACGGTCCTGGAGTTCTTCTCTCAATTTGTTGCTCATAAATAGGTCTTCTGGAGTGCGCTGGTGTCGCTCTAGTGGAAGACCTCTTCGGAACGGTGTAGGAGCATACAGATGATATTGTAACGGATGCAGAGGAGTGTGATATAGGGACTGGTACAGACTTGTTTGGTTACCATTTCCCACCCGACCGAGCCCGTCAATATGGGCAGTCGCGTGAGCACCATCTGAACGAATCGTCGAGATAGTGTTGGCCAGAGGCGCTCCAGATCCTGCGGCAGCTGCAGCAGCTGCCATCACAGTTTGTCCACCAGCGCCCGGATTGAATGTTTTCGCAGGATTGAACTTTCTCCCTCCTGTCTCCCCCATGTGGCTCGGTGAAACGCTGAAACTTCGACTAGGATTAAAACGACCTTTAGGAGGCTTTTTCGAGCCAATATGAGCTCCACCAATTCCCCCGTTTATTCCTGGACTCCAGTCTGCTCCAGGAGAAGAATGAGGCCGCGGGTTTAGCGAATCTTGTTTCGTCCTGCCCATCTCTCCAATATCGTCTTGTCCACGACGAGACATGCTCTACCGCCGACAAGAGGTGCGCCAGTAGATTAACGTGGCTGCCCCTTTTGGACTATCCTTAAATTCAGTCCGCACAGTACGTATTCTTAGCGACGACGCTTGTGGTCGCGTACAGTAGGGAGGTAACTCCTTGTACGCCTGTATTGTGTGTGGATCTGTGTGGGATGACAATGGCTCTTAGGCTGATTTTAGGGGTTGACTTAGTCAAATCAGTCCGTTGAGTCACGTGGTGCGACTGATATCTTGCACCCTGTCTCAATCACTTCGTGGTGCTGTACAGTATCATCTTCACACGGCGCAAATAGACTGTGCATTCTATTGTCTCTCCTGCATAGCAATTGACATACCTCGCGAAACTATGAAGCTTTATCTTGTTACAGGTAGCTCTGCTGGCATTGGCGAGCACATCGTTCGCAGCCTTCTCTCTAATAGCGAAAATACGGTATTGGGTGTCTCACGTCGCGAGCCACCGAATTTCGGAAAGAAATACCGACACATTCGTGGTGACATCACTACTCCTGATGTACAGCGAATGATAGTCGAGGCCGTTGGAGAAAAGCTGGACGGTGTCGTGATGAACGCCGGCCTCATGGGTGCAGTCACGAAAATACGCAATTTACCCGGGGATCTCTCTGAATTTCGTCAGGTCTTCGACGTTAACTTTTTCTCGGTCGTTTCTCTCACGTCAAAACTTATTCCTGCGCTCAATGCTACCAATGGGTCCGCCATCTTCGTATCAAGTGGTGCGTCTGTGAGTGGCTACACTGCATGGACTGCGTATGGTAGCTCCAAGGCGGCTCTCAACCTTTTTGTGGCAACTCTGGCTGTTGAGGAACCGAGAATCACCGCCGTGGCCATAGCGCCAGGAGTTGTAGATACGGATATGCAAAAGGATATCCGTGACACCTTCGTAACTAGCGGAGAGATGAGCGGCAAAGACGCAGACAAATTTCTCAGTCTCAAGCGTGATGGAAAGCTAGTCAAGGCGGAAGATGCCGGACGCCTTTATGCTAATGTAGTCCAAAACGCGGAGCCAGAGCTTTCAGGTCACTATTTCCGTTATAACGACGACGCATTATCCGCGTATGCCTGACTGAAATTTTTGAGTGTTTTTGTTATTTCTTTTTCTATATGCTGTGGTTTAGACTTGAGTGATATTAAAGCAAAACATGATTTCCATCGGCTTCATTCTCCAAGCGTCTCCTACCTTTGTAGGGCCTGAAGTACACACATTTGCTGCTGCCATACAATTTCTTTTTTTAACTTACTTGTTACTGCACAATGTACATATAAACCGGCGTTCTGCCGCGTCTAAGTCAAACAAGAGGGAAACATGTTCGGTTAGAACGATGTGACAAACTGTTTGTGCACAAACTGAATCCACCAATACCATTCTTAAAGACTATCGCAATTAACGCGGATAAGGATTCTATGGTGACGGAAATTGGTGCCATCGGCCTAGATCTCTCGTCGAGAATACGTGTCAGTGGAGATACGCCCGAACCTAACCCTACCCAGTAACAAGGGTTAAACCAGAAGCCGTACTACACTACCAGGTTGGCCATATTCCCGATCAGCTAAATTGTTTCGGCATGGGAAATATTTTATTATCGTTGAGATTCGAAGAGGCTATTCTACGTATGGACCCTGAACAAGAGCACGTGTCAAGCCCGTTTCGTCCTTGAAGAACACGTTGCATTGCGCATTGTTTGGAACCGAGTTGAGCTCCATCAAGGTGTTATGGCCTAGATGTCTTCCATGCGCCGCAGATGCTGCTTGTTTCTCGCCGGAATGGTGGGTTGATCAGCAGCTGGATTGGTTAAGCAATCACACCCCAACTCGGTACTGATTAGCTTTGACCGCGCCCTTGAGTTTCCGCCGGATACTTGAATAATTTGCGGAACTGCAATTGTCTGACAGGATTTCAACCGGCCATGCCAGCTCAGTTTGAATATTCGGAATAAATTAATACAAGAGGTAAAGATTCTTTAATTCCGCAAGGTGAAGGTCGGGCATTACTGTACCGAAGACCGTGCAGAATGAGTCAAGATATGCAGCACGTCGGTGCAGCCACTTAATAGATCGGGAAGCGGGGCTACGTGCCGCATTATCTAGTTCAACTTGAAAGTCTTTGTGACTGTGATCGATACTAAAGTATAAGTTAAGAGACTACTAGCTCATGTTTCGAACGACCGACTTCAGGATTGAGGAGTCTGCCCAAGAAAGCCTCTGAAGAAGGATCTTGGTGTTGGAGTTTAGAGAAAGTCTCACCACTCACAATGTAAAAGACTGCACGGCGAAAACACGAAATCTTTACCCGGGGATCAACTCAGGCATAGAGAAAAGTTTCCGAGTTCGGATTATTTGAGGAAGAATAATGAACTTCCCTTTTTAAAATTAAAGCGACTAGCTCAGTCCGAACTGTTTCCATTTCCCGATGCCACAGCTTTGCAACTTTGGCAGGGTCCGGGGATCAAATCTAGGATTGCAGCCTTTTTAGTAACTTTTTCATCGGCGCCGGAGTTTTGAAGTTAGTCTGCTGGTAGTCTAGACCAAAAAAATTGATCTGCATATCTATGCATGTACGGCTATTATTGTATACTGCGCCTCCGGCTCAGGAGCTCATTGTTCTAGCATAAAATCTCTGCCAATAGAGCAACGCTCGATTTTACCACTACAAAGCCTTGAGCTTGAATGAGATTGCCAGAAGAATGTTCATGTTGATCTGGTTACTCTTTCTGGGGCTGGCTCACTCGCAAACTGCCTTCCAACCGCAACCGTGCCAGGGAGGCTATGTTGACTCGAATGGCTTCAAAGCTACGTTCTTCTCTTGGCCCCGGAGCTCCAAGTCCGAGCAGGGCCAGCATCCTGATATTATGATCGGTAGTTCACCTCTCGGCTCCACGAAGGGCGTTACGAATGTGCAAGTGAATATTCCCAGTAGATTTGATGTTGCTCAAAACATTTATGGCTTCACGCTGAATCCCTACAATTTCTCAGTGGAGCTCACAGGATACTATAAAGCACCGATCACTGGAACATACACAGTCAACCTGCCTAAGACTGTCGACGACGGCGCCTCCTTCGAACTTGGCCTCGCTCCTGGAGATGTTTGTGGAGCTTCGGTCACAAATATTATTGACAGGTCTCAGTTCATTCAAACGATACGGCCTAGTCCAGTAACTGGCCATACAGATGTCATAGGGAATTATTACATGGAAGCAGGCCACTTTTATCCGATTCGCTTGTTATATTATAACTCGCACCAGGGTGCAATTTTTGATATTTCCATCACACAACCTGATGGTACTGTCCAATACGATGTTTTCAACAACGTATGGCAATTCAGCGATCCACCGAATCATGTAACCACAATCTCCACCAGCTATGACGGATTGACTACGTCTTATCAGACATCAACGGGATTTAGTACTTACACTGACTATGGAATCACAACAGTTGGATTACTGGAAACAGTCTATGTGTACAAGCCAAACTCTAAGCCCATCTCCACAATTCGAAGTGTATCAGATGAAAAGACTTCGACGAAATACCCGACTGAGACTGGCAAGGCGATTGCCTCCTTTGGTTCAATCGCTAGAAGCAACTCTGATGCGAGCTTAAGTTCTAATTCTGCTCCAGGCTCTCAAGTTTACACCAAGTCGAAGCTTAGTACCAGTTCTGGCGTCAATTCGGGCTTCAGCACTAATTCAGACAGCAAAGCTAACTCCGGTGCTAATTTTGGAGCTAATTCTAATGCGAAGTCTGTTTCTAACTCTGCTTCCAACAGCAGTGCTAGTTCTGGTTTACGTTCTGGCTCCAATTCTGGCTCCAACTCTGGCTCCAACTCCGGCCCTAACAGCGTTGCCAACAGAGGTAGTACCTCTGGTGCCAGCTCTGGTTCTAACACTGGCTCTAACGGCGGTGCCAACAGCGGTGCTAAGTCTAGTGTCCGGTCTAATTCTAACTCGGGCTCTAACAGCGCTGTCAAAAGTGGTTCCAACTCTGTTTCCAACTTTGGCTCTAAATCTGTTTCCAGCTCTGTATCCAGCTCTGGCTCTAACACAGGATCTAACAGCGGTGTCAATAGCGGTAACTCTAGTGCCAACACTGGTTCGAACTCCGGCTCTACCAGCGGTGCCAACTCTGGTGCCAACAGCGGTGCTAAATCCGGTGCCAACTCTGTTTCCAACTCTGGCTCTAAGTCTGTTTCCAGCTCTGTATCTAGCTCTGGCTCCAACACTGGCTCTAACAGGGATGCCAATAGTGGCATCAGGTCTGGGGACAACTCTGGTTCGAACTCGAGCTCTAACAGCGTTGCCAACTCCGGTGCCGACTCTCGTTCCAACTCCAGCTCTAACAGCGGTGCCAACAGTGGTGCTAACTCTCGTTCGAACAGTCGCTCCAACTCTGGATCCAACTCTGGATCCAGCTCTAACTCCAACACTGGATTAAACAGCAGTGCCAACAGCGGTGCCAACTCTGGCTCCAAAACTGGATCCAACAGCGGTGTCAACAGCCGTGCTAACACTGGCCCCAACCCCGGCTCCAACTCTGGCTCCAACACTGGGTCTAACAACGGCGCTAACAGTGGTGTTAGGTCTGGTGCCAGCTCTAGTTCCAACTCGGGTTCTAACAGCAGTGTAAACAGCGGTGCC
This sequence comes from Wickerhamiella dianesei, assembly GCA_022577725.1. NCBI lineage: Eukaryota > Fungi > Ascomycota > Dipodascomycetes > Dipodascales > Trichomonascaceae > Wickerhamiella > Wickerhamiella dianesei. Next base: position 4,286 of record JAKIRV010000013.1, on the reverse strand, counting down.
AACTCCGGCTCCAACTCCGGCTCCAACTCCAGCTTCAACTCCGGCTCAAATTCCGGCTCCAAACCCGATTTCAACTCTAGCTCCAACTCTGGCTTCAACTCTGGCCCTAGCACTGGCTCTAACAGGGGTACCAACAGCGGCGCCAATTCAGGTGCCAACTCAGGCTCCAACTCGGGCCCTAACAGTGCTGCCAACAGTAACACTAAGTTTGGTGCCAAGTCTGGCTCCAACTCAGACTCTAACAGCGCTGTCGACAGTGGTGTCAACTCTGTTTCCAACTCTGGATCCAGCTCTGGATCCAATACTGGATCTAACGGCGGTGTCAATAGCGGTGCTAAGTCTAACCCCAACTCTGTTTCCAGCCATGGCTCTAACACTAATACTGGCTCCAATTCTGGGCCCAATTCTGGCTCTAACACCGGCTCTAACAGCGGTGTCAACAGCGGTGCTAATTCCGGTTCCAACTCCAGTTCCAACGTTGGCTCCAACACTGGCTCCAGCACTGGCTCCAACTCTCGCTCCCACAGTGGCTCCAACTCTGGCTCTAACTCTGGCTCCAACTTTGGCTCCAACTTTGGCTCCAACACTGGCTCCAATAGTGGCGTTAACTATGGCTCCAGCACTGGCACCAGCACTGGCTCTAATAGCGGTGCCAGAAGTGGTATCAAGTCTAGTGTCAACTCTGGCTCCAACTCCGGCTCTAACAGCGGTGCTAACTCTGGCTCCAACTCTGGCTCTAAAAGCGGTGCCAACAGCGGTGCCAACAGTGGTACCAACAGTGTTGCCAACAGCGGCGCTAACTTTGGCTCCAACAGTAGATCTAACAGCGGTGCCATCAGTGGTATTAAGTCTGGTGCGAACTCTAACAGCGGTGTCAACAGTGGTATTAACTCTGGCACCAATACTGTATCTAACAGCGGTGTCAACAGCCGTACTAACACTGGAGTCAACTCTGGTTCCAACAGCGGTGTTAACACTCGATCTAACACTGGCTCTAACACTGGTACTAACATTGGGTCTAACTCGGGTGCCAACACTGGCTCTAACACTGGCTCTAACAGCGGCGCCAGCAGTGGTATTAAGTCTGGTGCCAAGTCTGGTCCAAACTCCGGCTCTAACGGCGGTGCCAACTCTGGTGTCAACAGCGGTGCTAAATCTGGTGCCAACTCTGGCGCCAACACTGGCTCCAACACCGTTTCGAACAGCGGCGTCGGCAGTAGCATTGAGTCTGGTGCCAAGTCTGGTTCCAACGTTGGCTCTAACAGCGGTGTCAGCGGTAGAATAAAGTCTGGTGCTAACTCTGGCTCGAACTCCGGCTCTAACAGCGGTGTCAACTCTGGAGCCAACAGCGGCGCTGAATCTGGAGCCAACTCTGGCGCCAACACTATTCCTAACAGCGGTGCCAGCAGTGGTATTAAGCCTGGTGCCAAGTCTGGTTCCAATACTGGCTCCAACAGCGGTGCCAGCAGTGGTGTAAAGTCTGGTGCCAACGCTGGTTCGAACTCCGGCTCTGACAGCGGTATCAACTCTGGAGCCAACAGCGGTGCTAAATCTGGAGCCAACTCTGGCGCCAGCACTGTTCCTAACAGCGGTGCCAGCAGTGGTATTAAGCCTGGTGCCAAGTCTGGTTTCAACTCTGGCTCCAACAGCGGTGCCAGCAGTGGTATAAAGTCTGGTGCAAAGTCTGGTTCGAACTCCGGCTCTAACAGTGGTGCCAACAGCGGTGCCAGCTCTGGTTCTGTTACAACTTCTGTTTCCAATTCCGTTTCCGATTCTGGCGTTAACTCTCGATCCAACTCTGGATCTAAGAGCGGCGTCAACAGTGGCGCTAACTCTGGTGCCAACTCTGGTGCAAACTCTAGCCCCAATAGCGGTGCCAACTCTAGTGCCGTCACTGGATCTAACAGCGGTGCCAACTCTGGTGCCAAAACTGGACCTAACAGCGGTGTCAACTCTGGTGCCAACTCTGACTCTAACAGCGGGACCAACTCTGGTGCCAAGTCCGGCTCCAACAGCGGTGTTACCTCTGGTGCTAACTCCGGTTCCAACAGCGGTGTTTACTCTGGTTCCAACTCTGTATCTAACAGCGGTGCTAACTCTGGCATTAACAGCGGTGCTAGCTCGGGTCCCAACACTGGATCTGATAGCGGTTCTAACTCTGGTGCCAAGTCTGGTGCCAGTTCTGGCTCCAGCAGCGGTGCTAACAGCGGTGCTAACTCCGGTTCGAACACTGAATCTAACAGCGGTGCTAACTCTGGATTTAGCTCTGACACTAATAGCGGTGCCAAGTCTGGTGCCAATTCTGGTGCCAATTCTGGTGCCAATTCTGGTGCTTACTCTGGTTCCAACAGTGGCTCCAACTCTGGAGTTAACACTGCTTCCAACAGTGGTTCTAACTCTGGCTCTAACAGCGGTACCAACTCTGATTCCATTTCTGGCTCAAATAGCGGCGCCATCAGCAGTGCTAACTCTTTCCCCAACAACGGAGCTAAGTCTGGCTCTAACAGCGGCGCCAACAGTGGATCCAACAGTGCCTCCAGCACTGGCCCGAATAGCGCTAGCAACAGCGGTGTTAACTCTGGCTCTAACAGCGCCAACAGCGGTGTTATCTCTAGCTCTCACAGCGGTACTAACTCTGAAGCCAACTCTGGCTTTACCGCTGGCTCGAACAGCTTTGCTAGCAGCGGTGCTAACTCTGGATCTACTTGGTCCAACTCTGACTCAAAAAGCGGTGTCAACAGCGGTGCTAACTCAGGCTCTAACAGCGGTGCAAAGAGCGGTGCTAGCTCTGGGTCTGAACGCAGTGCCAAGAGCGGTGCTAACTCAGGCTCTATCACAGGCTCTAACACTGGCTCCAACTCTGGTTCTAGCAGTGGTGCAAACACTGGCTCTAATAGTGGTGCCAACAGCGGTGTTAAAACTGGCGCCAACTCTGGTTCCAACCCTGGCTCCAATGGAGGCGCCATCAGCAGTGGTAACTCTGGATCCATCAGCGGTGCTAGCTCCGGCTCCAGCACTGGCTCTAATAGCGGTGCCAACTCTGGATCGAACAACGGTGTTAGCAGCAGTGCTATCTCTGGCTCTAATAGCGGCGCTGAATCCGGCTCCAACTCTGGGTCTAACAGCGGCGCCAACTCTGGTTCGAACTCTGGCTCCAATACTGGCTCCAACTCTGCGGCTAACAGCGGTGGCAACACTGGTGGTAACTCTGGCTCCAACAGTGGTTCTACTAGCGGTGCCAACTCTAGTGCTCAAACCGGTTCCAACAGCGGTGCAAACACTAGATCTAATGCTGGATCCAATAGCAGCGGTGCTACCTCCGGCCTCAACACTGGATCTAACACTGACTTCAACACTGGCTCTAATAGCGGTGTCAGCAGCGGTGCTAACACTATTTCCGAGAGTAATGCTAACCCTGCATCTAGCTCTGGCCGTAGCTCCGGCGTGTATTCTGGCATCACCTCTGATAAAACCCCTGGCTTTACGAGTACTTCTGGAAATTCCTTCGAAAGCAGCAGCGCCGATGGGATCAGATCGGAGAGTCAGTTACCTAGGCGTTCGTCGGCTGGTTGGAGAAATAGCTCGTCATCAGCCCTGCCTAAGAGCTCTTCAGTGACTGAAATTTTCAGTTCACATGGCGGCTCTTATTCAGGTGCCAGTTCTGAACCCAATAGCAGTGCTAAATCTGGTTCCATCACCGGCTCCAGCTCTGAGTCTGGCACCATCAGTGGATCTAAGACTGCGTCGACTGCGTCTAATAGCGGTGCGAACTCTGCTGCCAACAATAGTGCTAACTCTGGACGTCTCTCTGGCTCTAAAAGTGGTTCCAACACTGGGCCCAACACCGTCACTACCAATGGTGCGAACTCTGGCGTGAGTAGTGGCTTTAACAGTGCATCAATGAGCGGTGCTAGCTCAGGCTCTAATAGTGGTGCCAAGAGCGGTGCCAAGTCTGGTTCCAAATCGGGCTCTAACAGCGGCGCCAGCAGCGATGCCAACACTGGCTCCAACACTGGCTCCAACACTGGCTCCAACACTGGCTCCAACACTGGCTCTAATAGTGGCGCCAAGAGCAGTGCTAACTCTGGCTCGAATAGCGGTGCTAAAAGCGGCGCCAACACAGGCTCTAACTCTGGCTCCAACTCTGGCTCTAATAGCAGTGCTAGCTCTGGTCGCATTTCGAGTGCCAACAGCGCTTCTAACACTGGATCCAATACTGGCTCTAATGCCGCTTCCAACTCTGGCCGTAACTCCCGCTCCTTATCTGGCGTCACTTCTGGCTCTAC
>JAKIRV010000012.1:0-218232 GCA_022577725.1 Wickerhamiella dianesei | reverse complement strand
GCCGGTTGGGCAAGTAGTGGTGTAGTTACATAACCACCACGTAACCGCCTGAGTCAGCGCTCCTCTCCAAGGTGGACGCTCCTCCTCCCTTTCCCTGATATGGTCGGAAAGGAGAGACAGGCTGCCGAATGCTGCCAGGGCCCTTACATTTCGCGGTGGTGCTGTCATCACATCTCCTCCCCATACCCGCGCGTTAAGCGTAGCGTAGCAGCCACATCTAACTAACCCAAACTCGTACATAGCCACACACCCACACTCACATACCACGTCCACCCCAAAAACAGGGACCAGTCTACCGCACCGGTGCGCAATTCCACGAGGACTGCGGCGCTCTGAATCGATCTTAGTTTGTGTCTAGACGTCGTATAAGGCGTCAATTTCCGTTCCAGCCCGCAGTAGCCCCTCTCTCTCCCCGCCTTGGATGACTGGCTCGAATTCAGGGTCGTTGTCGGATCCCGTGTCGGAACCGGCGCCTGCTACGGCGACTTCAGCGCCATTGCCGAAAGATAGCAACAATTCTGACGTGGCCAAGAGCACGCAGTCGCGTTCGAGTCCGCCCGAACGAGACTCGAGCGAGTCGAGCGAACTGACCAACTCAACCCAGTCCGAGGACGCGACAGACGCTAGCAACGCTGGCACTTGCGACGCTGGAGCCGACTCGACCCCGAAAAATGACGATTCCACAACGGAGCCGGCGACAGAGCAGACGAATTCGTCCCAGAGCCTGCCGTCCACGGCGTACTCCCGTTCGGGGTCCCACGAGTCGACGGGCTCGCATCTCTACGTGTACGAGCTCGACTCCTCCGTCGAGGAGTCGCTTCTGCAGGCGGCAGTGGGTCCGATGGCGGCAGCACTTGGCTGCATCATCACCACCGTTCGCGTGGGACGCGACTCGTCGCGCCAGAAGCATCTTGGCTACGCGTACATCAACTTCCTCGGTCCTGACGATGCTGCCCGCGTCGCTGACGCCCTCGAACCGTTCTTTGTGAACAATGCCCTAACGCGTGTGATCCCGTTCCAGGACAGAACAAAGTTTGTGCGTCCACCGCGACCTCCTCCTATCCAGTTCCTGCCAGAGGGCGTGTTTATCAAGAACATCCACCCTGCAGCAACGGCCCGCGATATCTACGACGCCTTTTTGCCGTTTGGATCAATCTCGTGGTGTCGATTGGCCGTCAACGAGTATGGCCAAAGTCGTGGGTTTGCCTACGTGACCTACTCCGCACCGGCTACCGAAACCCAAAATGGCGACAGCAGCGAGTCTGGCGACGAGAAGCCTCCTGCCGCGCGTGCAATTGAGGCGATGAGCAACATTGAGTTCTTTGGACGTCGCCTGTTTGTTGGCCAGAACCTGCCGAAGCGGTCAATGCTCAGTCGCTACGACGAAGAGCCGTCGTCGGGAGAGTTCCGCAACCTGTTTGTACGCGGGATCAACATGACCGTGACGGAACAGGTGTTCTATGACCTGTTTGCCGCCATTGGCGAGATCGAGAGCTACTCCATGCCGCTCGATGACTACTTCAACCACCGTGGCTATGGATTCGTGCGCTACAAGGACCCCGAGGCGGCAAAACGCGCCATCAGCGAACTTAACGGTGTGGACGTCGAGGGACGCACGTTGCAGGTTGCACGTGCCCAGCAGCGGAACACCTCCAACTACGGCGCGTCCCATGGCCGCCATCACCACCCCCAAAATCAGAACCAAAACCACCCCCAAAACCAAAACCAGAACCAAACCCAAAACCAACTCCAAAACGCAGGATACCCCCAGGGCCAGAACCCGTACAACATGTACCAGACATTCAGTCCGTACCTTCCTTACAGCCCTGCTGCCTTGAGTCCCACTGGATCCACGCCCCAGGCGTCGCCAGGTCCGTACCGACGACACTCTTTGTACCCTCCGTTGTCTTCCCGGAGCGGAAGCCAGGGAGCTGAGCGTCAGGCGTCGCCCTCGAACGGTGCGAGTACGCGTGCAAACCTGTACATTCAACACTTTGCGCCGTCGGTTACCGACGCAATGCTTGCGGCAGAGTTTGGCCGGTTTGGCCAGATTGTGTCGGCGAAGGTCATGCTCAACGAGCTTGGCGAGTCGCGCGGATTCGGATTCGTGTGCTTCGAAAACTATTCCGACGCCGAGCGGGCGATTGAGGAAATGAACGGCAAGTCGATCTGGGGAGGCACCCTGTACGTCGCCCACGCCCTTCGCAAGGAGAAGCCCAAATATGCGCGTCACACTGGAAACGGCGGTTCGCAAAAACGTCCGCCCCGCGCAGCGTCAATACCAACCTCCGGCGTTGACCAGCCTGTTTCTGCGGGGTCTGCAGGATCGGCAGGTCGAGCCGCACCGTACTACTATGTACCCGTACCCTACCCCGCATACTATACGGCGGCGTCAGCCGCAGCGGAAGGAATGGCTCCGTACGTGCCGGCCAACATGTCGCGATTAACCCCCCAGCAGCTTGGATACGGCACATCTCTTGCTGCCGCCGTCGCTTCAGCCGAAAACGAAGAGGCTGAGAAGCAGGTGATTGGAGAGGCATTATACCCAAAGGTGATGCAGCATTCTGCGATCCACGGTGACGATGTGCTTGCATCGCAAATCACCGGTATTCTCCTCAACCAGTCCCAAAGTGATTTGTTGCAGTGGGTCGATAACGACTCTGTCCTAAGCCGGCGTATCCAGCAAGCCGTCGACGCCTACCAAGACTATGCTGCGCGTTCCCAATGACAGTAGTTTTTGACGCCGCTTTTCCCAACTTTGTCGGTTGAGCTTCCTCTTAATTTTGGTCCGCCGGTTGTGTACCAGTTGTGTAGTTTAACGTACATAGGAATGGAAGATCTCATTGTCCCCAATCACAACGGTTGTTCGACACAGTGCAGAAGATCTTCTTTTGAAAAAGAAGCAAAACTTTTGTGGCAATTGACTGCGTCAATTGGCTACTGAGCTATGGCCCCCAATTGGCGATGCCAATGGCTACGGTTTTGCTTCCAAAAGAAGATCTCTCATAGAAATATGGACCTCTTAAGAAAAAAGGCAGGTCTTTTGTAGTAATTGACTTTGGTGGATACCGACCTATTGCTTCCAATTGGCGATAGTCAATTGCTACGGTTTTGCTTCTTTTTCAAAAGAAGCTCTCCCACGAGGGTATGGACCTTCTTGTTCAACGTGGTAGTCGACTCCGTCAGTTCGCTACCGAGATACAGAAGTCATTGTCTTCATTTTTCGCAGTCAATTGCAACGGTTTTGCTTATTTTTCAAAGATGATCTCCTAAATAACAATGTTGACCTTATCACGGCAAATTGAGGGAGAAATCGGATGCCGAATCAAAACAAATCACTCATATAACGTTACACTAATTAAGCAAAGAATACAAAACACAAAAGACCGAGAAGCACGCTTGGAGCAACGGCCACGGCTGCGTTCGACTGCGCGACAGAGGTCGAGCCAGAACCAGTTCCGGAGGAAGACGGGGAACCAGAGGCAGAACCGGAACCAGAACCAGAACCGGAGCCAGAACCAGAACCAGAACCGGAGCCAGAGCCAGAGCCAGAGCCAGAACCAGCTCCGGAAGCAGACGCAGACGCAGATCCTGAGCCAGATTCAGACGCAGATCCAGAAACAGTAGTTGAGGCAGCGGCAGAACCAGAGACAGAAGTCGCAGAGGACGTGCCATTGGTGGAGCTAGTGGTGGTGGAGTTTCCAGTGCTAGACGAGTTACCAAGGTCGCATCCGGCAGGGATCTTACCATCAAACGCATTCATGATAAACTTAATTGCATCAGGTTGACCAGAAACTGCAGCACTGATGTGGTCAAGTCCAGGCAACGACTTATATTGGACAGTACCACCATTCTCACAGTAGAACTTGCCAGCCCGTAGGGCCTCGCTTGGCAAAGCAATCACATCGCTAGCACCTTCGTAAATGTAAATTGGCATCTTGGGGGTATTGTGGACACCAAGCGTGTTGTTCACCAAGATCTCCTTCAGGTACGGAACGTCAAACACCTTTTCACCAATAGTGAAGTAAGAGAAAATGTCCTGGCCAAAGTACTGGAGCACATCCGCAGTTACACATTGGTCAAGAGAGCGCAGGAACGCAGACGCATTCTCGGGCCGAAGGACCTTGTTGATGTCGTCCCAAAGCTTGGGGTAGGCAGAAGCAAGTCCAATTACACCAGGAGGAACAAATCCAACAAACGGTCCCTTGTTGACGGAAAGCACCGTAGCGCTGAGATTGGTCACAAAGCCGCCCACAGCGACACCGGAAAGATCAACGTCCGGAGCATATGAGCTTTGGAGCTCCGCAGCCCAGCCAGATGCAATCGAGCCACCAGAGTAGCCCCACAATACAACCTTGGAGTTCTGAATGTGCGTCACATTGTCACGGGTGGAAAGAACAGCTCTAACAGAGTCCAGGGTCAACTTACCCTCGTGAATTCCGGCAGTAAACGTCGAATTGTTTCCCTCGTAGTCTGGGGAGATCACAACATGACCCATGTTCAGCAATTGCTGGATATCAGGCTGAACGCTCGAGTTCACAAGCTCGTACGATGGGTTGCAGTCAAGGTTCGCACTGTCCTCTGGGATCTGGTAGCTAACAATTGACTCATTGCCGTTCGCGACAGGTACAATTACCGTGGTTACAGTCGTCTCAGGGTCGCCAAGAGCACTCTCCGTACGGTACAAAAGCTGGTACGCACTGGAGATGTTGGAGTATGCCGAAAGACCCACTGGTCTCCACTTGAGCACATCTCCATTGCTAAATTCGCTCAGAGATGGTCCTGTATAGTTGTAAAAGGAGTCCTGGAGAGGGGCCACAGCTGTTTCGTTGGCTGAGGATACCCATCCAGGTGTGGTGGTGCTTCGCTCGTACCAAGGCGCAAGCGCAGTCACGGCCAAACTGTATTTCATTTTTTTTTTAAAAGAGTGGGGTAATTTTGATCAGCGACAGGTGGTTTTCGAGCCACTTTTGTAGTCGAGACCCCTAGCCCACTTTAACCTGCCGCCGTGCGCATCCTCTCAAAAGCGGGGTACCACCACTTTCGCGCCAAACGCATTTCGTCAAAACACACCAGTGTCTTGTGTTCAGGGTAAGGAAATTGTACATGTAATTAGAACATGACACATCCCCATTGTTCCCTGCAGCTCATCCCCTTGATCTATGGCTAGTCTGTACATGCAGTAGCGCTAATCTGATGTACGAACTTCCTGGAAGTCTACAATTGTGTTTAGTAGTTGTACACGTGCCCTGGCAGGCCAACTTCAACATCATCATACAAAATAAGAAAATAAAATAAAAATAAGTCTATTCTACAGCCTGGGCAAAGGTCGCACTCAACATTTTGAGTGGTTGCCGGGCCCACATTCCTCCAATGAGAGTAACCTCTTGTGCACCAATATCCAGCTTGGCCTTTCCTGTGGTGGGGCCAAAGTCCACAAACTTGATGTTTTCCCGTATGGCGATATTGATTGTTTCTTGCATCATGACAAAATACGCCTTGTACTTGCGGGCAACCTCGTGATCAAGGCCCTGAATATCACTTGTAATAGTGTCCCCGAGACGGAAGAGAACGCATGACGCGATGACTTTGTTTTCGATCTTCAAAAACAGTAAACTCCGGAATCCCTTTTCATTGGCTGCACTTCCGAGACTCTGCAAGAACTCGGCAGTGGGCGGAGCAAGAACAGCGGTGTGGCCCTCGCTAGTCCGTTTCGCAGCGATCTTCGACCAGAGATCAATGGCAGTTTGGCAGTTTTCCGCACTGAAATCTGTCGTTTCAATCACCTGACCACCCTCACGAACAAATGTTACCGATTGGTCGCGATACTTGATTGCTTTGAGGTACTCCTTGACGGATTTACAGTACGCATACGGGCGCAGATCGATCACATGGGTAGGGGGAAGTGGTGTCGAAACCCATCCACTGGGCTCAAACTCCTCGCCCATACCTGAGTGTGCAAACGCAGGATCTAGCAGCAAATGGCAACGTGAGCTACGCGGGAGATGGGCGTTCCAGGTCGAGATTGTGAGGCACACTGCTGCAGCTCGTGCAATGGGCTTTTTGCTTGGAGACGTATACACAATCGCTTGTCTGAACGGGAAGTGAGTGGCCAGCAATCCAATGCGCACTGACAGCAACTTGAGTTTACTCTTGGCTCCGAGGAACGCCGTTGCAAACCTTCCTAGTCTCGAATCTTGCGGGAGTGAACTCGCAAGGTCATGGTCATCAATAACCGACAGTAAAACCAACGCCTCAGTAGAAAGAACAAGCATCTTGAAAGGGTCATCATCTGGCTTGTCGGCGAGGTATTGGTCGACAAATGCCGCCTTGGGATGCGCATTTGTTTTCCTAGCCTTCGATTTCCGAGGCTGTGGGGCGTTGCTGTTAAACTCCAGTGGTACGTCCTCAAAAATCCGCGGCAAGTCGAGCAAATCGTAGGCCCGCACTATATCGTACTTTTTCGGGATATCTGCCTCGATTGCCGTTGCAATGCTCAAATAACTCGAGGTCGCCTTCACGGTGTGTCCCGTGAAAAATTCATGCCTTGTCGATGTAGGCGTCGCAAATGTACTCTTACCAGGACCTGTGATACTCGTGTCGTAGATTCGCAGCACCTTGCATTTCATCGACGACGTCGGAGATTGCACGTATGCATCCATGAGCGATAAAATGTTCTCCCCAGATGCGTTTCCAGGTACTAGGGCGCGGTTGTAGGTGTCTATGAGTCGTGCGAGAATTGCTCTCTGTTGGGTGGTGAAACTGTTAAGATCCAGTTCTTCAACGGCCAGCGTCGACTTGGGTCTCCTGGACATTTGGTACGCTGATATATAGCCCACCAAGTTGAGCAGAATGCCCGCTACGGCGATAATGGGGTCGGCTACTTTGACATCGCTAAAGCTAACGTCAAGATCGTTGAGTCTCGCGACGTGCTCAAGCGACATGGCAAAGTATGTGATAAACACAATGATTGTTGCCGAGCAAGCGACGCAGTAGACGTACACAAGACGCAAAGGTAGCGGCATCAGTCGGTTAGACGCGTTTATCGACACTGCTAGTAACAAGCCGATGGTTCCCGTTGCCGCCAACAACAAATGGAAGTACTGGAAAGCCTTGAGCATACTCACGAGCCTGATCAAGCTATCGCCAAATTCATACGCAACACGAGTCGCAGCATCTGGGGCAATTCGTTCGATGGAGTTGATCCAGACGGCGATCATTGCCAATGCAATTTCGAGCAGTGACACCATGATTACCACCACCTGCCCCATCATTGCAAATCCAAGCGACCGACTGGCAATAAATGCGCTCACGTAGACAATTGTGAACACTGCACTCACTGCTTCGAAACTGATCATCACAACTGTCATGGTCTGAACGTCGTTGAATGCAAGAATTGAGGTCGCGTTCCACACCACCAGGAAAATAGTGGAAACAAACAAAAATATGTTTCTGATAACAAAGAACAGCGAGTATGCAACGCGGGCGAAACGGTTTTTGACGAGCCATTTGAGAATAGGGACTCTTGCCATGGATACATGTGCCAAGAACGGATCAAGAAAGTCCTGGAGAAGCACGTACACATCAGCCAAGGTGATGGCTATCCACACTAGATTCATTCCTGCTTCAATTCTAAGATTGAAATAAAGGGCGATAGCGATGCACCGGCATACCAATGCCGCTATGCACGATAACGCGAGAACATAGCCGATAACGGCGCCCCTCGATATCGCCATCCTTGCAACGTTTACCGGGAAAGATAGGGCAAACAGCCCAAAATGTTTCCAGTTTCTACCACACCAACGGCAGTACAAGGAACTCTAACACGTTCCGACTGAGTAATTTACTTATAGTTCATACGCGATGGCGCAGCGCTGACAGGTCTCGAGGCTGACATGGTTCTCCAGATCAGCTGCATACAAAATTATTTGGGACTGCAGCCTCGTTCAGTTTAGTCAGTGCATTCCTGCAGGGGACCCAAAGGGAGGCGTACGCACTGTAATCAGTGGAGAGCACTCTACTGTAAAAGCACAACCTCTGGCATGTTCGCTAGCGGTGTAAAAGCGCTGTCTGGGGAAACCAGACGAAAAAAGAAGAAAAAAAGATCGAATAAATAACGTAAAAGTATGTACCTAGAGGGTCGGCGCCATGTCGTCGTCGCCACTCTTCTTCTTGAGTCTTTGCTCGAGTTTCTGGAATTCCTCGAGTCCTATTTGCTCCTCAGGATCGAGAACCTGCTCAACGCCCTTTACTTCCTCGACATAATGCTTGAGCATGCTCTCAATTCCGTTTTTGAGGGTAACACTGCTCGAGTCACAGCTTCGGCAGGCACCCTGAAGTTTGAGCTGGACAATTCCGTCGTCCGTGAAGCCACGGTACTCGACGTCTCCGCCATCTTCCTGAATTGCTGGTCGGATGCGTGTATCTATCAGCTCCTTGATCATTCCGACGGCCTCGCTATCGTCCTCGTTATACTCAGTATCGGAACGAGCCTGTGAGCCTTCTTTGAGCAGCGGCTCGCCACTGGTCAAATGCTCCGTGAGAATTGAGAAGATCTCCGGCTTGATGATGGGCCATGCGAATCCCGAATCCTTTTCGATCGTAATAAAGTCTGGACCCAGCATTACACCACGGACACCATCAATGCTAAACAGCTTGTGGGCAAGAGGGGAGGAGTGAGCCTCACGACCATTCAAAAACTCAACAGTGGATGCACCCGATCCAAGAACGTCCTGGCTGGGCAAGAACTTGAGAGCGTCTGCGTTGGGGGTAGTAGCAGTCTGGATGAACAAAGAGCGATACTGCTGAAGCTGAGGAATGATCGGACGGAATTGGCTGCGCAATGCCCACGGGGCCGCACTTCTTGTGAGGTGTCTCAACATCGTCGCCACAAGTATCGAATTGGTATCGAATGAAAAGAGTCTGAATTGATGAGAGGGGATTTGTAATTAGTAGAGCGTTCGAGGCACGTGATCTTTTTTTCGAGTGGACCGGACTGGACTTTTGGTTTTGTAGTGGTGTCTGGGTGGGTGTCATTTTTCACACAGTCACATGACTCAAAGAAACCAGTCATTTTAGCGTCCTTGAAATGACGTCAATGATCGACACCGATCGTTTTTAAAAAAGAAAAAAGAGACGAACCAAAGGAGAGCCAAAGAAATAAAAGTACAACACCCACGGGATGCTATATTATAAGTTAAGATAAGTTATGCAAGACTGGACTGTGTCCAATAGATAGTTTTTAGCTCGTCGCAGCTGGTAAGGGTACACGCGGAACAGTTCCTTCGGCTACATCAGCACTGTTGCCGACATTTTCCAGTGGTGCTTCTCCCGTCGGAAGGACGAGAGGCAACTCTGTGACGTCGTCGTCCTCGAGACGCTTCTTAATCACCACGCCGTCGCTGGTGACAGGAACGCTATCGGCTCGGAGCGGATCGACTGCCGGGTACGGAAGACCTGCCGTACCCAGTTCGGCATTGATACTCGAAATGAGACTCGCGGCATCGTTTGACGGCACGATATTTCCTTGTCTCGTGCCACCGACGGTGCCATTTAAGCGACCAAGGCCAACCGAGCCTGACTTTGGCGATGCAATATCCGACCAGTACTGGGGGAGGTGTTGGTAGTACGGGCTCTGGAACACGGTGAAACTATTTGCATTGATTGTTGAGGTGACCCACACGAGCGTAGGAGACGCCGATTTTGTGGAGGAGCTAGACGAACCGGAGGAGTCTGAGGAGTCTGAGTCTGTCGTACTGGACTGAGCAAGCGTGCTTGGTAGCAGTGCTAACAAGAGGAGATGTGCAAATGATAGCATCTTTTTTTGTTTTGTAGGTCTCCTTTCCTATGATTTTCTTTTTTGGTCGATGAACGCGACAACAAGCGATCGATGATCCCAGCGGTCCGGAGTTGCGGTCGTTGGAAAAGGGAGCTGACGATGGATGGACTCGAATATTTAGCGCTGTCCAAATGGCACGGGCGTGTTGAGCACTAAATCCAAGAGTGGAGACCTAAAGGAGACCCAAGCGCTGGAGAGAAGTTGTATCACTGATAGGTTTGAGGTGTCAAGACAGACAGCCAGCGTCCAGCCGGAAGTTCCCTCTTGCCGGGTGTGAGACATCATTCCGAGGTTAGGGCCGAGCTATTAAAAATAAAGTGGGCTCGGAAGGAGGCTGGGAGCCCTGCCCAGCGAGTGGGACCAAACGCGCAAGCAAACTATAAATAAAATTTCGCCCTGCTATTGCTGTGGTTTTGTATGTACAAGCAGTGGGGGCTGTCGACATTGTGCGTAATTGGTAATCAAAATAGCCTCCCCCTGTCTTTTTTTCGGAATAATTAGGTGGTTAATCGGGTTAAGGGTAAACGATCGCTCGAGAATAAAAAATTTTTTTGGCTGGCTGTCGCTGTAACTGAGGAATTTTGAACACCACCAAAATCTGTGGGGCTCTCGATTTAGGAGAAATTAGGTTGCCTGCCCATGCTAAACAGGTTTGCGACCTGTCGCGTCGGCACAATTAAAGCTAAGAGTTTAGTCAAACGCGTTGTCAAATTACATAGCATTAACGATGGTCAGATTGTGCAGCTAATTTAACGTCGCCATGTGTGTCGTGGCGTCGTTCGACGCGACCGCAGGGGAAAAGGCACGCGTTTGTCAGAGCTTAAACAAGAAAAACCCAAACAGTGCGCGATAAACATCGTTGGGCCCTGGCTGGTATTTTCCGTTGGGCCTTGGCTGGGGTTACCCGTGGAGAGGTGTGTAGTGGTGCCGTCTCCGAGCAATAGTTCCGACTCTAGAACTAACTCGACAAAACCCGACTCTAGAACTAAATAGATGAAAAATAGGCTAGTGTCATAGGCAGCAAAGAGAACACTACAAAAAAAAGGTACAGGAAAATGAGTTTTAATACATGCGGTAAACAGCAGATGCTACTTAAATAAAATAAGGGTCCTTGAGGACAAGAGGATTAGCCACGGTGCGGCTTGATGATACAAATACACGGTGCCATGATTAACATGTGTTCATCAGACTGTTCTTTGGCCACGAGTAGCCCGTGTCCTTCCACAGAGTCATGTTGGCGTTCAGGTACGCCTTGGGGTGATCAGCAATGTACTGCGTCGTCTCGAACCCTGGCGGGTCGCAGGTGACGCTCACGCTGTCTGATGGCTGGTATACGCGGACATAGTCCACCAACAGCTGGCTCGGGAACACAAGGTCAAGGAAATCAATGTAGGCCCACGACGTCGACAGACCCAGGTTGAGAATGATCGACATGGGCTCGTGCGAGATCGTACGCCAGCCAATGTTGCCGTTGGGGCTCAGGGCGCCGACGCCCATTGTGTACGACGAGTTCTGGCCCACGTACCACGAAATGTAACCCGTCGACGGGTCATTGAGGTACTCGAAGCCGTAGGTCTGGTACAGACCCTTGCCACCGTACTCGTACCAGTCGGCATTGAGGTAGGTGGTTCCCGACACGGCCTGCTGGAAGGGGCCACCAGTCCACGTGTTCATTTGGGTGACCGACAGGTTTGTGATGGCAATGAAGTCGTAGTCGACCATCCACCAAATGTCCATGGGCGCAATCTGCAAACTCTGTGATGCCACCGGGTTTGCTGGCCGGTCCTGCGGCGTGTCAACCGTGCCCTCGATGATATCGATTTCAGGAGCACCGCGACCGGTTCCTGGCGTCGGGTGGTCGGAGCCCTGGCATGTACACTTGTTGAGCCGCTGGCCAGGCAGGTAGTTGAGGCCGTCTGACGACGACTGGTTCGGCGTGATTCCCGCATCGCAGTCGTTGTAACTGTACGGCCACACGCCGTCAGACGTTGCGAGGTAGCCCGGACGCGCCAGATTGCCCAGCGTCCACATACCGGGCCACAGGCCAACGATGCGACCGTCGCCAGGCAGCTTTGCCGACACCTCGACGTAGCCCTGGGAGAAGCAGAAGCGGTTCCATGACTGCAGCATGCCGCTGCGGTAGAAGAGGTCGTGGTTGCGGAACGCGTCCATGCGCAGTCGCAGGGTGCCGTTGACCGTCGACGCGGCGTCGGGGTCGTACCACTCGAGATCCTGCGTGGCGGCGTAGTGGATGTCGACGGCCTGCCAGAACTGGTCGTCGCCGTCGTAGAAGGTGCGGCCCTCGAGGTTGAACTCGTCGCTGAACACGAGATCCCACTGGTCGCCGTGGATGGACGTGTGTGTGTAGGCGCTCTTGGGCGTGTCTGGATCGATAAGGTTCGAGCGCACGGCGGACAGGTGGTCGTAGATGTACGGCGTGAGCGACGGCGTGATGTTCTTTGCCGGTCTGCGCGTGACGGGGCCGGTGAAGTCGAGGATCGGGAGCAAAATGAACACGATGATGGCGCCTCCAATCAGCAAGATAAACGCAATTAGGCACCCCCACCCACGACGGTCCATGTTGTGGCACTGCCGGTCCTCGATGGCGTCCTGGATCGGGTCCGGGTTGTGCAGGTAGTCGTCGTTCTCCTTCTCGTCCATGTGGAGGGGGAAATCCGATGCGGGGTAGCCGCCGAACGGCGAAAAGTCTGTGTTGGCCATCGTCGCAACAAGGAACGGGTCGTGTTCGGCGTCGTTCGCGCTCGACGCGTAGCTCGACGTCCGCCGGTTGCCGTCGGCGACAGTGGCTCCGCCTTTTGTGGTGGTGGTTGTGGCAGCAGCTCCGCCGGCAGCAGCACCAACACCGGGCAGCACACCACGCCCTGCATGGTGCATGTCCTGGTCGATGCTCGACGTCCGCGAGTAGCGGGCCGAGTTGCCGCCGTGGGGGGTCAGCAGCGACGCTGGCGCCGGGTACCGGTCGAACTCGCTGCTCGACAGCGCCGACGGGGCGTACGACGAGCGCTTCCGGCGCGCTCCGGGGTCGGTCTGTTCGGACGACGAGCCGGCGGTGCCGGAGCCGCTTCCGGCCAGCATGCTGTCGCTCTGTCCCGAGTGGGCGATGGAGGATCCTCGCGAAGTCGTCGACTCGCTCGAGCTGAGCCCGCCTGCGCTGTCGCCCGCGCTCGCAAATGGGTTCTGCGGGCCCACCGACGGGCTGTCTGCCGCGTGGCTATCGACGGCGCGGTACTCGCCGTTGCTGCGGGCGCCGGATGTGAAGTGGTGGCCTGTTAATTGTCTCATTTTTGTGGTGGTGGTGATGGTGGTGGTTCGATCCTCACTGCAAGTGCAAACTCGTGAGCTTTTTCGACCCTAGTACTCACGTACGCCAACAAACGACTCCCGACACGGGCAACACAGAACTATAACGAGCGTGGTCTGGCCCAACTGTGGTGTCAAAAAGAGCTGCCAGGAGGTGAGGAGATGGATGCACACGTCTCCAACTAGACCTTGGTAGTGAACCGCTTAGCTAAACCCGTTCGTCTGTGCAAAGTGTGGGTTCCACCCATGGGGGGCTACAAATTTTTCCTCCCATCTCTATAGCCCGCGTCAGCCCCTAAAGCACAACCCTGAAAGCACAACCCTGAAAGGGTGCAACAACGCCCCTGGAGAAACACTAACTGGGCCGAGATTGCTACCACGCCCGGTATTTCTCCGGCCGCTTTTAATTGGTGCTAGTACCAGATCGGTTGTTCCTAGTTGGTGGTGTTCGCATCGCCGATATTTGTTTTCCTGTCACCCGCCGACCCGGAGTTATTTTTGGAACATGTATAATCTACGTCTAAAATCAGTCTCGCAGCCGTGCACTGTAGATCCCGCGTGATCCGTGTCACATTCTCGCCAAAAAAAAACAGAACAAGGAACGCGGCCAGATCCGTGCGTCCGCCGCGACCAAGAGTATTTTCAACTCCACCTTTGCCTGCCGAGACTATTAATAGCAACGATATCTGCAGCCGTCCTCTCCTCCGCATTCGCGTTCAGTCAGCTCCATATCCTCCTCCCAGCCGTTCTGATGAGATGAGCCTGAAACATCCCAAAGCAGGTGAAACATTTCGCGTCCATTAGCCCCCCGCTTAGGCACATTGCTCGACCCACCCTCCCATTCCTTACCCCCTGTGTCACGTGTGCCTCCAACGGTATCCTTATTTGGACAGACACGTCTGATCCGCGTCGTTTCGTTTCGATCCCTTGTCGTGGCCCCTGTCGTGGGGCCTGTCGTGGGGTGGAACGTCTCGCGTCAAATACCCCCTTTTCTCCGTGGGACCCTCTATATGTTATGTCCTGTTTTGAGATATGTAGAGGAACGTTATTCATTTTGTAGTGCACACCGAGCGGTCGTTGACATTCTTCTTTGGTAGTTAGTAGGCGATAACATATTTTCGCGAGGTCGTTGAGGTTTGGTTTCCCTAGAACTCTTTGGAAAAGCAGCAAAATTTTGTAGACTTTCAAACGCATCGGGCTTTCCTATGGTGCTTGTTCTTTTAAAAAAGAACCAAAACTTTTGTGGCAATTGGAGGAGCCAATTGTAAGTTTCTCCTGGCGATTGAAGTTTTGCCTCAATTGAAAATAATCAATTGGCGGAGCCAATTGCCACAAAAGTTTTGGTTCTTTTTCAAAAGAACAAGCACCATATAGCCAATAGCTCCTAAAATCTAGTTTTGCCTAAACTCAAAGTATGTGGTTGTCCGAAAAGATAACCTGATTATACAGAGAAGGTTAATCTAGGTCTGAACAAAAGTTTTGGTTCTTTTTCAAAAGAACAAGCACCACAAAAGTAGAAAGAAATTCCAACCACATACTTCGGAAAGTAGAGAGTAAGGGCAAAAAAATAAATAAATAGTCTAGTTCTATAAATATGCTCAGATCTTACGACTTCCGACCGCAATCTCCACCAGGGCTGCGGGGAGCGGTCCCTGGTCGCCCATGGCCTGCAGAACGTTTCCGGGCCACGAGTCGGGAATGACTGCGTGGACAATCAAAAACGCGAGGAGTTTGCCTTCGGGCAAAACCAGCGAGTTGAGGGCGTGGACGTGGGCTTCCGTCAGGCGTCTGCCGCACTCTACTTCCTTCGCGAGCTGCCATAACACAGGACCCGTCTCGGGCGAGAGAGGCAAGATCAAGTCGGGATCGACTCGACACACCTCGTGGATGGGCACGATCCGTTTCGAGTAGAGCAGGGCTGACAGCACTCGGAGCCTCTCTAGCGGCGTCTCGTCAGCGGCCAAAAGTGCCGGCAGGAATTCGCCGTTGAGAGTCGCCAGGGACTCGGACAGGGCTCTGAGTAGCGAGTACTCGTCCGTCATGCGGAGCTTCTCGAGGGCGACGTTCTCGCCCGCCAAAGACAAGCTGCGAAGGGCAGGATGCGGCGTCAGTCCGTAGACCATGGCGAGGATCTGGCGCATGGCCTCGAGCTCGCCAGCAACGCGGATCATGCGGGGATCGGCGCTCGTGAGCTGGTCACACACGAGCTTGCCAATGAAACTGAACCGCTGCGTGCCCAAAAGGCGGTCGAGAAAGGGCGCGAGCTGCTCGCTGAACAAGTGGGCGACATCGTGCCAGCCTTCTATGGGCACTTTGTGCGCGAGCGTGTTCATGGGCGCCTGTTTGCGCACGAGAATGACGCTTTCGGCCCGCGACAGCCGGTCGCTGGCAAAAACAGGGTCGTAGCCAAGACAGATCCGCTGGCTGCGGTCGCAATACTTGCACACGGGATGCGTCTCGTCGCACTTGATGCGGCGTTTCCGGCAGGTGAGACAGCCCGTCTTGGTGCGACGCTTCACCTGCGGATTCGCGAGATCCTGGTGCGGCGAGCGCCACGCCTGCATCAGTGCCGCGTGGGCAACGTGGACAAGCTGCGCAGACGCCGCAGACGCCGCCGCAGCCATCGCCGCAGACATTGGCTGGCCGTTGGGCTGCGTGCCCTGTATGGGCTGGCCGCTCGTCATGGTTCCGGGGTTAGGGTGTCCGTGTCGCACGGGACCCACTGGTCCCACTTGACCTACTTGACCTACTTGACCCACTGGTCCCGCTTGGCCTACTTGACCCACTTGGCCCACTTGGCCTACCTGACCCACTTGGCCCACTTGAGCAGACGGAGGCGGTCCTGCCGAGAGACTGGTGGGACTCGACATGTGCGAGCCCGGACTCATCGCTGGAGTCTGGCTCTGGTTGTGGTAAGGAGCATAATTGTACTGATTGTTGTACTGGCCGTTGTACTGGCTGTTGTAGCCCTGGGGGTACGCAGGGTACTGGTTCTGGTACTGGTTCTGATACTGGTTCTGGTAGTTGGTACCTTGGTAGTTGTTGCCCGGGTAGTTGTGGTACATCATGTACGGGCTCGGCGGCGAGTGCACGCCGCCATGTCCGCTTCCGGGACGGGTCGGGTAGTCGTACTCCCGTGGAGCCTCGAACGCGTAGTACGTCGGTACGTACTGCGGCGCAGCCATCGGCATGACGTGCGACGTCCCCAGCGAGTTACGGTTGTGTGGCGGCTGCTGTGTTCCGGGATCCGAGTTCCGTGGGGTTGTTGTCGTCTGACGCTGGATCAACGGCTGCTGTCCAAGAGGAAGCCGTTCCGGTTCCTGGACTGGTTCCGGTTTCGTCTGCGGATCGTAGCATGTTGGCGGCGATGGCGGATGCTGCGGATGCTGGACGGCTCTATTTAGCGGCAGGACCGGCGCCGGTGGGGGAGACAATTGTCCCGACGCCGATAACAGCGACGAGATGCCGGGTAAATTGCGTTCGGGCAGGTTACGATCTCTCATGCTAGCGCCCGTTCCACCTCCACGTTCACCTCCTAAACCAACGTTCACACGCTCTGCCAAACGGTCTGGGGCGTGGAGGTCAGACATTCCGGCATTCCCCACGTCACTGGAGCGCGTGGGTGAGGCCCCCAGCCCATCGTTGCCAGACCCTACGGAACTGGTCCGAGGTGACAGTGGCCCTCCGGGAGCTGCTGATGTGATATGGGACCGGCTGATCGAACCTAGTTCGGAGTTGCGGATATTATGGCCTGAGTCATAGCCGTTTTCGGAGGCTCGAGCGGGGCCGTAGGCGCCCTGGGGCTCGTTCCCGTGGTGGTTCGCGTTGGCAAGAGGGGTGGTTTGGCATTGATTGTGGCCGAAACCAACCGAATTGTCTGTCGAACCCTGTTTCTGGTTCTGGTTCTGGCTCTGGCGCTGGTTCTGGTTCTGGCTTTGGTTCTGGTTCTGGCCATGGTGCTGGTTCTGGCCCTGGCTCTGGGGCTGGCTTTGGTTGTGGTGGCTGTGGTGGCTGTGGTCGAGCCTTGTCTCGCCCTTTAAACTCTGCGGACTCAAGCTCGGAGGCAGTGTACGCACACCGCTGGCTGGGTTCATTGCTCGAGTGCCGCTATTGATCTATTCCTCACGGGACGCCTGTGGAGACGAGACAATCGCCATATATAATACGCACGAGCGACGAGTCGTTACTAGGTTCATTCTTGGCGGTGTGGTTTTTTTTTTCCTAGCCCCATAATGCACCTGGTGGGGCTGCAGGGGGACCTTGTTCTGCAGCTAGGTGGAGTTGGGCGTATCTGCACGTCTAGCGAGCAAGGGGCAATCCGAACTGGCATCGACTCACCAGCTGGTCCAGGGGGGGAGAGGGTGCGGCAAGAGGGGGGCTAGGTCGATTACGGGCCATGCAAGACTTGCATAATTATTAACCCTAAGCCTGACCCTCACCCCAGGACCAAACACTGGTGAAACGTGACTTGTATGGCCCTAGCAATTCCCCACTATGCCAAGCCGTCTGGGCCACGGCTATAGCGAGAAGGGTACGACGGGTGTGGGGGCCGTCGACACATTACTCTTTTTTTTTCAAAGAACGCAATCATCCACTAGCGACCCGCTCGCTCCCACCCATAAAACAGGGGGACGCTCGAGATCTGGCCACGACGGAAATCGCGAAATTACCCGAGTATTGTCCTTTGCAGCTCTCACCACAGCCGTTCGCGCAAGGCGGCGGTCGTGGTGCCGCATGCGCAACGGCTCTCGGCCCGGGTCTGGAAACTTTAATCCCGCGGCAGCCGGACCGACGCGACAGACCCCCCATTCCTCGGTGTCACTGTCGCCACTTTTGCCGTTTTCGCTAATGGCGCCATGGAGCCATGATGACACGACGCAGATCCCCACGATGGGGCAGCCTGAACCCTTTTCCTTTTTTTTTTTCCTTTCCTTTTTTTTCGGTTGTCGCAATTGCGACATAACAAACGACATAATCGAACAGCATGGCCCTGTCGCTTGCCAGTTACGCCAGGCAGGTCAGTTACACTAGTTTTACGGATACATATACAGTGTTAACTTGTCAACGGAACGGCACCAAACTCGTGCGATTTAGCCGTGACCATGGGCTCCCTGTGCCGATCTCCAGCCATTCCGGATTGTACTTAAATTTAGCACCGGCGCCCCGTCCAGCCCCTTCCAGGGCCCCTGTACCCATTTGTGTTTTGTGACTCCGAGGGCAGTCTTGGCACGGAAAATAAATGGCAATTATCACGTTCCGTTTAACACTGGGCCAGATCCTGCAACGCGATGCGTCTGCAATGCCATGCGCTGTGCGCCGAAATCGCGCATGTCGAAAGAACAATGCTTATACTTGCCCAATCAGATCTGTGATGCCGTTTAACCCTTATCGCGATGTCAGCGTTTAGAGGGTGGCGGGTGGTTTGGTTACGTGCGCAATGCGTCTATCTACCTTATATGCACGCTACCTGGCGATGCCCTGGTGACAGCTGCTGCCGTTGCGGCTCATAGGGGTGCGGCTCAAACAGCCGCGTTAAAACCGCCCCGAGGTGACCTACTGGCCGAATACGACACGAAATAGACCATAATCGGACTACACAAACTAAAATCGGCTATCGGAGCTCGCTTAGGGAGAAACCCTAATACTAGGACGAGAATCCGCAGCAAAAAATCGGCATCGCCTAACTGAATGACTAATCGCATGCGAGCCTTATTTTAATCTCCTTGTTTTTTTTTTCTTTTTTTTTTGGGCCCCTTTTTGGTTCAAGCAGGTGGAGCCGTGGATTGGCGCTGACACACATGCAGATCGCTGCAGGCTCGCTTCCCCGAAAAAGCTTATCGCAGGCGAGCGCAATGATGTGAAACGGCAAATCGAGGCGATGAACTCGGTCTGTTAGCGACGCAAAAACAGCAACGAATCCATCGCCAGGTGATCCGTACATATGTCGGCCCATTCCTTTCGGTAAAGTGGCACTTCCGCACCTGTGGCCGAACCCTTGACACCACCCGCTACCGGGAATGCCCATGCAAAAAAAAATGGGAAAACGAAGCGAAGGTGGGGTCGCGTCTTTCCCCAAAGCCGTTTGGCGGCGTTATTTTGGTCTTTTCGTCACCATCGCAGTGAGTTGCCCTGTACACGACCGCTATCGCGGGTGATTTAGCGAGATCGCCGTATGGAAGGTCCCCCTAGATGTTCCCAGGACGGGGACCCTTTACCGCGACCCCTTTTTCGTCTTCTCGATTTCCCCTCCCTCTCTCTACCCTTGTGGCGCGCCACTCTGCGAGAATTAGCCGCAGATTCGCGGACACGCGATCGACACTCGCCTGTGAAGCAATCTCCGTAGCGATGGATTAGAAATGCCCTGCAGGTAACCGCAAATCTCACTTCGATCGGAAGGTGTCCGCCAGGATAGCACCTTGTGTAGGGCTAGGGTCGTCTTCCGTGCGGCTCATATGTGAGGCCTTCTCGGAGCTCCGGCGCAGCTTTAGTTATCGGTCTCGTCTCCGCACTGATGCCGTTTTTGGAGACTCGATCAGGCGGTTGTAAGTTGTCCTAATACGCTCTACAACCCACTTGGCCCAGTTCCCACTTTCCTGCGCAACCCCAGCACATTGTGGCACTTTTCACCCACTCGCGTTTTCATACCTGACGTGGTAAGTAATCTTCCGGGGGGGACAGTTTATGATTGTCGCCCATGCAGAAGCCTGTCTCGCAGCTCCCGACCTAACCCCACTGACTCATCTGTTCTGGGCCTTTGGGACAAGGGTATTATCTCCCCCCCTCCCACTCTCTCTGCCTCCTAGATCGCCAGCACCGCGGGCAAAATGGCCGAAGCCAAGCCCCATCCGCATGCTGCAGATCATGCATCGCACTCCTTGGCCACACAGTAGCGATGCATGCCAAGCTTCTGATCTCTGCTGGGGCGAGGCTTTGCTCTTGCTCTCGTCGTGTTTAGCGAGACGGACCATTGTTCGTCTCCCAGTTCGCTAACGTCGTGGCCTACTGTTCCTGGCATATTGTTCCGTTATGTTCTCTAGCGGGTTTAATCTATCTGGTGCCGCACCAGCGGCATTTTCTTTGCCGTCCGCGGTCTACGTCATCATCCAGTGTTAGCTTTTTCGAACCGGATCTGTAACGTTATTTCTTTAGTCGCACCTTGTTTCACTCTCCGGTTTCTGCCTCCCACGCGAAACACGAATTTACGAGCCTAGACCTCTGTGCTATTTATTGTGTTTAGGTAGTTGCTGTTAACCCCCCAATCTCGCTAAGGTGCGTCAATCTCTTTCATCTGGGCACATAACTAACGAAGGCAATTGTGTCGGGCTGCCTCGAGGCCAATTATTGTCTGTACTTTGATTTTCTTTTTGTTAAAAAAGTCGATCCATAGTCGGTCCGTTTGCGCCTCACGTGGTGAGTGCTCCTCGCATCTTGTATCCGAATGCGCCAGGATCGGTCGCGATCTGCACCTAACCCTGGAGAGCCATCAGATCGGCTAGCCTTCCCTCTTTAGTCGCCTGATAGAGTATGGTATGTGAGAAGATTCAGCACCACCAGCTCAATTTCGACAATTCTTGTTTCTGTCTTCAAAAGGGGTACAACACCATCGTTTATCTTTGAAAAGAGGTTTTAGTTCAATTCAGTTTAGTTTATATTGGCGGGCATGTATCAACCATACGAAAACCTTCTTCTGAAAAAGATGCACGACCTTGCTTCCAGTTCGCCTATCGCTAATATTAATTGCTCAACACAATGGACGGCACAGACTCTACATCGTTTTCAAACGACATCACATAGAGCTCGTTTAGGAACCTTGTAGTTAATCGGCCCAATCCATTGATGGTGCCAACTGCCGCTAAAGTTTCAATCCGCTTTTCAAAGGAAAACCCACATTCAACGACATCACAATAGTATTTTGAGACAGTTCGCACAAATCAATTGACGAGGTACAAAAGTATTGGTTCTTTCTCAAAAGACCTCCAATCACTACACTGAAAACCCCTGAACGAGGTCAGAGCCTCAAACAAATTGTTATGACGTTTACTGACGCACCTAGGATATAGTATGTACATTTTATCTGGCCTTGCGAGAATCAAAGTCTTTGAGCATCGTCTCCCGCGCTGCAGTCACCAGCGTCTCCGGAACAATCGCCGGCATAGTCTCGGCTATCCGTTCGACTGCTCCCGCAAGGGCGAAGTCTAGAAGCTCAGGAGCATGAGCGAGGGCCGCCAACGCGTCCGATAACAGCTGTTTGGCAGCAGGGTTTCCAGCTTTGGCGTCAGACACAACGTTGCCGGTTACAAGGAACATGTACGTGTATTTGTTTGGAGCCAATCGCGCACGTTTGCCCGAGTTCATCTCGTCAAACAGCTTTTGAGCAACGCCGTAGCGTTTGGCATTCACTGCTCCACGCACCACTTGGTTGTGTGTAGGGACATTCGGTGGCAGGTCGCGAGCAGACATCATCCCGAGATACGCGACAGCATTGTCGACGCCCTGGGACCCTCCAAGTCGCATCTCGAGATCAATTATTGCGCCGAAGGTCTCGATATTTAGCTTGTATTCGGGAGACTTGGCCATCATCTGGAAAATATCCCGGCCATACTGAATGTCCTGTTGGCTCTTGCTCATTCCATGGGCGAGAGCCGTCAGCATGTGCTCGTTGGGCTTGATATTGCTAGCCTTCATCTCCGCAAGCACATCGTCCACGGGCAAACCTCTGCGAATCAACTCAGATACAACATGAGTGTAGGTGACCACGTCCGGAGTCAGTCCATACTTCTCGATCATGCCAAAGTACTTTCTCATGAGTTCGGGTTTTTTGGCTCGTTGTGCAGCCCTGATCAAAATGTTGAACGTGTGGCGACTGGGCTTGATGTTTTCGTGTTGGGTTAGATACGCAAGAATGTCGTTGGCAGTGTCAAAGTCCCGCAGTCCCTCTGCCGCCGCTACTAACGCAGTGTTCACCACATACGTGTCTACGAGCTTCGGTTGACTCTTGAGCTCGTTGAAAAGCTCAATTGCCTCGGAATACTTGCGGTTTCTCGTCAAATTTGAGATCCTCACTGCATAGCACGACGCGTCGGGTACCACCTTTGCGTTGACCATCTGCTGCCATACCCCCTTTACGAGTTGACCACTATTCTCAGTGGCAAGCGATGCCGCTCTCAGCAGCGCGGACCAGCCAACAGTCGAGAGGGCATTTTCGTGAACAGCCACGAGCTTGTTCCATACCTTGAACGCCATATCCACCTGTCGTGTTTCGGCAAACTTCCGGATGAACGCAGCGAAAACCTCCTCGTTCAATTTGTCGGCGGATCCGGACCGCTCAACTTCGTTCCACAACAACCTCACAGTGCGGAAATTTGCTTCCGTGAGCTGATCAAGGTATTCTTTAGTGGAGTAATTGTTCGTAGCATATCCTCGGAGTTTGGCGATTGCATCTAACACGAATTCGCGATTTTCGGGAGACTTGATCCCGCCGTAAGGACGTAAAGCACCAAGAACATTGACCGGGAAGTCAGTCCTGATCACTAACTTCAATGCAGTCGCCGGATCGAAGTCTGCATCTTTCGATGATTTACTCGATGCAAGGACATATGCCGCCAATGCAGCCGTAGCAGCAGGCTGGAACGCAGGTTTTTCAACAACTTTATCAACTGTTCTTGTCTTTGAGCTCAACGTCTCGAGCAACCGCACCCAGGGCTCGATCGCTCTTTCAGGGAACCCAGCATTGATAAACAGTAGGCTCAAACGCGCCGTGGACTGTGGATCGGTCTTGCCGGCATTTAGAAGCTGTTGGTTTGAAGTCAGAGCTGCTTCAAGCTCGCCAAGCGTCGCCTCCTTCTTGCCGAGATTTCGAAGAAGATCGTGAAGATCCTGTCCCTGCTTTGAAGTTGTTTGTTGGGTTGCTGCGTTGGCCTGGGCAGATCCAGGCACTTTTTCTGCAACATTGACGGAACTTGCTGCGGCGGTCGAATAGCTCCGAAGCCGTACAGCTCTGCTCCAAGCACGCAACATGTTTACAGGCCGATGGATGGACTGAAATTTCGCTTACCACATTCTGCCCTAAAGTTCAAAGTCTCGTGACATCAATCATTTCGCTACTGTACTATAAACTAGAGCTACAGTACATGTCTTAATTATGCTTTTTCGTCAAGATCGCTTGATTCACCAGATGGTTTTGGCGGGGCCCGGTAAAGTGTGATCTCGCATTGCTTGTAATACCGTCGACCTGCCTCATCAACTAGCACCAGCGACAAAAATGTGCGTACAGAGAACTTCTTGTTGACATCTTTCATCGTAGGAACGAGATCAAACCCAGCTAGTGGCAGTCGAATCGGTATTTGCTCGCCTCGCACTGGTGATCCGTCCATAATCTCGTAGCGAACTAATTGTTCACTGTCGGTTTGGGAGTTTGGCGTTGCCCCAATTATCTCTCTTCGCACGAGGTTTAGCTCCATATGTTGTAGCTTGAGCCGCACCAGTCTAAAGTAAATCCGACCCATGATTGTGTCTTTGAGTTCTAATTGGCCATTGGCAAATTCGAATTCAATGTGCAAACAGTCCTCGATCCCCACGTCGAGCATCACCAGCGGTGCGTCGGCAGGAGGTTCCTGGTAATTGTACACCCACAAATCACGTTCCCGCGTGACATCGTTGAGTTTCGTTTGTACTACAACACGAACAAAGTACCGAAGCCGTACTCTCTGGCCATTGTAGCTCTCATATGGTTTGTCCACGCTTCGGAACTCAAAGGGGAAAGTCTCGGCATGTCTGAGTTCGCCAGGACTGGCCACGTCCTTGGCCACGCTCACAAACTCGTCCAGACCCGATTTGTCGCCAATCATTTCAATGCATCCGACAAATTGGACGCGGATACCGAGATGGTCGACCTTGCGGCCATCGCGTGGTCGTAAGGTAACTGTGCCTCTCACCGCCTCGTCGCGGTCAAACAATGGCGCCAGCTCGCGAGTATCGCGATTGAGGATTTTTGTGCTTACAATCTCTCGTGAATCCTCATCGCTGAACTTGATTTCAACGTCCAAACTGGGCCCAAACAGCAGATCCATTCCAACTTGCCCCCCAGACTAATGGCTAGGCTGGCGATATGAGTCCACGTAAGCACGCACCGCTAACATCTGCTGAATGCCACAGCTGTACACTTGACAATGTATTCGGTATTAATTTGGGGAATATCGTCTAACCTACATATCAATGGACGAGACGTACCTGAATTCGCCATGGTTAGGATAGTAGCGAATGCTTGAATTTGATAATAAAGAAAGTGGCTTCAATTAATGCATTTATATTTTCATCCAAGTTTTAAATCATAACTAGATACTCTGTATTAAAAGTCGGAGGCGTCCTGGACGTCCTCCAGCATCACACGGTGCTTGGGTGTGCGGTTGGATGCCGACTTGAAGGAGTCGCTCGAACTATCAGACTCGACGCTTTCAGTATCGCTCGATTCGCTTTGACTCTTTGCAGCTGCATTGAGCTCAGAAACCGCTTTCCGTTGACGGGTGAGTACCTCGTCCAGCTTATCGGCAAGCTCAACTGAGCCCTTGGTGAGATCATGCTTCACAGACCGCAGCTTCTTGGATACCTTCAGGTCATCAAGTTTGTTGTAAACAGTCTCAGTTCGCATCTGCGTGTCCTCAAGAACTTGGAGCAATGAACGTGCAATGTTCAGGTTATCGGTGGGACGAGCTGTACTCACACGCGTGTAGACATTCGTGAGGTGAACGAGTTCAGTGTGGAGAACGTCGAGCAACGCAATGTTATGCGCATCAGCTTCCTCCTCCTGCTTTTCGACACTACGCTTGCCACGCGAGCGGTGGTGCTTGCGACGGTGGTGCTTGTGACGGGGTTCGGATTCAGCATCATCTCGAGGGTGGTCCTCGTTATGCTTAATATTAGACTCCGGCTCCTCTGAAACAACTTCTGGGGTCGACGCATGCTGGTTAAGTTCTTCCGGTTCGGATTGTTCGACAACTGGCTCCTCAACAATGGGCTCCTTCTGCTTGGAGTCTTCCACTGGAGTGCCAGGAGTCACGTCGACGTAATCCTTGTCGTCGTCATCGTCAGATGAAGCAACAGTCTCAGCAACTGCGTCGTGGTCATTCAAAAAAGGCACCGACTTGGTCTGAGACTCGGGTTGTGATGGCTTCTGCTCAGGTTCGGCTCCTGGAGACTCGACAAACTGGACCGGGAACGGGCTCAATGCACGAATCAAACTCTCAAACGGATCTTGGTTCTGGTTCTGAACCTCTGCAAGGTGTTGAGCGTATCGCCAACGGACATTCTCGAGGTTCTCACGCTCGCGACGGGCTCGAGCCTCAGCACGAGCGAGCTTCTCAGCTTGTGCACGCTCAATTGCAATCTGGCGTTGACGGATCAGGTGTCTGTATGCAGCCTGGCGTTCAGCTTCAGCCTGGGCCCTACGGCGCCTCTCACGTTCTTGCTCACGCTCCTTTTCCAACGCCAATTCACGCTGGTGACGTGCCTGGAGCTCAGCCCGACGCATCGCCTCTCTTCGAGCAAGATCATAAAGATCTAACTCGTTCGTAGTGTAGAGTGCAGCGTCTGGGCGAGCTCGACGGGTCTGGTGTCTGATACTTGGCTGCCTACGAGGAGCGGAACGCTCTGGGAACCCACTGGCATCAATGTAGTACTCAGTGGGAACGGCATACTCGTAGGAGTCTTGAGGATAGTAGAAGAAGCTCATGATCGGAAACTTGCTGGGACAATGTATGTGGCGGTCCGCATTTATATATACGTAACATGCAGAAGGCGATCGAAGCCCACATGCCCTTACCCTGGAACAAGGCTTACCACAGCCATTTTCGAAGCATGTTCAGGAAACCTCCCAAATATTCTGCAAACTTCTCGGTTATTCTGGGGTTAGGCGAGCAATGATTACCAGCCCAAGAAGACGTTGGCCTGCAGCTGGGAAATAATTCTCAATAACAAATGGCGTTACACAAGACAAAAAAGCAAATCAGTTGCGCCATTTCTTAGATCAATGATAGGCTCGCCTCGAATAATTGTTTTAACCCCTCAAGTAACACTATTGCTTAGAATTGTAATGGTACGATGGTTATAGGTATTATGCCACGTGATTTACACCTCTGCGCTTCTAGTCCGCAGAATATCCGAATCTTTACCCCACAATTTAGTAAAGTTCGGGTTTTTGTCGTAGTTTTCGAATGCTTTGGCCTCAATCAAGGCATTCACGAGTTGCTGGTCTCCAATCTGCCCTGGACGTCTATGCTTAAACTCAGGCTCGCGTCCGTATGCTAGTCGAGCCACATCTATCAGTATGTTAGCGGTTAGACCCCATAAAGTCAAGTGTCCGGGCTCGCCAACCTGTTTTTGCCGAGCCAGCAGTTTAAAGAAATGTTGTGGGAATCGGAGTCCGTTCCAATTGGTCTGGCGGGTGTGGTAGTTTGTATCCGACAACAAGCTCTCGAGATCAACCCCCAAAACAGACTCGACCTCAGAATTCAGTACATCTGCAACTCCTTTTGGCACATTATGCGTGCTATCCCACCTAGTCCACTCTGGTAGATAGGCAATTGACGGCACAACGCAATGTATTCGAGAACTGAGATAGGCAGGCATGTCTAGGACGTGTTCCAACTCCAATGACTGCGGCAATCCAATCTCTTCCTCAGCCTCACGTCTACAAACTTGCCATGGCTCCTCTTCAGGGGTCTCCGCCTTGCCTCCTGGGAGTGCGAGATCCCCGCCATAACTAAGCTCCTTCGACCTGACGGAGACAAGGCACCCAAGTCGTCCAGACGGATCTGTGTATAGCAGGGCCAACACACCAGCTCGTCGTTGATATGGGGTAGAGTTCCACGTGGCTGTAGGAGACGGCAGACTCGCTTTGGCCGCTCTTAGTCGCGAGAGCATGTGGCGGGCTTATGCGAGATTACGATTCGTTTTTGGGTTGACTTGGTTTTTGGTTTAAGTTCGGTTTATTTTCTCTATTTTAACGTAATTACCGAGTTGTTCGCCTTCTAACGTTTCTTATAGTTGATGCAACTAGTTAATGCGATTAGTTCGGTATGTGTTATGGTGCTTAAATAGTGTTCCCACACCGGATAAATAAATAGATTGAAAGTTAATGCCATTTCTTCGGTCCGAACGACTCGCCAGGTTTTAACTCCCGAAGGGGCTCCTGGCGGCCGTCTCTGTTGTCCAGGTAGCCATTGTTGCCCCACCACTTGGGCGCTCCACTTTTATGGGTCATGTTGACAATGAAAATAAGCACTTGCGATGCAGCAAGCCCAAGGTCGAGTCCACAGGAAAGGGTGTAGTTGTATTTCGCCCACCAATTAAACCAGTATCTTCGAATCCAGTATGAGAAAACAAGGCCCATGAAGATCCAGCATCCATAAGCATAGGGTGACGCTGGCGGCAAAAACGACGTTGAATCAAGTAGCACTGGCCAATGGACAATCCGTAGCATCGATTTCGGGAACATATAGAGCCACGCCCATGACACCACTGGACAAATAGCCCCAATCCAGAAGAAATGCAAAAGCGGCTTGTACAACCGGAAAACACGCCGAGGTCCAATGGCCCCCCAAATTACTGAGGCATTGTAGAAGGTTCTTATTGAAGGACATCGGTAGCCAAACGGTTGCTCTTCACCGCACAAGTCAGGGATGCGACCTTTGAGAACATGCAGGAGGAGAATTTGTAAAAGGCCACCCCAGCCAAGGCCAATGATCTGTACAAAGAACAAGGTACGAGGCGCCAGTTTCATGTAATGGGCCATCTTCATATTTCCAAGCACGCTCACTGCATTCAGCATCGTATAATAGGTATACGTCTTGAAGAGCATCATCGAGAGAGGGTTTCCAGGTCGAAGGTAGCCCCCAAGAATTTCTCCCACGACGTTGATGCCAATTGCTATTGTCGACACTGCGTAGATGAATGAGACAGGCACGACGAAGACCACGGAAATCAGCAATGCAAGGAACATGAGGCCAACATCAGTATGTCCAGGGTTCATTCGGACACAGACAACCATCAAGACAGTGCAGAGAACAAATAGAAGAATATACCACCAATACGGAGTCTCCCGATACTTGCGCATCAGCCTGACGTGAACATCGTCGATATTGTTCTCGGAGTTTCGCCAGTACCGAATATATCGGTGGAAGTCGAACAAGAGCGAATGAGTTATGGTTGCAGTTGAAGCTGCCATGCTCAACCCGTAGCTTATAGCCGTGGTGGTCGCGAGATAGATTGGCGAATACGCCTCGTAAAGAGCCTCGTTGAACTTGCCGTCAGTAAGAATGTTGTTCACCTCGTACTTTTGCTGGAATCGGTCATAGGTCTCATTGGCTACAATGGGCATGTACTGCGCATACCATCCATTGTTGAAGTAGATCACACCACACACAATCCACATAAACAGGATAATGCCAATCGCTTCGTTTATAAACACTCTCGTAGGCGGGACTAGCGGAGAACCGAGCCAGCCACTGAGTTGGTTCCAATCAAAAGTGATCGGGAAAACTCCCAAGCCAGACACAGCACCAAACAAGACATTGGCGGGCCCATCATTGGGCGCTATCCAAGCAGGAAAATCAAAAATGGAAAGGAACTGCATGAAATATCCCGGAAGGAGGCTGTAGACGCCGCAGCAGAACGCAGCCACAAAAAAGAACCTGAACCGCGAGATTTTCCACCCATCAGCCACATGGTTCCACTTCCGATGCACGTTATTCAGAAACGTGATCGTTACTAAATTGGTGGGCCATATCATTGCACTAGGATAAACAAGAATTCTTCGGAAGAACCCTGCCAAGCTCATTCCAATCAACTGAGTAGAAAGCGTGAGCAGTATCTGGAAACGAATATTGTAGCCGGGCCAGTGATAAAACTGCGACAATGACAGCGATATATCAGCGCTATAGGTCGTGGTGACACTGGACACCATGATGGTCAATAGTGCATGTTCCTTGACATTGAACGGCCCTGGGTTCAATTCAACGCCAAATATCTTCTTCTTTGGTACCAATCTATCCCAAACACGTCCCAACGGCCAACACACAATGCTACACAGAATCGTTGATAGAAAGAAAGGCGGATCGTGCAAACTGAAGAGAGTATTCACAATCGTCGATAAGCTCAAAAATAGTATTCCCAAAGTCCACATTCGGAGCGTGTTCTGAGGCAGTTCTGGGTCATCAATATTTGGAACAGCCACGCGTACTTCAGGATATGGTGAATTGTCGCTCAATGGCATGGGGACACTGCTATCATAGTCGTTGAGCTCGACTTCATCGGCGGCAGGAGTTTTCCGCAAGAGCCTTTGCTTCACAAGTCTCTTGAATAGTGATCCCATCGCTGAATTACTTGGAGCTTAGATCCGCATAGGCCGTAATAGTTTCTGCCCCGATGGTCTAGATCTCGACCTCGATGCGTATCTGCGCCAACACTCTCCAGATGTTATCAATTTTACTAATTGTGCCTTGGCGAAATCACGTGATGCAAGTTTGGCTTTCTATGATATCACATGGAAACTGTGCGAAATCACATGGGGCGGTATCTGTCTCCGAGGTAGCTCGCACGCAAGACGCATGGTTCTCAGTAGGATCAATGCAGTTGACACTTCCTCGTCATGATTATACCATTGCGAAGACAAAGCGGAATCTAAGCCCGGAGGACTACGTCACGATGATCTCTTGATGTCTTTATCGACTGCGGCCAATGGATCAAAATCGTCACAAATTCAAAACATTATAGCACATGAAAACAGTGCAAACTGAAGTGTGGATACTCCAGGCTGGTTGTAGCCTCGTAAATGACCTGGAGACTTTGTGATGTTGAAAAACAAACTCACAATGCAAAAATTCATCTGATTCATGGAAGAATCTGTCGAAAAAGCCGTTGAAAGTACCTACGTCATTTTTATAAATCTGTCAGTACATATGGTGCGCCGCGCCTCTTACCCGATGCATGTGAGTTTAGATGAATTGTTTCCGTACAAAGCCACTGCCAAGCCCCGCCACGGCACAAGCCCCAAACTGTTCGAATAGTTCAAGTTGAAGAAAGGGGAGCCAGCAAGAAATACTGTGCAAAAAAGTACACTACAAATATTAAATGAAATTCTCATCTATCATAATTAGACTGTTGCACATGCTCTCCCAAGGCGTAATAATGCCAATCCTGGACCTGACATTGAATGCGGGGAAACAATTTGGGAAATACTAAGCGACCTGTACCCAAACCCTTGACATGCCCCCCGCGATGGAGTCTCGACATATCTTCTAAGGGCTATAAAAGTAAGAGAAAAAGATAGGGTTTTCATTATCAACACAGAACCACAGAAATGACCATTACTCTTCACTACCTTCCCGACTCTCGATGCCGCCGTGCTGTATGGTGTCTTGAAGAATTAGGCATACCGTACGACGTTATCGTGTATCACAAGGATATGAAGACGTTCAATGCTGCGGACGAACTAAAGGGTGTCAATCCCAATGGTACTGCACCAGTTCTGACCGACGGTGATAAGACACTTATCGAGAGTGGCCTCATCCTTGAGTATTTGGTTGAGAAGTACGGCCAAGATTCCGAGCTCAAGCCTCGTAGCCACGACGAGGAGCTCGAGATTCGTATGAACAACTATGCATCTGAGTCGAACATCATGATCTTCACAATTTCGATGGCGGTTCATCGTGGTGTAGTTGCGCATTCCCCGATGGGTCTCAAGTGGCTGATGGGAGGTCTGTTCCGTACCATTGATGGAATTGCTCTGAGGCCCCATCTCGACCGTGAGATCAAACGCATCGAGGCTCTAATTAATGCCAATGGTGGCTACGTTATTGGAGGCCATTTGACGGCTGCCGATATAATGCTTGAGGCGAGCACACGGTTCACCAAGTATCTCGCTATTCCTGACAACTACGACAAGAACTATCCCGTAATTGCGTCGTGGTGGGCCCGTCTGAGTGAGAGACCTGCCCACAAGCGCGCAGTGGAGATTATCGCCAAGCTGGATGCCCTGAACGACGAGGCTAAGGACAAGCCTATCAAGCTGTCAGCTGACTTTGCGAGGTTGTAATACAGCAGTGTGGGCTACACAACGCGATCTCGAGATCTGCTGACGCGCCTGCCTAATCTTCCCGCCTCATCTTAAATTTAATGCCCACAAACTTGTCAACATAATACCTATTTTAATACCGTTCCACATGCTTCCCAAGAAGCTAGCCATCCGGGCTCCGGGAAAAGTAATTTTGTTTGGAGAACATGCCGTTGTCCATGGAGTCCCTGCCATCGCGGCATCGCTTGGTCTCCACACGTACCTGTCGTGTGAGGACTCGACCATTCCTGGCGTCATTGAACTCGACTTCCCCGATGTTGGACTGGCGGCAGCGTGGAAAATAGATGACCTGCCCTTCACGAAGGTGCCTCTGCCCACAGCACCAGACTCGCTGGACGAGGAGGTGCGTGCAAAGATCACAAAGTTAGTTGATGCCCACGTCAAGAACCCACTCGAAAGAGCAGCAGCCTCGGCATTCTTGTACATGTATGTCCACCTATGTACGCGTGAAACTGGTGCGAAACGGTTCTTTGTGCGCAGCACGCTTCCAATTGGCGCTGGTCTCGGTAGTTCGGCATCTTTCAGCGTGTGTCTTTCGGCTTGTTTGCTGCTTTTGGGTGGCCAGATCAAGCCTGGTTCGAACAAACGCGAACCCCAGGAGCAGGATCTCATCAACAAGTGGTCGTTCATGGGCGAGTCACTCATCCATGGCCAGCCCTCTGGTATCGACAACGTGGTTGCGACTCTTGGAGGTGCCGTCAAGTTCCAGCGTACGGCTGAGGGCAACCAGGTTGAGACCTACGATGACTTCCCTGCCCTCAGGCTGTTACTTACCGATACGCGAATTCCGCGAATGACGGCAGAACTTGTCGCCGGAGTCACGCGTCTCAAGCAGACGTGGCCATCGGTGGTGGACCCCATCTTGGAGAGCATTGCCGCTCTAGTCCAAGAGGCGGATCAGCTCCTCAAGACTGGAGGGTCTAATCCTGATCTCGACAAGAAGATTGGCGAGCTTGCTGATATTAACCATGGACTACTGGTGTCCCTTGGTGTGTCTCATTCCGCTCTGGAGCAAGTGAGGCAGGTTACCTCAAAGCTCAGTGCTGGTCCGACGAAGCTCACTGGTGCCGGAGGTGGTGGCTGCGCCATCACAATTGCATCCAAGAACCAGTCCGTGGATGTTCAACGCATTCGCGAAGAGCTTGGTATGCCCTACAGAGTGTTTGAGACCACCCTTGGTGGTCCTGGTGTGAGCTATGCTCCTCTTGAGGCTAATTTGCCTACTGATGAGAAGCAGCTCGAGCAGTTGCCCTGGCGTCACTGGTGAAACATAAAATCATTAAGGATGAATAAATAAATTAATGAAGATTGAGTGAGACAGACCGTTCGCGTATCAGCGTCCACCAGTCACACGGCTGGCCAGTTTGTCGACGCCGGTAGATTTCGGCTACAACTTGAACTTGAGGACCATAAGTACTCAGTCCAGAAGCTTGCATTGCCTGGAACCATTTGTCGTAACGAGCCCGGAGCTCTGTATCGCCTAACGCAACTTCACACGCGCCCACAAACCCAGTGAATGAAAACGGAATAGCAATGAGGCTCTCCTGTTGCGCATTCAGCTGCATGATCGCCTCCAAGTTCTCAATGACCCGCCGGACATATGGCTGAAGCAAGTCCGGGTTGACGTCCTTGGCTACGCGGTAGTGGTAGATGACCAGTGCGTCATAAAACGCCAACGTGTGGTGTACAATGACAGCATTCCACCTAGCCTTCTTACCCTCGGCTGTTTGCGAAGTCAAAAGCTTGTAGTTAATCTCCGGGTAGTGGTACTGGTGTCTCCAACTCGCAAGCTGGGCCTCTAAAGCAGTACACTTTGATGCGAGTTCCGAGTCAAAGTCTTCATGCGCGTCAGACTTGTCGTTTACAGCTTTTGTGCCAGTCGTGTGAGGTCTCGGAGGTTTGGCTGTATTAGCAGAAGACATATCCGAGGATACTGCTGGCGAGAATGGTGCAGTGCTTTTGTCATTAACACCAAACTCGCGTTGCTTCAGAGCCTCTCTCGAGATCTTTACACTCTCCTTGAACAGATACGCAAGCGACGAGGGCAGACCGTACATTAGCTCCATCGATGCAGCCGCGTCGCTGTAGGCGGTGTCGACGTTGTACTGGTTGAAGTAATCTTCGAGCTCTGTTTGGTTCTCCATATAGCTGAGAGATCGCTGACGCGAGTCGAGTTGCTCCAGCGTTTCCAGAAGGTGCTGCTGGGCGTTGGTCTGTTTCGGCGACATGTCTGCAAACACAGAGTCTAGCCACTTGTCATCGTCCAATGGATTGGGCGAGTCCGAATCAGTATCTGGTAAGGTGGCCGCCCGGGAAAATAGAATAGACATTGCGCAGGTTCTATGAAGCATCATCGCCTTGCGACTAACTTTAGGTCTCCGAAGTAGCCGCAGATTGATAAGACGCTGGGATGCAACAATGGCCATATCTCCTCCGGACGAGTCTCCTCTGATGAACTCCGTAACCATCAGTGACGACAATGCCACGAGGAAGTCTTTGTACTTGCCAATATTATTATTGCGCTTGAAGCACCGGGTCAGCCACATCCTGCTGGCCTCGTGCAATCGCTGGCCAAGATCGAGGTAATAGGCATAACCAAGGCTTCCTTCCTGGAAACTGTGGAGCAAGTGGTATGCACTCGCAGCTGCAACGGCATGGAGCACAGTGTAACGAACGCCAGTGGTTGTTCCAGTGGCAATGATGTCTCCAACTGCAGAAATGGCTCGAGGCGTATACACTGTGCGCCAAATGTTCTGAGGATGCTTAACCACAGACATGAACGGCACGAGGTTCGAGTAGTAGTTGCTCAACAAACATTGAGCCAATGCAGTTAGTCGAACCGAGCCCCGGTACATTGGGAGCGCTTTGTGAGGCATGTAAGGGATGTTTTGCGGTGGGAGCTTCTCAAACAGTAGATCCAGTGCATCACTATACCGTGCAGGACTTTCTGGAACAATTGAGTAGGCCTCGGGAAGCATGTCAAATAGAAAGTCGTCGTCGAGACCAAGGAAGTTATTCTCATCTGAAGGGAAATCCTCCTGGTATCCGAGGTTATCCAGTGCTGGACCATCAGATAGTAACGAGAAATTGTCTAGTGATGGGTTTGGCGTTTGCTGGTTCACACCAAAATTACTTCCCAATTCTGCCGCCAATGCTGGAGGTGGAGGAGGAACCATGTTCTGTAGTGGAGCCTGGTTATAAAGTGGGTGCTGCTGCAGCTGATGATGAGTTGGCTGGCCATGCGAATGCTGGGCTTGTGACACGATTGACATTGCCGGCGACGCATACTCTGGAATATTGGATATATTCGATGGAAACATTGGCGTTTGAGGCTGGGCACTGTACTCCTGGCCAGTATTCTGTCCTGGAGTCGAGTCTGGTTGGGCTGACGCTGCTGGAGACGGAATCCCCGGGGTCGAGCGCTTAGATCGCGACTGCTTTCCGTTCCGTCGCCGTTCACGAGTCCCGTCATTCTTGTCTTCGTGACCTCGAAACACGGCAAATGGTCCGAGAACATGCGTGTCTGCGCTCGGGTTTGAGGAGTCTAGTCGATTGAGCACTGCATCCATCTCCTCGTACGTTTCGTACATTGAGCCCGGAGGAAACTCCACAGGATCTAGCGTCCTCCGTGATTCTGACTTGTCCTTCCCAGCCCAACAGAGCCGAATGCTGTAACCTTCGCATTGGATCTTAGATCGTAAACACTGTTGGCATTGAGGCTCTCCGAGGTCGCATTTTATTTTCCGCGCCCGGCACGTCCAGCACCCAGTAAAGGACTTTGTTCGTGCGACCATGGCATGTTTTTTGGACAAAATTGGAGCCAGTAAATGTGTCGAACAGTTCCGGGGCGATAAGTTTATTTGTTAGCACACGTAGGGTCGAGTTGGGCCATGACGTGAGCGAAGAGTCCCATATGTGCTGCTGAGTAGCCGTTTTGTCAAGGGAGGCGCTTTTTTTTTTTTTTTTCTCATCTTACATTGTGGCTTCCATGACTCGCACAAAAAAGGCACAGGGGAGGTGGGAACTCTAACCTAACCTTATGTCATTTGGAAACTTCCCCGTGCCCAGGTCGGCGATTTACACGACTTTATTTATGGGCAGCTCGCATGAATTGTACGATTTTGTCTAGACTTCCGACAAGATTGTCGGTACTCTGTTGAGTGGGGCCTTTTTAAAATTTGTAGTTAGACGTCAGGTTCGCTGGATTCTGGGCCCGTTGAGACAAATAAGCTGAAATGTATGCAATAAAGTCTCCCAAATCCTTGGCAGGCTTTTATGATATTGGCGTCACGGCGTGAACATTTACACAATACTGAAAACGCCCCGAAAAACAGTGCGTACTGGCACTGACAGCCTTTAAACACCCTTTCCCTGATTCAAAACGCACCAAACTTTTAGTCACGCCCATTTCAACCAATTTCTTGTTATGCGTTTGAGTACATGCTTAACTTAGTCCTAAGGCAATTGTCACTCAGTGACAGTTGACCAGCGTTGGACGCGTACATCGATCATGGCGGGGCCAAGTACAGAAGGACGAAGGCGTCCTCGAGCAAATCTATTCGCCAACGATCTCAAGTCACTTCTTTTTGCATTCGGTGACGTCTCCAATCCCTATCCAGAGACAGTTTTGGTGTTGGAGGATATCCTTCAGGAGTACTTGATGCTCATGTGCCAGGAAGCCCAACGAGTCGCTCGTGCAGCCAATCGCACTAAACTCAAGGTCGAAGATTTCAAGTTTGCACTGCGAAATGATCCTCGGAAGCTCGGACGTGTGGAGAAGCTTCTGCAAATACAGCGTGAGATTGATGAGGCTAGGCGGACAATTGACTACACCGAAGGCAAAGCGTTGGCAAAAGTGTATGAAGAACCACAACAATCTTCAGCAACAAGCCAAACACCTCAGGCCAATGGCACCAGGGCGAATGGCGACACAGCTGGCACGAGCCAGGGCGCGCTGCCAGCCACCAACCAGCAAAAAGAGTAGTGAAGTTTCAGCTCCACATTATTTATTTTAGTTCAGTGTACTTTGAACAATGCCTTATTTTTACTATGTACGTTTTACGGATTAAATATCAACGTGCTGAGAGATGGTGCTCGAATTGCCTGCAGAAATGAACCTTGTCCACCATGTGTTAAGGACCACAAGTAGAATGCGGCCAATGTTTTTGGGGAACTCGAGATAGGAGTTGAAAATGAACTTCAATGCTTGTCCCGTCCACCAGATGTGGAATTTAATTTGGTACTTCCACGAATCCTTGTCGACCAAAGTGTTGAATGCATAGTTACGGAACCACGTAACAGCTGCCACAGAATGCGAAATGCGTCCGAAAGTCTGGATGAGTGCAACCAGCTCGCTGCGGCGGAAGTCGCTAAACACTTCTGCAACTGCCTCCATATCATCCTCAGGACGCTCTGGAAGCTCAAGCAAGATCTTCAGCGCAGTGCCATAGCCTGCTGTCTGGATCTTTCCCCACAAACGACATCGCTCACATCCAACGCAGCTCATGAGTGCGTTGACATTCCTGACCCTGCGCCGGAACTCGTCCTTGAGAGCTGCTCCCTCAGGAGTCGCGAACAATTCAGACTCTGTGATTCCTTGCCTGGATTTCGCGAGAAGAGAACCCAAGAACGCAAGGGCGTGTCGCACAGTAGAGTCAACCTCGTTACAAGTTGGTGAAAACGACAAAAACTGCTGATACTTTTCCAGTTTTGAAACTGCACGGCTCATCAACACATAGTCAAAGAACAAGTAGTTGATGCGATCTGGATGCCAGCCAACCCTTTCAACAAAGATATCAAGATTCGGTTCCCACGCGCCACTGGTCACATTAAGCCAATCATAACTCAGATGGGTAGAGATACTGGCATGCATTCCACTGAGGAGCTTGTAAAACAAGCGCTGCTCAACACATTGTGCATCCAATTGCGTCTTGATCTTTTCATTTTCTGTTGCAGTCGAATCACGAGGGTGGGCGAACACTTGCGCGAGCTGCATTTTAGCAGGAATTCCGCTATCCGCATCAGGGGAACCCGTCTCCACATTGAATCGACGGCCAAACGCTCTGTCGGCAGCCTTTTCTGCTCTGGTCTTGGTCGAATCCGTCGACGATTTGTTATAATCCGACCCAGTATAACCGAAGCAATTCTCATTGTAGACCTGCGCCCACATGTTGTGAGCATGATCACCGGCATAACCAGTAAATCGTTCAATGTTGTCGGTGAGATCGACCCAAACACCAGTGGATTCAGAGCTCTCATCCTCAGGGTAACAATAATCGCGGTCGACCGATTTCTTTTGCGCAGCAAAATAAATCGGAGCGTCGTCCGGAGCACAGTTCTCCAAGCTTCCCTGAGGAGCACGTTTACTCACCGAGTTTTTCCGCAATCTTCCAAGGTACTGAGGCGTCTTGAACTTGATATCGTCGTCAGATAACGGTTCAATCGCACATGCCCGGTTGCCACACACGGCGTCCTCGTCTTTCCAGGGACATCGCGAGTCGGAGAGGTCTACCTTGTAGGTACGGAAGTACGGGCTCGTGATAAGCTTCGACAAGTAAGGCTCCACCTCACTGTTAAGCTCCTGAACCTCTTGAATCGTAAGCCCGTTCGTGTCTCGGATCACATCGTGGGGACAATTAAGCAGAGCCTGGTTCTCGGGAGCTTCGAGTCCAAGACCGTTCAGCAAACGCTCCTTTGTGGCAGCAGCCACCATCACAATAAATAAAACGAACGTCAACAAAGACTTCATTTTTCAAAAAAGGTGCAGTCTTCTAGATTGTCAAGCGGTAAGTAGCACGGAGATCTTGAGAAGATTTGACTCGCGACCTTTTAAGATAAAAAAAAAAAGATTGGCGACCCTCAGAGTCTAAATGTGCAGTCGAAGGGGGCGACTCGTTCAAGGTTAGATGCGCTGTTAAGAGTATGCAATTATCAATTAAGCCCACCCGCCGCTCGTAATCTTGAATGTAAAATGGCAGGGGCGGATCCGTAAGTGGGATTGTTGGGAGGCGTTGTGGGACCGTTCTGTTGGACACGCGACTGACAGAATCTTAATGTGTGCAGGCGACCTCCCATAGATCTGTCAACCTGCATTTGTCAGAAACTTTTTTTGCCGGACGGAAATTTCAGATCGCCAAAAGAGGGTCGTTTTCCAAATACAAAATATAAATGGGATCCCATCGTACCCCAGAGGAAAAGGCCGAGCGAGCTGCCCGGAAAGCCGCTAAGAAGGCCAAGAAGGAGTCAAATTCAACCGAAGACGGTGGTAAAGTCGAGAAAGCAAAGTCAAAGGTTAAGGAAAGTCGCGACAACGAAAAGAAGCTCAAGAAAGCACTTGATCAGCACTCTGAAAAGACTCAATCAGCTTCGCCGGAGGATGTTAAGAATTTCCTTGACACCAATGCCGTCAAGATTGAGACGTCGCTGCCAACTTTGAACCCATATCTGACCATGGCGGAGGTGCCGCTAACACAGCAATTGGCATCGAAGCTCACGAGATTTGCAAAGCCAACACCAATTCAGTCAGCTACATGGCCGCAGCTGTTGGATGGACGTGATGTTGTTGGTGTTGCCGAGACTGGAAGTGGAAAGACTCTTGCATTTGGTGTTCCTGCCTGCCAAAGGATCGCTGTGGAGGGCTGGACTGGAATCAATGTTCTTGTGGTTTCTCCTACGCGTGAACTCGCTATGCAAATTGATGACAACTTGAAGCTGCTGGACGCGAACGCAGTTTGTGTTTATGGTGGTGTTCCCAAGTACGAGCAGCAGAAGCTGCTGAAACAGCGTCATCCTAATATTGTTGTGGGAACTCCTGGCAGATTGAAGGATCTCATTTCTGATGGTTCATTACCTCTCAACAATATCAAGTACCTGGTTCTCGATGAGGCCGATCGTATGCTCGAAAAGGGATTCGAGGAAGACATCAAGGAGATTCTTGGACAGTGCCCTTCGAAGGAGCAGAGACAGACGGTCATGTTTACTGCCACGTGGCCCGTACAAGTACGTGATCTCGCGTCTACTTTTATGCGCGACAGCCAAGTGGTCAAGGTCTCTATTGGTGATGCTGATGAACTATCTGCTAACAAGCGGATCACTCAGATTGTTGAGGTCGTCGACCCACGATACAAGGAGCAGCGTTTCCTTGACGTGCTCCGTAAATACTCTCCCAAGAACCAAAAGGTGCTTGTATTTGCATTGTACAAGAAGGAGGCCACTCGCGTCGAGCAACTTCTGAGAAGAAATGGGTATGCTGTTGCCGCAATTCACGGTGATTTGACCCAGTCCCAACGTACAGAGGCACTCGCAGCCTTCAAATCCGGAAAGGCTAACCTCATGTTGGCTACTGATGTCGCTGCTCGTGGACTTGATATTCCCAACGTTAAGGTGGTGATCAATTTGACGTTCCCATTGACAGTTGAGGATTACGTTCATCGCATTGGACGTACTGGCCGTGCTGGAGAGACTGGTACTGCCTATACTTTGTTCACTGAGCAGGAGAAGCATCTTGCTGGTGCGTTGATGAATGTTCTTCGTGGTGCGAACCAGCCGGTACCCGACGAACTTCTCAAGTTTGGCTCCCACACTAAAAAGAAGGAACACAGTCTGTATGGTGCCTTCTTCAAGAACGTTGACCCCAATGCGAAGGCGAAGAAGATTAAGTTCGACTAAAATAGATAATTGACATCGTTAGCTTTTGTCAAGCAGGACGCGTACTGCGACAACAACGCAGCATATAGAGACATAGGGACTCAGGCGTTCTCCTATTCTTGCTCCTTTCCATAGCGTTCCGAGGACGCCAGTCTTTCGTCTATCGACTAAACTCGGGAACAGGGCACGGATGTATGTGGCTGTGCAAATTAGCAGAAGGAGCACAAGCAGCAAGGACTGGAAGTTGAAGATGGCAGACATTGAAAAGCGTTGCTGGAGTCCACAGGCTCTTGGCTCTCACTTCAATGTTGCACCGTTTCGACTACAGAGAGTGGTTTCACCTGCTGTCTAAGCGTGCTTAAGGCAGGACTGTAAACTTGTAGGGTAAAAAAAGGACACAAACCCATTTTGATGGTATTGGCACACACTGTAAGCTGGGAGGATCCCCCTTGCCATTCCAACCCTCGTGTAACCCCAGATTCGCATGGCCTTACTCAGACCTCTGTCTGGTTG
This sequence comes from Wickerhamiella dianesei, assembly GCA_022577725.1. Classification (NCBI taxonomy): domain Eukaryota; kingdom Fungi; phylum Ascomycota; class Dipodascomycetes; order Dipodascales; family Trichomonascaceae; genus Wickerhamiella; species Wickerhamiella dianesei. The sequence goes on along the minus strand of JAKIRV010000012.1, from coordinate 177,787 downwards.
CCAGGATACAAGATCCAACTTCAGAAGAGGGGTTTGTCTGCACAGCAGCAGTTGACACTTGATTCAGCCCAATCTTAAACTATTTGTATCAATGAGTGATATACGTCTTGATGGTGGTGACAGATACGGTGAGATCAAGCGGAAGGTGCTTGATGAGCGACTGGCAAATGAGATTGCTGAGTTTTTGCCCACTCGCCTCCAATTGCACACCGAATGGAAACTCAAGTACAGTTTAGAACGCAACGGGGCTAGTTTGCGGACTCTATATGAACACAGTAAGCCTCTGGCTAATGACAAGCAACAACACGGCTATGTTCTTGTTATTGAGGATGCCAAGGGCGGCAAGTTGGGCGCCTACATTAACGAGCCCTTGAAGCCCACAGAGGGGACTCATTTCACTGGTAATGGGGACTGCTTCTTGTGGAAGAAGCCGCATCACTCTAGTTTCAAAGGTTTCAAGTACACAGGGGCTAATGACTTTATCCTGTTTTGTACGCAGGCGTTCTTCTCCATGGGCGGAGGCAATGGCTACTACGGTCTCTGGCTCGATGACGATTTGAACAATGCCGTGTCGTGTAGTGTGCCCACTTTTGACAATGAGGAGTTGAGTGGCCAGGGACCGAAATTCCAAGTTGTCTCTCTTGAAGTTTGGCAGATCTGATCGCTGTAAGTTTGTTAATTCGTTAAGTTCGTTTAATATTATGAGTTGCCTCAGCATATTCAATTGGATGTGTATCTCGAACATCCTCGATTAGGTGTTTCATGTGCGCCTTGAGCCAGTCGACATTGCTGGATATCGCCTTCACAAGGTCCTTGCTTTTGTGACTGAGTTCTCGAATTTCTGGCACTCGTTTTGAAGCTTGAGACTCAAGCTCTTGGAGTTCTTTAAGTTGAGCATGGAGCATTCCAGACAATTGAGCCTGTACTACTAAAGCTCTGTCCAACGGAAGGACGTCGTAGGCACGTACTATCTGTTCCGTGACTCGATGCTCAGCAGAGTCCTGAATTGCTGCAATTGATGCGGCGGAACCTGCATAGGACTCGCTATCACTGCTATCGCCTTCATCGTCCATGAGCAGTGGAAAGTCTCAGAGATCGCGAGAACAAGTTGACTGTGTACCTGACATAAGTGGCTAGAGGACGCGTGAGTTACTGCCTCTGGACCGCTTGGAAGCGGTTGCGGTCCTTTCTTAGAGTGAAAAAAGGATTTTCTTGAAAGTCCCTCCCTCAGATATATATTGAGATTGATACGCTGCTACTGTCGGTTATTATAAAATTGTTGTCACAATTCATCGCACCACTTTCAGTCCAAACTTAAACCATCTAGATGGCCTTCAGTCGGTGCTCGAGGATAATTAAACTTGGTTTGACAAGTTATCGTTCAGTCACTATATAATTTTTTTTTAGCTACGATACAATTGAGCGACTGAACCAGAAGAAGATCATATGCACCTGGGGCCCAGGCATCCGTTTTTGGGCGGCTGACACACACCTCTCTCTGGTCATTCTGGGCCAACACGCCATATCTATCGCTCTCGACATACGGAGATTCCCGCAGCGACAGCTAGCGTTGGAGCTCTTTTCGATTCCCGAAAGATTTCGATAGTCTTTAAGTGGCCAAAATGGCTTCGCGCCTTAGACCCTTTGGGTTTCTCTTTGAGAAGAGTCTGAGTGACTTGATCCGGGGTATACGGTCGCGTAGGGATCCCGATGCGGCACAAGAATATCTCAGACAAGTAGTCGCTGAATGTCGAGAAGAAGTGAGATCGCCAAGACTCGATGTAAAGGCTACAGCTGTTTTGAAACTGGCATATCTTGAAATGTTAGGCTTCGACATGAGTTGGGCTGGATTCCACGTTGTTGAAGTGATGGCAAGTCCGCTGTTCCAACAGAAACGAATTGGCTATCTCGCAGCTATGCAAAGTTTCAGAGCAGATCCAGAGCTGTTAATGCTGGTCACGAATTTGCTCAAGACAGATTTGGCAAGCTCAAACTCTAGTTTGGCCCGTGTAGCGCTGGCGCTAAGTGGCCTTGCTTCTGTTGTCACTCCTTTACTAGCTGCAGATGTGAGTGATGATGTTCTGCGAATGTTGAGCCACTCAAATCCCTATATTCGAAAGAAGGCAATACTAGCGATGCATAAGGTGGTTCTTCAGTATCCTGAGGCACTCCAGGCTAGTTTGCCAAGGCTAGCCGAAAAGCTCGATGATGAGGACTCGAGTGTTGTGGCAGCAGCGGTCAATGTAATTGGAGAATTCGCTCAGCACAGTGACGATCCTGCTCCGTTCGTTGCATTGGCTCCCCAATTGTATTCTCTGTTGTTGAGTTCAACAAATAACTGGACGCTCATCAAACTCCTGAAGCTGTTTGCTCACTTTGTGCTATATGAGCCACGACTGAAAACAAAACTGCTTCCAGCCATTCAAGAACTACTTGACTCAAAGGCATCGAGTTTGATGTATGAATGTCTGGCCTGCATTTTGAATGGTGGAATGCTCGATCCAGATGATCACATGTTGGCTGGAAGATGCGTGGCACGACTGCGTCAGCTTCTTGAAGTCGACGATCCGAACCTCAAGTACGTTTCGCTCCAGGCCCTTGACCAGATGGCCCAGTTAAACCGCCAATTCATCAAGGACCCCGAGACTGAACGAGCCATTCTTGCTTGTCTCGCTGATACGCGCTTATTGACAGACCCCGCTGTGCGATCTCGAATCTTGGCAGTTCTCAGAACTATTGTGAACGACGAAAACCTATATGACATCGTCACACCTCTTCTTGACTTTCTCCGAAACGACAATTTGTACATCAACAAGCCACTCTCGACCGGACCTGAAAGTGCTGATGCTGGTGGAGGGCTCGAGATGGCCACAGTAATCATCCAACTGTGCTCCGCGGATAATTACAGCTTCCTGCCGCAATTCGCTTGGTTCTTGAATGTTCTCTTGGATCTCTCCCAGCGCGTTCCTCAGGCTGGTTCCCTCATTGGCTCCCAGATTGTTAATATCGCCGTGAGAGTTAAATCAGTTCGACCGGATGTGGTTAACTGTTGTCTCGCCATTCTCCATGGCCCTGTGGTTCCTGGCTTGACCACTCAGGCGTTCTGGACTCTGGGTGAATATGCATCTGACCTGGATCTTGCTGCGACTGGACAAAGCTGGCAGTCTGTTCTACAAGATGTACTCGATTCGGCTGAACCTTGTGCTGCAAAGGTCACCTGTTGCGCCAAGATCATGTCGAATTTTGTTCAAAATGTCGTTGACTGGGATGGTTCCATGCCCCTAATTTTGAACTGTCTCCAAAATCTCGAGAATTGTCTTGTGGAGTGGTCAAAGAGCGCCGACTTTGAGTTGCAAGAGCGTAGCTGCCAGTACCTCGAGTTCTTCAGGCTCGCTCATGAAGACCTCGAGAGTGGTGGGGCACTTCTGAAGAAGGTATTACCGACTTTCTTCTCCGGCTTCGAAATGACTCCGTTAGCTTCTGGCTCGCAACTGCGAATCCAACCTCCAGCGGGACTTGACCTTGAGACGCCTATTCAGTTCGCGAGAGCAAAGACTGCGGAGCTGGACTTTGACTCGGATGGCTCATATGTTTCCGAAGCAGAGACAGACAATACAGCATCCTTTGACCAGGATTATCAAGGCTACCGTGACTATGTTGATGAGGATGAAACAAAGGACGTTCTTGGCGGCAAAATCGACCCATCGCCATTCTACATTTCGTCATCGCGTGAGTCCCGAGATGTATCGCCAGATCCTGTCCCAGATTCGCCAAACCCTGCTGATGTCGTAAATCAATTGCGAGCGAAACCCACACAACACCGGAGACAGAAGCCTGAGAAGATCAAGGTGGAAGTTGCACGTGACGAACCGCTGGACGGAGTCGAGCCGGTTCAGCCGGTATCTTCTCGAACTCACATTCTCAACAAACCCTCGCAGTCCAAGCCCTTATTCCAAGTAGGCTTCCGGTCTTTCCGATCCGGTGACATCATTGAGGCTGACGATTCTGTGCCGACCGCCGTTGAACCAGTGATTGTAAAGCACAAGAAGAAAAAAAAGTCCAAGTCAAAGACTGACGACTCGGAAAAAAAGCGATCACCGCCAAATATTCTGTAAGATATATACCAGTAGGAAAAAGCTAGACCCATTCGGCACGTGATCATCGACATATTGGTTCGAAATGTAAGCGCAAAACGCGCTTGTGGCGATACCCCCATCTGTATGTATGTGTTTACAGATGCAGGGGCAATTGAGACGCTTGGTCGGACGATTATATCGTTTGCAAGGATAAGTGAACAGATTGTTATTGCAGCTTTTGCTAAGGAACTCAAGCTAAGTGCGATCAACGTGTCGAGGACTGTGGACGCCCATGTGAGCTTTACACCACCAGCATTTCAAGGATCAGGTGGACTTCAGCTTGCTCGGATTAAGGCGAAAGCAGCGGAGTCTATCTTTGGCCGTTTAGAGTACGACAAAGTACGCCAAATCTCCATCAGACTCAAACGGGAGTGTGTGGATATCAAGTTCGAGACGGAGAAAACCGGCATTGTCAGAGTTTACCGACTCGATTGCATTGACAATCGCCAAAATGACCTCGAGCTCCCCGCTCCCAAGGAGTGTCGCTACACCTTCAGTTGCAGTTTGCTCACTTTTAAGGATATATTGATCCACTGTATGCCTGGTGCTGATGAGGCTGAGTTACGCATAGATGGGTCGGGCCAAGTCGCGTTCTATACTCACAAACTGCCTATTCCAAGAAAGAAGTCCGGACCAGGATCGACCATTGATCTCAATGCGCCCATCTCCAAAAGTGTTACTACTGTCGTTAATGTGGCCATAAGCCGATTCGACCAAATGGCAGTGAACACGCCGTGGAGTGCAAAGTTCCGACTGAAAGAATTCAAAGTGCTGGTAGGGACTTTTTTGGAAAAAAATCAATCTTTAACTGCGCAATTCTCTCGACCTTCGGATCCGTTGTTCTTTGTGGGATCTTCGCAAGGATGCCAGTTCATATTCCGATTCATGACGCAAGTATCAACAGCATGTATCACAAGCCAGGCAGGATGGTTGACAGTTGGAACACCGATTGCCGTACCTGCAAGCGCATTCACTCCATTGTTGGCGAGTGAAACTGGCTCATTTAATACAGAGGTGTCTTGGACAGGACCAGTATCAGCGTCGAGGACATCGTCGACATCAACAATGGCATCGGTATCGAGACCATCATTGGCTTCGAGGACATCGTCTCGGACTTCGTCGGCACCGATCTCAAAATCGAGCCGGATCTCGATTGAGAACCAGAGTGGCAGGGTCCAGAAACGAGTCAAAGAGGTTGGAATGACTCAAAAGGCCCCGGCGGCCAAAGGATTGTTTGATTAATGTTTAGAAATTAAATTTCAATCTATTCCGACTTAGGCGAGGCTGTACTCTCCTGATTATCTACATAGTTGTGCTTGACCCACCGGAACCCTTGGGCAAGTTGAGCGCCTTCGTTCACAAAGTGGCACAAGAACAGAAGTGGGTTCCATGGACGCACTTGTGTAGCATATCGCATGAAAACGGCCGAGTAGACTATGAGTGAGCCCGTCATGGGACCAGAAATGCGTTCGGGGTCCTTCTTGAGGTCCATTATAGCAGCGAGTGGAATGCCAAAGTTGGAGACTGGGCCCCAAAAGTGCGTCGAGCACACATATTTCACAAAGCGTTTACTGAAGACAAAGTCTTTGGCATTTTTGAATGCGCTGCCCATTCTAATATTTCAAAAATATCACTCGGAGTGATACTCAGATGAGGGGTTGGGTGGTAGTGGTGGGAGGGACGCGATTAGATAGCAGCTGATCTCTGTGCCTGGGCCATTATGAACAGTAAGCCATAATTTAATATTTTGACTCGACGCAGAAACGGTTTTTGGCAGAGGGCACGGAGCACATGAGTGAGCCTGCACAAAAGCGGCCACGAACAGATGGATCGTTAGACAGAGTCGATACAAAGATAATTGAGGCTGCTAGTGATCCAGAAAAGTGGATAGCGGAGCGGAAAAAGAATTGGCCAACAAGACAACGCGTTGAGGAACGCAAACAAGCCCAGGCAGAGGCCCAATTAAGGAATCCCGAACCACAAGTTCAAGAGCCTTCAACCACAGCAGCACCTAAACGCGTGTGCCGATATTTTCTTCAGGGAAGATGCAGACATGGTGACAACTGTAAGTTTAGCCATGAGGCGACTCCAAAACCAAGATCTTCGGGCGAAAAAGTGTACAGACGATATGAGGCGGCTCCTCAAAATAGTCTGTTTGTTAAACTAGTGCAAACAGACTTGGACAAAGAAGACGTTCAAGTCCTAAAATTCATCGAGTGGCTAGACCAATCTGGCCAGCTCGAGTAGTATTTATTATTATATAGAGTGGTTGAGAAATTCAAACAGAGCCGCAATTCAATTAGAAAAGACGCCCAAGCATCGAAAAAAACTATTTAGTTGGTTTTATTAAACGCGAACTTGTTCCATGATAAGCTATTTACTGGGACTATTATTTGGATGGCGACCTGCGCACGGGAAGGAGATAGGGGTGTTTCATCGCCTCTCTTGCCGTCAAACGTTCCTGGTGGTCATAGCGCAACAGCTTATCAGCAAAGTCGATTGCGTCAGGGTTGCTGAGGTGTTTATTCTCTGGTTTGATGAACGACGACCATGGCTTCCGGGGGAAGTTGCCGATAAGATCGTCGTACTCGCTCTGTAGCTTCAAGTTGTACTTGTCCAGGTATGCGAACAGGCCGTCTGTGCCGAGAACCTTGGCGATCTTTACCAGCTGGTCTGTGTTGGAGGTACCGTGGAAGAATGGGTCCTTGCGGAAGATCATCGCCGCGAACATAGCGCCCAAACTCCACATATCTAGGGAGTAATCGTACATCTGCATGTCCACAAGCAACTCGGGGCCCTTGAAGCACCTTGAGGCGACGCGGACATTGTATTCCATACCTTCGTGATAGAACTCGGCAAGGCCCCAGTCAATGAGCCGTAGCTGACGGTTTTCGTGGTCAATCATTACATTGTGAGGTTTGACATCCCGGTGCATTATACCCTTCGAGTGGCAGTAGTCGAGAGCCTTTAATAGTTCATTGATGTAGTATCGTATCTCCATATCCGTCAGCTTCGGGTACAGAATACGGAAGTCGGTGTTGTTGACGTACTCGAATATCAGCGACGGGGTCTTGCTCAAAGGATCCCTGACAACGTCTATCAAAGTCACAATGTTTGCACCTCCTGTCAAATTCTGGAGAATCTTGATCTCACGCTTGATCTTCTTCTTCTTGACGGGCTTGAGCACCTTAATTACGCAGCGTCCACTGTTGTGGATGTTGATGCCTTCGAACGCCTCAGAATACTTGCCGCGTCCAATCTTGCGCACAACCTCGTAGTTGGACTGGGCTCCCCATAGAATTGCCACATTGTCGTAGTCCCAGTAGCTGCTTGGCATCTTGCGGTTGTAGTCCGCGTAGACGCGAGCCACGCTTTTAGCTCCCCCGTTTTCCATTATCAGCAGTCTCAAACAGCAGGTGTTTTGTTATAGTTGGTGGGTCTTATCACGCGACTGCGTTGCTTCCCCAGACTGGACCGTAGTTGGCGGCTGTTGGATGTATAGCCACGGTAAAGCTATCGATCCGTACACACGAGTGATAGGCCAGAAACTTGTTTGGGTATAGAAGTCTCTATGCACAGTCCAACTCACAGCAGTATCAAATAAAAGAGGATAGAGTCAAAACTTTTCCCCTTGAGAGCCACCCACGGATGCAAACCTTGAAAGGAAGAACGAGAGGGGAATGACAAATCAGCTTACCACTGGGCTTGGGCCTAGGTTTCTCTCACTTGTTCTCCGCCTAATTCTGGGCTGTTTCTCCACAGTTAAACTGCGTGCCGAGCTAACTCCCACACACCTCTCTCCTCCCAGCCTATGAAAAGGGCGCAGCACAGAAGAGGCAGCAGCACTTGCCAGTTTAGATTGAGTTACTTGATACGAACGAATTGGTTGATATGAGCCACAAAGTTGTTTGGTTGTTCACGGAATTTTTGCAAGTCCTTGGAATTGATCCGAATGCGTTAGATTGAGTCAATTTACTTTTTTACTGATAGTCCCTCTTGTTCATCTAAGGAGGGAGGGGGGGAACACTGAGCGAAATGGCTTAGTGGTCACATGTTGTACTCTGTCAGCACCTTTCACTAGAATCAGTCTGACAGAAATCATCACGCGATTGTTTGAAACTTTAGCCAAGCGCATCGATGCATGTTCGTTTGGCGTGGTCCGCTCAGGGCCGTCCAGTGGCCTCGACATCCTCAATCAACTCATGACCTGCCAATTGAGATCTGGGGAACCACCAAAAAATCCCGTCTGTCGGGACTGATCCCTCGCGACGCGACATTCACCTTTAAGGAGTTTGTCCAGCCTATAAATGTACCGCTATGGACAGTTTGGGGTCCTGAACTGAATGTCCACTCTACATCAGAAGAGACTCTGCAGTTTTTCGGCGAGCTTGCCGCGTCTCGTTGGGCCATTATGTCGACTTTAACCAGCAGTCCACCAACCAATCCATCTTCAGCGCCTGTAATCGACCATATCGTGTTCTATGCCGTGAAGGATGAGGGCGATCCGAAATGGCGCATATCTGCACGTCCGTTGGTCCTCGCATATGCAGATGGGCCTCCTACGCTCACATTTACCCCTCCAACAAGTACACTCGATTCACGACCGCCAACCCCAGACGCGATTGGGTCTGAACGAAACAAGAGCAATTCAAGTCGATCGGAAACAAGGTCGCTACAACAAATCGTGATGGCTGCTTTACGATTGCGAGGAGTTCGAAGCGACGATCCAAGTTTCAAACAGCTCTATCATCTTTGTTTCAGAGGGGTGGAGTATGCATTGCGCAAACACGAGAGTCCAATGAGTTTAGAGAAAATACGCGAGAAAGTCGAAGCACTATTGACTGTCCTAGAATGTTAATATTTTTTTTTTTTATTCAGTTAATTGATCACATGCAACTCCAAATACGATAGACGTTCTGGTTATCGCGTTATATACGTAAAACAACATATGAACAATCATGTGAAATTTTAATGACCAGATCGGCCCGCAGTGAACGACAAAGCCGAAGCATGACGCCTCGACAGTCGCCGCACACCCCTCTTCCAAGAGAGGAGACGTCGCTTTGTCAGCACTCCCTCCACGTATATCGCACAAGCTTTTTCGAGTGTTGATAAAAATTTAAGGCTTTACGCACGTCTCGAGAGGGTTGAGGGTGGTGCGAGTATTGTCATCACACCTGACTACATTTAGTTTAGCTGCGTACGCGATTCTCCCTCTTCCTTCCTACCTTCGTTGTCTAGACCATTCCAATGAGCACGACTGAGCCTATTTCGGCGGAGCCCACATCGGCGGAGCCTCCCAAGAATGTCATTCCTCTGTCCGAAATCCAAAAGCACGTCACGCGTGACGACCTGTGGTTCGCCGTGAACGGCAAGGTCTACGACGTGACCAAATTCATTGACGAGCACCCTGGTGGTGAGGAGGTCCTGCTGGAGCAGGCCGGAAAGGATGCGACACAGGCATTTGACGATGTTGGCCACTCCGAATACGCCGTCGAGAAGCTCGAGGAGCTGTACGTTGGCGAGGGCGACCCAAGCGAGCTCACCATCATCAAGACGAAGCTGGGCGTCGACGAGTTCGGTACGGACTCGAGCTCCTCGTCGTCGGCTCTTTACCTGATAATTGCGGCGATTGTTGGTGCTGGTGCGTACCTGTACATCAAGGCAACCCGCGGTTAACTTGATCTGCAGTTGAGTTTTTAATTATTTTTGTATGCTTTAGCTAGCTCACAATGGCATTTGATCTATACTCGCGCAGATTCGTGAATGTCTCATAAGCCAATAGAGGCGAGGCTATTACTGTACTGGACACTCTCGGCGAGTGCGGATCCCCAGGAAATCAGTGTTATCGTCCCGGCATGTCGGCTACAGATAAACGCACAAACTTTAGCTGTGAACGCTGCCAACTTTAGCAGTGACGGAAATGTTAAATTTGGTTCATATCTCGTCACAGTGAACCAGCGGGTCGTGTCGATCTCGTCTTTCGGCTGAACACCCCAGAGTTACCCGCACCTCACATGTCAGCGGAGCGATATACTGCCGTCTACTTTTCTCGGCTTGGGTCGTGAGATACCCGCTCCGTCACGTGTGGAATTAGGCAAGGAACTATTAAAAAGCAAGGACCCGAAATCTTCAGAGTCACGTGTAGGAAAAGCCCACGTGAGATACAGGATTTTGGGATGGCTGCTTTCCTAAGCAAGACGACAACCAGGGACCACGTGCGTCGCTCACTCCAGATAATCAGTTAGCCAGTTTGCATCCCGGCTATCTACTTCCCTTTATCCACACTTATGAGCGCCCCTTTGCTTCGTGGAGGCAATGGCAAGCGCATTGCACTGCCCACAAGGGTAGAACCAAAAGTCTTCTTTGCAAATGAGCGCACGTTCCTCTCGTGGCTCAACTTCACAGTGATCCTTGGTGGCCTCGCAGTAGGCTTGCTCAACTTTGGTGATCGGGTTGGACGCTTCTCCGCTGCTCTTTTCACTTTTGTGGCGATGGCCACAATGGCATATGCACTTGTCACGTACCACTGGCGTGCTGCTGCCATTCGTCGTAGAGGATCTGGACCTTATGATGATCGGTTTGGACCAACGATGCTCTGCTTCTTCCTGCTGGCCGCGGTCATTGTCAACTTTGTTCTCAGGATAAAGGCGGGTTAGGCTAGTTCATTTTTTGAATGGCCGCTAGATAAAACTAAAAATAAATTATCACCACCAAGGAACAGAAATACAATTGGGGACATAACTATAACAAAAAAAATGGAGTAAATGGCAGGGAAAATAAAAAATATCGTTTAATTCATCATATAGAAATACCTCGACTAAAATGATGGACATACGTTGCTTTGACGACAGAGGTGGATACAATAGTGGCGAGGAAGGTATGCAATCCAGCGCACAATCCAGCGCACAGCAGCATATGGCCAACCATAGGCAGCAGCTAATAATTGGCCAGAACACGGTCCAAATCACGCTCCGTCATAACGACGCCAGAGTCAGAGCACTTGGCCTTGGTCCGGAGCTCATTGCACATCGAGTTGATGTCAATCTCGCCAAACCGTGGGTGGGCACAGAGTCTGTCCCAGACATCAGAGCACGACACAAATCTTGTGGCGCTAGATGACACTTGGTCGTCCTTGCTGTCGCCATGCGACGACGATGCAACAGAACCGGCCACGGACCCTGGCGTGTGGACACTGGACATAGGCGAGCTGTGTGCAAGCGACGGCGGCTGTGATGGGGCTGGTCGCAGGTTTCCTGGGGAATGTATATCGGGTGAATTGCGGGTTAGCTGATCAGGCAACATCGGCAGAAGCGCCTGGGCCTGTGTAGAAGGTGACGACGTCGACGCGGCACCGAGAGATGGCACTTCCAGCGCATCGAGACCGACGGAGTCGACCACGCCGTCCAGAGGGGACAGCGTCGTCGACGTCATGCCAATTGCAGAGTCCCAGCCAAGTATATCGTCGAGAGGATCGAACATGCCGTAGTCCCCATTGACAAGGTCTCCTATGTACAAGTTGTCGTTGGGGTCTCTGTGGAGCTGTGATGCGCTCGATGATGCTGACGGGCTCTGGCCATTGACATTCGCGGAGGGCGGAAGCTTTCCGGGAAGTCCCAGTAGGTCCTGGGGCATCTGCCAACCAGTAATTTCGGCCGCAATTTGTGGTGGCGCAGCCGGGTCGTACCCGGTCACCTGTGGAGGACTGACTGCGGGAAGCGGCCGGTCTCTCGTTCCACAAGCCATCGAAAGCTGCTGGCAGAACTCTTCACCGGCTACAGAAGGCGGACTTGCCGGCGTAATTCCTGCCGTAGGAGTGCTTCCCACAGACCCATTGTTGGGCTCGCGATTGATACCCGGTGGAGTGGGGAGCTGATGCTTGACTATGCTGTGTGGCCGTGGTGCCGCAGGAGGCTGTGAGACTGCTGTGCGGGCACTGGATGCCGAAGAAGGGGGTATGTGAGGAGGAACACCATGCGAAATCGGTTGCTGTTGCCGTGCACGCTGTCTGTAGTGGTGGAGTTCTTCCTCCAGCAAACTGAGCTGGTTGCGCAGAGCGAGATTCGTCGACTTCCATGACCGTGACTCGACTTCGAGCTCGGCAAGACGAGTCTCGAGGTCGCGAAGGTGTCTCTCCTTTCGCTCTCGGAACGCACGCTGTGCAGCCCGATTCTGTGCCCTTCGCTTCAATTCGGGCTCATCGGGATCGTTGCTATCGAGGTGTGTTCGCTTTTCGGCGCCGACACCGGGTGCGGCACCGGAAGTCGCACCCGGACCAGGCGCAACGGACATACCCACCGCACTAGACATCGACATTGACTCTGTCTGTACCAAGTAGACGCCTCTCGGAATTAATGCGGGTACGAATTTACAGCCTCTCTTTAACGTTCAGGTTGGCCAAGTTGAGGACCAACTCCAAAACAAGGGATGGTTGGGGCTAATAAGGTGTGGTGGTGGCAAATCTTGCACGGGGTCAACCTCCCGCTAACTCACAACCTATAAGATATGCGGATGACAACACCCAGGGTTTCTGCTGGTGGGAGCGCTGATAGGCAACCGGAGTAGGCAAAAACCAGTACGGCAAATAGAACGGTTCTTGGCAATTCAATTACTGAACGTGTGCTTCTCAATAACACCAAAAGTTAATGGAAAACACCTATGCAATGGCGCTAAAACTGATCTCACGCCAGATCGACAGAATATGATGGGCGGAAGGGAAGGAGGGGAAAGTCAGGGCCGCACCACTTCAAAGTCGAAATGCTCGTCATCGCGGAGTCAGACACGGCTGACTCAGCTTATCATATTGGTACTTTCACCCTCGATAAGTCGGGAAGAGGTTTTGGGTAATCCGATTAGGAGAGTAAGTGGCATACATTCTGTACGAAAAGGCGCGTGTGCAAGGGGTAAAACGCTGGGGCGCGGTCGCTAATTTGAGACGGCATATTAGGATTTGCGCCTGAAGCCAGATTTGTTCACTCCCTGAAAACGCTTCTAAGTTCTATATAGCCCGCTAATTATATTTGTGAAAGACTAAGATTTGATCTTGGCGCACCGCGAATTTGACCGAGCGATATATGCGGTCCGCATCGAGAAAAGCGCAAGGGGGTTGGGAAAAAAAAAGTGCGAAAAAAGTGAGGGGTCTCTTGCCTTGATTCGGCCAGACGCAGAAGAGCCGTTGACAATGAAACCCTTGCCTGGTAAGTAGAGTGACACATCCGAATTGAACGCTAAGGGAAGGTCCATAGATACGGTTGGGAGGAAAACCAAAAGAAGGGCGAAGCGATTCGACGGTATAGTTTGCATTACAGTAGTCCACGACATAACGCATTATCACGATTAAGGCAGTAAACGCAGATTCCGGTCCTCCCATCGCTGGAAAAATTAACTACGCTGTATTTGTAGGTGAAATTTCACATCAAACGAGTGAACATGCTTCGCAAGTTGGCCCGCGCTGGCGTGGGTTACAATTGTCCTATAAAATGGCGGGTATTTGCACTATCCTCGCATTCAAAAAGATGTGCCGCAACAGCAGCACGAATTGAGCCAGTCGATGCAAATCTCGACCATGCCAAAACCGATGACGACGATCGAATTGTCAAGCCGTTTCAACAGATTGAGCAAGAAATGCGGTTAAGAAGTCGCCACAAAAATAGCGTTTCCCCCAATGTCCACCTCGAACTCAAGCGTCTCCTCAAATCGCGGAGATTATCGCCTCAGCTTATGAGCCCTGGGGCATTGACGGATCAGATCAATGTGGGTGATTTGCTCTTGGTTAACTTGAGCCCTGTCATTGTTGTCAAGTTGCCTCAGGAGCCGGACGGTAAAGTGGTTGTGGCTAGTGCGGATGGAGCCTGCAATGAGATCAGCGTGAGTTTCGTCGATGCCAGGTTGGGAAACTTCGTTCCGCCGTCACTGCCATTCGTTGGACCTGATGGACACGTGGGTCCGGCCACCCATGCAATCCTCGCCTCAGCTCTTCGTCGCTTTTATGTTGTAGCAACTGAATTGACTGCGACTTACTTAGAGCCAGCGCGTGCACTTTTGTTGAACATTGGCGTTTCTAGCAGGTCCAAAGCTACTACACTTCCATTCACAGAGTTTGTGAAGAGTGTCACGGGAAAACCACAACCGGCAGAGGTCGAGTTCTATGCCGTTCGGCTTTGCCTCGAGCATTATACCCTCGTGAACCGGTGGCTTATGGATTTCCAGTACTCTGGTCGCTACGCTCTAACCGTTGTACCCACAGAAATGGAACGCCAGCATCTGGCCATGATTACTCTGCCTGATGTCTTAAGTGCGCCAGACCAGGCAAAGGTAACGTATCTAAAGGATTATGCTGCGCATAATTTACCAGGTGCAGAAGCCGAATCCTGTGCTCTAGAAATCTTGAGGAACATGGACGAGGCCAAGTCCTTTACTACTTTTGGTCCCGAAGAAGCTGCTGCGGTGGTATTTGAGGGTGCTGAGCAATGGCCCGGACTCGCCCGTATGAGATATGACTGGTTCACAAAGGCTGAACCACCCTCGCCTGTATCTGCTACGGAAGACGCTCTAGCAACTGTGAGAAAATCGTTCACAGATGTGCCAGTTTTCTGCATCGATCCCGAGGATGTACGTGAAGTTGACGACGGCATTTCCTGGAGCTCGGACTCGAACGGACGTGGAACCCTTGGAATCCACATTGCCGATCCTACCTCATTCCTTTCTCACGATGAACTTGTTGAGCGTGTTTCCAAAACTCCCGCTACGGCTCACTTTGAAGATTTCTACTTCCCCTTTTTGCCAAAGTCCATCACAGACCGCATGCAACTCGCACCTGGACGACCTTGCATGTCCGTCATGGTGAAGGTCGACCTCAAGCGAGGTGAAATTGGCAAGCCTTATTTGGCTGCTCATCTGCTCGGGAACAACGTCATTGCGAAACCTTACAATGTCGTCGACAAAGAACTCGAAGCACCCAAACAAAATGAATTCAAAGAGCTTTTGCAGGTAACGAGACTCTTGAAGCAGACGCGTGGGGGATTCGAAGTCGAATCAACTCCACTCGGTCCGGCAGCAGGCATGGTTGCCGAGTGCATGATATATGCGGGTAAAGCAGTAGCTCAAATGTGCGCTTCTGCAGGCATTCCAATCCCGTTCCGATCCCAAAAGGTCCACTTTTGGAATGCTGATGGCAAAAACGAATTTGAGACCTTGTCCAAAGCCGGCAGTATTGGGTTCAAATGGCGAGGTGCTATTCGCAAGTCGCAGGTTTCATTGTCTCCAGATGATGGACATTATGGCTTGGGAGTAGATGCGTACACACGCTTCACTTCGCCGCTTCGGAGAGGTGAAGATGTCCTTGTGCATATGCAGGCTTCTCAGGCTCTGCTTCTTGGCAATACTCCTAAACTCTCCAGCGATGACATTGCCGGTCTACTTCCGTGGATTCAACTTGGCACGGAATTAATCAAAGAATCTCAGCGCGGGTCGCAGCGATTCAAAATCTTGACTTCACTACGAGTCAGCGATCAATCCTACAAGGGCATAGTAGCAGATCTTGACGACCGAACCGGATTCGTGAGCAGCATCTGGCTTCCGGACCAGGGAGTAATGGGACGTCCTGACAGGAGCGATATCGATCTGTCCATTGACGATGTAGCATGGTTCAAAATCAAGGAAGTTAATGCTGTGAGCAGTACGTTGGTCGTAGAGCTCGTTTGAACATATTTGTACATAAATAAATAAATCATATTATCGTGACAGCAAGGCCGCGATATCATTGTGTGGGAGTGCCAGAATCCTTGACTCCTACTTCACTTTCCGTCTGATGCTGTTTCGTTTTTGTTCCTAGCCGGGATTGGAGGAACAAGGTTTTTGCGTAGGAGACCCTTTGGCGACACATGCTACATTCTCCAACTCGTCGATCTGCTTTCTGAGACGATGTCAATGCGGTAAAAACGCATTCCCGACAATAAATATGACCACACTCTGCTACGGCTACAACGTCTGGCGTGTCAAGACAGATTGGGCATCGCACTGACTTGAGTCCTGGGGGGACGTCAGATGTCTTCGACGCGTCAGATGTCTTCGAAGCCACTGGTGGCGTTTGCTTAACTTCAATAACTTCCAGACCATCGTCAGGGTCTGAGTTAATCTCAGAGTCTGAGTGTGCGGCGAATTCGCCTCTCAATGCAGCGTCAAGCTCCTCATCAATGGGCTCACTATTCTCTCTCACCGGCATTAATTGAATTGGTGAGAGTTTGGTGACATAACATCGATCGACTTTGAGAGAGTCTGTTCGCTGATGAAAACCGAATGGCTTTCAATCGAAAGACAAGCTTGAGGATGATTCAATCGACAAGTTGAAATAAAAATTGTCTGTTCAGAATGTCATTTATCACGGCTAAATGTGGCAACATTCATGTTAAGGTGGCATGCCAGTTAATCCAACCATCAGCTATTGCACAACGACTCTACTTTCACTGTAAAATAGGTTGAGTATTCCCACTTGCCAAAAATTAACATATTGGCCCAATATGTAGAGACCGTTAAAATTTCAGGGCAAGGGCTAAGGCTGATTATGGTCCGCGTGCTAGAGTTCGTGTTCACCTTCCAACACACCATAAAAGTGACCACTAATGTGGCTTTCTGGTGTTGTCCTAGGAATCAGCCTGGGGTTTTTGGGCCTAGGTGAAGCTGCTAGCATCAATGTCAGTGTCATAGCAGACTGGCCGGAACCTCCAGTCGAAGCCGTGATCCTCGAATCTGTGGCTAAGCGAAACTCTTCGGCAGTATTCCCTCTTCTATCGGAATTCACTAGCTATGTCGAAGAAAACGGAAGCGAAGACGCGTCTGACAGTCTTCTTAATCTTGCTGCGCAGTTCGTAGCAAATCCGACCCTGCTGGAGGCTGAAGTCGCTCTTGGAGCGGCGATTCCCGGTGTTGTTGCCAAGTCCAAAGACGCTTCATTCATGCCTGAATGTGATCATGTGCTCGAGATTGATGGGAAATACAGCTGCGATGTGATGAAGGTCTATTCATTACAATCTCGCGAGGGATCTACTGGTGACTCCAATGATTCGCGTATCGGACGCGGAGCAGACGCTATTCTCTATGCCGACTTATCCAAGGCGGACACGCTAGCTCCGTGGCACCAGGCTTTGATGGCTGCTGCTGAAAATGGAAAGATCTCATATGTTTTGCGATACAAGTTGAGCTCTGGGTCACCAACAACTCCCGTGTCCGGTTATGGCCTCAAGGTCCAATTGAAGAGAACCGATTACCTGGTTGTTGACGATCGTTCGACGAAAGGGAAGGACGTCAAGCTCAATATTGATGCCCCTCAAGGAAAGGTCGATGCAGCTGTTGTGCCCGAGTTGAGCAAAAAAGCTGCCCAGATGCTATCCTCCGCATCATTTGACGAGGCTCTTGATGTGATTTACAACTTCCCAACCTACCTCTCGACGATTGCAGAAGAAGTTCTTGCGGACGAGGAAACATTCCAGAAGCATTTCCCTCTTCCTGCAGGTAGAAACGTGTTGAGTATTGATGGTGTGCCGTTTTCTGCCGCTAATGCATTCGATTTCCTCGATGCTATCGAATACGAACTCGACACAATCTCGGCCCTTGCTTCTGAGCTTGGTGTTGACAGGTCACAGGCTCTCAAGACTCTTGATGCGCACCTCATCTCGGACAAGTCTGGACTCGCTCACCCCGAGCTTGCCTGGAATCGTTTCGATATTCGTTCTGATGCTATCATTTGGGTCAGCGATATTGGCAAGGAGGCCCCGTTCCAGTCTTGGCCCCGCGATGCAGCCGCTATTCTCAACACTGATTCGGGTATGTGGCCCCAGATTGCGCGAAATGTGCATTCTTTGGTGTTGGCCCTTGACTTTAACGATCCTCTTAGCCTCAATACGTTGACGCGGGTTGTGCAGATCTTGTTTGGCCATGCGACACCAGTCCAGCTTGGAATTGTTCCTATCAATCTTGATTCTGAGATTGCTGTTGATCTCACTGAACTGTCTGGAAACGGTCGTGCCGCCATCCAAGCATATATTGCCTCTCTTCTTCGTGGAGAGGGTGATCGCGCCGCTGTTTCAGCTGCCCTGGAAGAGGACGAGGATCCACTAGCAACTAAGGCTGCTGATGCCACGGAATGGCTAGACAAGTTCGACGTTCGCGAACCCACGATTTTTGCCAACGGCGTTGCGCTTCCTTTGGCCCAGTGGCAGATGACTGCTATGGAAGTATATGATCATGACGTGCGTCTCCTTCAACAGATGATTGAACAGGGCGAGATCCGTGAGGAGGATACTGAAAGCAATCTCCGCGACCTCTTGCTAGCGATTGGAGCACCTGAACGATCCACAGCGGTGACCCCATTAGGCGACCCTGAGTACGCGCCGTACCCGCCAACATCCTCAGGAGTGTTGCTCGAATCCGACAATGACGAAGCTATTGGTGACATCGCCATCGTGTCCGACTTTTCGACTCCGGAGGCTTTCAATGGAGTTGCTCGTGTCCTAAGCTTACTGTCTAAGAACTTGATCCGCTCTGTTGGCATCTATCCCAGCCATTCCGCACCGCTGGAATTGGTTGCTCTTTTGTTCAAACAGGACCAGGAATCCAACATCAAATTGCTTCGCGATAAAAAGGTTGCAAATGCGTTCCTCAACGCGAAACTATCGGACATTCCTGCGATTGAGAGTCTTACTGATGAGGATCTGCAGAACGCAAAGAACAAAGTTTCAGGCGGGCTGCTGCATGAAGTGGTGATCGTCAATGGACGTTTGGTCGACGACGGTCTGGCGCATGTGAGTCTTCTTCCGAAAATCGCGAGGCGAGAGGTCAAGCTCCTTCAACAGCGTTATTCCGAGAAATTGCCCTCTCTCAGTAGGGTTCGCGAGATTGCGGCACTCAAGGCCGCTTCTGGGGGTCGCGTACCTTTCAACTGGATCTCCAACACCAAACCACACGTCCAGGCCTCTGGAAAGGAAGACATGCCGCGAATTCTCACCGTGATTGACCCTGCCAGTGACGAAGGTCAAGAAATGCTCGCTATCGCTGCCCTTGGTCGTGATCTCGGCTTGTCGGTCAATGTGTACTTTGCTCCTGCGGAATGCAAGACGGTTCCGAACCGTTTGTTTGCTGCTCGTTATCCTATCACACGAGCTCAATCTCAGGAGGGCGGTCTGACTATCAAGAACCTTGACCCTGATACGTTGTATACTGTGGGCATTGTCGAACCTCCAGCTTGGGTAGTTACCGCCCGTAAGTCGGAGTATGATCTTGATAATGTGATTTTGAACACTGTCACGGAGGGCAATAATGACCTCAAGGCGGAGTACACTCTGAATAGCCTGTTGGTGGAGGGGCGCAATGATGAACCTCATGTGCAACTCACGCTCAAAAACTCGTCAGGGAAAATCGTTGGCGACACAATGGTGATGGAGAATCTTGGCTACTACCAGCTGCAGGCACCCCGACCGGGTCGCTACAGTATCTGTTCTGGTCGCAACTGCGTCCCGGCATCTGTGGATTCAATGAACCCTACTCCTCTTCGTACTCAATTAGAAGATGATGGTAGCGAGGAAGAGGACGAGTCAGTGATTGGGAAGGCTAAAGGACTTATGTCGCGGTTCTCAAAGAAGGCGGATACTGAGCTCGACTCTGGAAACGATGCTCAGGTCAACATTTTCACTGTTGCCAGTGGCCATCTTTATGAGCGATTCGCGAGCCTGATGATGTTGAGTGTGATGAAGCATGCGAAACACAAGCCAGTAAAGTTCTGGCTCATTGAGAACTTTATGAGTCCGTCATTCAAGGAGTTCTTGCCTTACCTTGCGAAGAAGAAGGGCTTTGAGTACGAGATGGTGACGTTCAAATGGCCCCAATGGCTCCGGCACCAGACGGAGAAGCAGCGTGAGATCTGGGGTTACAAGATTCTGTTTTTGGATGTCCTGTTCCCACAGAATTTGCACAAGATTATCTTTGTCGACTCTGATCAAATTGTGCGCACTGACATGAAGGAACTCGTGGACGTTGATCTCAAGGGAGCCCCGTATGGTTATGCTCCAATGGGTGACGACAGACCTGAGATGGAGCCGTTCCGCTTCTGGAAGAAGGGATACTGGAAGAAGCTTCTCAAGGACCAATATCCTTACCATATTTCGGCCTTGTACGTTGTCGACCTTGACAGGTTCAGGGAAATTAGTGCTGGAGACCGCCTCCGTGAGCACTACCAGCAGCTCTCTGCTGATCCTGGCTCGTTGTCAAACTTGGACCAGGACTTGCCGAACAATCTGCAGTCGAAGGTTCCAATCCACACCCTTGACCAGGACTGGCTGTGGTGTGAGACGTGGTGTTCAGATGAGAGCCTCAAGACTGCCAAGACCATCGACTTGTGCAACAATCCACTCACTAAAGAGCCAAAGCTTGACCGTGCCAGGAGACAGATTCCCGAATGGACTACCTATGACGATGAGGTTGCGGCTCTCAGGGAGGAGTTCGCCAAGACCACTAGTGCCGACACCAAGCCTGACGAGCAAGATCATGATGAGCTCTAAATATTTGCACAGATAAACAAGAAAAAAAATAATTAGGTATGTATATGTCTACGCTGTTATTAAAATACGCGTGAAAGAACACTGTCGAGATCAGCACTGGACTTTTTAGGTATTTGGGTCGGCTTCTGCTCGCGTTTGGGTCGGTCCTGGTCTTTCTTTTCTGAACGTAGCGAACCCTTCTGTGCCTTGATACGATCAAGCATCGCTTTCTTCTCGACATTCTCCATGAATATCTTGTTCTCTTTAGTTGCTTGAGCAATCTCTGCCTTGAGTCTCTCTTGTCTCTCCTGAGCCTCGAGCGCAATCTGCTCTGTAAGGTCGGTCCATTTGAAGTTTTTGAGGTATTTGACGTTCATGATATCATCATAATAGAAACTTCCCTTTTTTCCACCGAGTTTGTTGCCATTGAGGGTATCAGCAGCCAACCGAGCCTGAGATCGTCGCTTGAACTCTGCCCATCCCTCAGTGTACTTCTTTTTCCGGTTTCCTCCAGACTTGACTCGTCGAGCATGGGCTGCGGGAGCCTCAGGGTTCAAAAAGATGCGGTTGACATCGCCAAATTTGCTCAAAATCTGCCGTAGTTTGACAGGCTTCATATAAGGCGGAATACTGGAGAAATACACCACTCCTGAACGTTTGATATCGCGGAGTCTCTGCTCGTTTTCTTCTTTGCTCAATGGAGCCACGATAGTTTTAGGTGTTACGACGTCGCCGCCGTCGTCTTCAGACGCTTCAACGTCACTGTCACCGGCGTCTTCATTGTCGCTGTCATTTTTCTCGCTGTCGTCTCCATTGCGTTGTGCTGGAGTCTTAAAAGTCTTTGTACGACTCTGCTCGTCTTCGGATCCGGAACCTCCGTACGAATCGTCGCTCTCGTTACCAAGAGACAAGAGTTCCTTAGCGTCCATTCTTTTTAATTAACAAGGTGAGGAAATAAATTTATTGTTGACAAGTTTACTAATATTTACACTCACACACGTCTCTCTACTATATCAGTTGAAGCGGTCCAAAATAGCCATGGTTGAAGAGAAGAAGCCTGAAGATCTCAGGGGCGAAGTCGATGCATTGAAGCAGCAAGTCAAAAAGCTCACGGTTCTTCTGGCACAGACCGGCCAGCAGTTGCTCCAGCTTCAGATGCAACAACGACGCGAAAGTGTAACTGAGCTCGACTCCAAAAACAAGGAGCTCCAGCAGGCTATTGGCCACTACAGTCCTGGTCCCGCAGGTAGTACCCAAAACGTTCCTGCCGGAAGCGGTTTCATCACTGAGGGAGATCTTGACGAGATGGTTGGCGAACTCCAAGGACAGTTGACGATTCTCGATACGCGTAGCCAATCCCGTGTACGCAACGCTCGCGCCAAGAACCCTGGCGATGAACTTGTTGCACTTCCTAATGCTGATGGCGCCGTTCGCCCTGATTTCCCGAAGACACTTGGAGATGTGGCGAAACTCAGCGACGACGAGGTGTTCACGCACTGGAGTCACTTTGAAATGATTCCTGGTATTAACAAACTTGGAGATTTACTGGACGAGAAGGATAAAGAAGGAAACGATCGCATTGTGACCGAGCTTTACGAAAGCTTGTGCCACTACATTGGCGTTGAGCCACAGCATAGAGCATCAAAAGCCTAAATTAATGATAATATATTAATGCTATTACTATATTTTAAGTCTGGACACGTCGTCGTTTCGTGTCGTTGCCCTGAGACCGTTCGTGTCTTGCCTTCGCCTTGAGAGCTTTAGCGCTTGGTGTGGGGACCTTGGCGACTCCTGTGGACCCTGAAGACATGGAGATCTCTTCCTCTTTGACTAGCGACCACCACTCGTGACGCTTGTACAGGTATTTATCAAGGTGCCAGTTCTTCCATACCAGGCGGCCATAGACTGACTGTTTCAGATCTTGTTCGCGTTCAACAATAGCTGCAGCTACTCTCTCTCGCACAAACTTGAGCGATAGAACGCCGTACCACAATGCATCTATGACGTGGCTTCCGTAGGCATTCACCGCGAGTTTCGGCACCAGAGGAACAACAATATTAAGGAGGCGACGACGGGTGGGCAGGTCGGCAGCCGATGAGTTCTTCAACACTACTTCGAGCATGTGACTCTTGAGTGGATCCCTGGCCATGTCAGAAAAGTCAGACTCTGAGAGCCCCGCAGCAGCCTCCCACAACTGGTTGGCGAAAGTGGCTCTAAGCTTTTGGAGTGCAGGCTCATCTGAAGGCACTAACAAGAGCGAGTAAAGTTCGATCTGGTGCTGGCTATCCACGCCAGCCAATGTTGCAGTGGACATCGCTACGGCCCTACCAACAGCCTGTTTCGCATCAAGGCCACCATTCTTGGCAAGGGCAATGAGCAGCTTCCAGCGGCGAGCAGCCACAAGCTCAGGAATGACGGGCAGGAGTTCACCCACCACTTCGCCCTTAATCCCCTGCTGCGAATGGGCCACGAGAGCCTGCACAACAAAGTTGCCGAGATCCTGGACGGCGAGTTTGGCTAATTGGCCAGTCAGCCTCTTGTGATAAAACTTGGCAAGGGTTTTGCCATTCATCACCTCGATACAGGTCTGCAAAAAGTGGGAGCCCACAACGTCGGACAGACAGTGCGTGATAAAGTTCTCATCATCAAGAATGGACTGCATAAATTTGGCAGTTGACGACTTGATACTATCAGAAGCAGACTCGGAGCTCGAGAGAGCGCCATTGGCACGGATCACGACCTGGAGAACAGGACCGGCGACAGGATCAATAGCGAGTCTTCTAGCGGTGGTTGTATCCCAGTCTTTTCTGATTTTCTTGAGAAGGTGGGTGACAGTTTCTCGGTAAGCGTCAGGCACGTCGACGGGGGTGGAATTGTCGATTTTGTCGAGGTCCACGTGTTTACGCGCCTCGCTCGATTTACGTGACCGTGCCTCAGAAAGAGACAATGGCAATCCACTGAGCACAAGGAGCAAGGTGCGAAGTACATGCGAGGCGTACTTATCTGAAACCATTGTCTCCAATTGAGGCTCGATAACTTGCGCCAGGGCAACAATGCCGTCTTGCTCGCCCATTTTATCTGCCTTGATGATGAGAGCCTCGAGACAGTGCGAAGCGAACTTTTGAATGCTGAGAGGCACAGCCTGAGGGGTCAGCGCTTCGAGCAAAGTTTTTGTTTGTTCTTCATCGGCAAGACCCACTAATCTCTCAAAGAGTTTTGAGCAAACCTGGTTCGTGACCAGCTTCAATTCTTTTCCTCTGGCTTCATCAAACACATTGGCGACGAACGGCCCGCGTTCATCAGCCGTCAATGAGTTTGAGGCAAGTGTAGATTCTGTTGCTTTGAAATATTCGAGTTCCTGGCGGTCGAGTAGGCCAAAGAATGCAGCCTGGTTCGCAAACCCTGACTCGTGGTTGTCCGCCTGGTCTACCTCCCCGTCATTGAATTGGGGGCCATCGAGAGAAATAAAGTCAGCGGAGGGGTCGAACTCGTTGACTTCGTTGTCGTCTCTCTGCTTCTTTTCTTTTTTCTCTCTTCTTCTTCCACGCGTCTGGCCCATGGTGTTGTGCTAGATTTTTTTATTTTCTGATCAGCTAATGTCCAATTCTCAGTTGTTCCATCCAGCTATTTGTCCCAGCTATTTCAGCCATTGATCCCAGCCATTGATCCCAGCCATTGATCCCAGCCATTGATCCCAGCCATTGATCCCAGCCATTGATCCCAGCTATTTCAGCCATGGATCCCAGCCAAGTGTCCCAGCTATTTCAGCCATTGATACCGGCTACTAAACCCATTGATCCCTGTCCCAGCCAATTGCAAACCAGCCGTTTAATACAACCGCTAGATCATCGTAGTTGTTTCGCCTATCTCGAAGCCACTCCAATTTTAAACCAACATTAAACAAACGCAGCTATGTGGATATCCAATTTCCCCTCAGATTCAGGGCAAACCCGCGAATAAACCCGAATTGACTATCCGAACCCTGAACTGTTTCAAATACTACAAGAACCAAAAAAAAAAAAGAATCCTCCGCAGTCTGTCCCAATCGTCTATCCGCAATCCCCGCGCTCCATTATGTCTCACCTGAGACTTTTCGGAATAGACAAAAAAAAAAAAGAAAAAAAAATTCAGCCAACTAAATTCCTGCCGTTCAACCAAAGAAAAAAATTAACCAATTAAAATCCAATCGAAAGATAACACGCCGTTTTCGCCTCAATCGAAGACTGTCGGTGCGCATGTGCAGGGCGAAATCACCGCACGGCGGAGTTTAGCGGCTTAGAGACGATCTAGAATAATTTACGACAACGCGACACCTAACCCCATGTATCCAGGACCACGATCCGGCTAGGAAACAACAGCAAGGTGGGTGTTGCGTTTATTCGAGGCAGTCCACGATGATCGGCTCATGTGCGACATGTCTAGGCTCGCCGATCGTAGTCAATTAAAGATAGAGTGATCGTCGCGACCCGCCGACGATTGATGCACAGGCTGGAGCAAAGAGTGTTTCGGCTGTCGGGTAAGGGCAAGGCATCTTAGTGGCTGATTATTTCTTACATTCTGAAGGCAGCAAAAGACGCGCGTATGCTGCATGTGTCGGGCGTTCCCACCTCGAAACTTGATGCAAACAGTAACGATCGCTAACAAATAGGCTCGAAAGTCTCGTGCCCTGTAGTGGGAAAATGGCTCAGGTTAGTAAACCTCCCATCGTGCTAGGGATGTGCATTGGCGCAGATCATCATGCGCGGGTCCACTGGGAAGGTGACCCCAAAAGAGCGAATGAGTGGGCAAGGGCAGGGCAAGAAATAGCCGGCGGGCTGAGCTTGGGGCGAGGCTGGCAGGTTGGCATTTTTTTCCTTTTAATCCGCGTCGCTGTTCGAAGAGTGTCATACGCCGAGAACGGCAATTTTGCGGCATGAAAAAACACCGCTAAACCCGCGACCAAATCTAGCTAGTTCTGTTACCGATATCATCAGGTACCGAAACTTTAAATTATACACGCGATCCCGGATATCCGGCGCTTCTTTCTTGTCCAAAAAAAAAAATAAATTAGGTAACCGCGCGCCAAAATCCGGGATAGCGAGAAAAAATGCGCTAATACTGAGGTTACAGATCGTTTGCTGACCAAAAATTCGGTTGGATAATGCAAGATGGCGGCCGCCATGTGGCCATCTGGATTTGGGTAGCGCTAACCAATATCGGGGACATGGCCACAGGGGGCCCCAACGGGCGCAGAGCGGCCCCAGAACCGGGAAAAGGGCCCACCCCCTTTTTCCCCTCGCGAACGTGGGCCAGAGTTTTCCTTTTCTGACAGGTCGTTTGTCGAACCCTGGGGTGCAGCTGTACTTACAAGGGTGATGGGGCGGGGTGGCTACGAGAGCGCTGGGTTGGGACCCCTGGTCCGTTTCGCGATCCTCATAGCACAGTTTGTGCAGTTTGTGCACCAGTAGGCACATCCCTTACACATGCGCAGCTAAGCTGGCGGTAGGGGGACCCAAAAAAAATCCCAAGCGATTACAAGTGCACCACTGACGGACAGCCTCTCGCAGGGACCCCCCCCCCATCCATCATCCCCCTTCGATTCCTGCGTGGCCGGGAACTCGCCATTTTTTTTTCCTTAACCACACCCCTTTTTGTTACAGGCGTCTGGATAGAGCCACTGTTGCCGATCGGAGCGGAGCAACCAGCGACGATTGATAGACACGATAGCGCTGGTTCTCAGGCTGGGCAAAAAAAAAACCGGAAAAAACCCCCTTTTGATATCTGCGCAGCGGTTTGAGGTCGACCCCGTCGCTAAAGCAACAGCGCTGACAGCAACGGCGTTGACAGTCACTTTTTTTTGCATCGAACGTTAGAGCAGGCTCCGTTCTTTTCCTGCGGTAGGTGTTGTACGAAACCAAACGTAGCGAATACGCCGTGTTTTGAGGAACCAATCACAACCACAAACCACGACCACAAACAAACCACAAACTAGACCACAGCCACACAACTGTACCTAGGCTTGTACAGAACTGTGCAGACACTCGTTCAGAAACAAAACCCACCAAAAAAAAGAACTACAGAGTGACTCGACTTACTCTGTCCAACGAAAAACTCCCGCATCACAAAAAAAGCATAGACATTCATGACTCGTTCCCTCACCTGGGACGAGCCTTCGCACCCCGGCAGGGGCGTCGACTGGACGCCATCGCCTCTGGGGGGCCCAGACTACGCATTTGCTCCTGGATCGCAGCGGACAAGCTACGTCGGGTTCTCGCCAAGCTCCCACCGTCCGTTTGGTAGCTGTGGCGCTTCGACGTGCTCGTCGCCCGTGTCTGGCTCGTCGCCAGCCGTCTACGTGCATCCAACGAGCTCGCAGACGTCGCTAGGCGGGGCAAGTGCGAACTCTATAGGCGCCATCGGGTCCGGTGTTGGTCTTGGTAGCATTGGCAGCATTGGCAGTTCGCGGTTCTCGAGCGGCGCCATTTCGCCCATCAGCCAGCCACGACCGTCGGCAAAGGCGCTGAACGAACTCAGTGCCGAGGAGCGGGCGGCGCTTTTACGGACCATAGACGCTTCCGGTCCGTCGTCGACACGGACGTCGACGTCGACGGGGATGTCGTCGGCGCGAACGTCCAGTTCTGGACTCACGGAGCCGCTCAACTGCGCCGGAGGATGCGGCAGCGACCCTTGTGTCGACTCCTGCAGCGGCGGGTGCGGCAACGACGCCAACGACACCAACGACGGTTCTGGTCCGGAAAAAACGGACCGAACGGAAAAGTCAGACAAATCGCCGCCGCTGCGACCGGTCGACGACGATGGGTCGCTGTCTCCGGGAACCAGAGGAACGGCGCCGTCTTCTACTCCCACCACCACGCTTGGTAGTGGGGGCAGTCTTTTGTCTGGGACGTCAGCCCTGTCTGCATTTGCATCTGCGTCTGCATCTGCTCCTGCATCTGCTGGGGTGGGAGTGGCAGGTGGTGGAGGAAACCCCCACCTAGTGGGAGGAGAGTACAGTGGCCGATCTTCGCCTAGCGTTGGCGGCAATGGCATGCTGCACAGCTACCAGGCGTCGCAGCAGGGCGTGCTGAACCACCAAATGGTAATGGGCCAAATGGGCCAAATGGGCGGCCAAATGGCCCACCAGCACCATCAGCAGCACCACCACCACGCCATCCAGGCGCAGACGAGCCAGCAGTTCCCGCATCACAGTCGGGCCCACATGGGGCTAGGGTCCACCCCATTGCATCAGCACCAGGCCAATCACGTCCACCACCTTAACCAGCCCGTGCAGCAGCAGACGCCGTCAGTTGCGCCGGTTCATTCACATGCTCCGCAAGTCCCGCCGGTTCATCACCACCAATTTCTTCCTCTCCACCACCCTAATTCGTATCTACCAGCGGCGGACGCCATAGTGCCCAGCCAGGGGGTTCACTACACACAGAGTTCGACTCCCACTGCGACTCCGGTGGGATTTGGTGTTTCCGAGTACGGCCATTTCGGAACCAGTGCTACCGCGAGCACGAGCGCAAGCCCGAGCCGCGGAAGCGTTTCGCGAGCCAACGACGACGACGTGAGCGACAACCATCTCCAGCACCCTCCCGAGAAATCTGCTTCTGGTGTTGAAAAGATTTCTCTGCGTGTGGATACCACTTCCGACGCGTGCTGCAACTCTCTTTCGGGTCCTGCTCTTTCGGGTACTGGTTCTGTACCTGGATCTGTTCCTGGATCTGTCCCTGGATCTGTCCCTGGATCTGTCCCTGGATCCGTTACTGGCTCTGCTCCTGGCGTTCAAGGACAGTTTGGCCGCTTCGACGTCGCTTCCTCCCGGCCTGAGTCGCCGTACATGCCCTCCACGACCCCTGCTCCCACGGTTGGAACCTCTGTCGGATCGTCAATGAGTCCCACCGACGTCGATCTCCTGATTTTGACCAACATGCCGAGCCACTTCACCTGTCGTGACGCCCATCTCCTGTTTGCGCTCGTTCCGGGATGCATCAGCGCCGATCTCATCGACCCAGACGCCGGTACGGAGCCGTGGGTTCTCGCGAGATTCAACGGAACTCCTCCTGCCTACGTCATTGACATGCTCGACCACCTGCCGCACCTGCTTGGCCCCAACGTCAAGGTCGAGCACCGCCAGTACAACGCCCAGACAATGTACAACCCGAACAAGGGCGCGTCACGGCCCAACGTGGCCATGTCTGCGCAGCTCGCGTCGATGTCGCTCGAAGAGTCTCACAAGGCAAAACTCCACCCGGGCCGGTCCCGGTTCACGTTTTCCGAGTACGAGACGCCTTCGCCGATTTCCGCGAGACCGTCGTGGTCTGGCTCGTCCTCGGCGATGGGACTCGTTCCCCCGCCGTCCCTTTCCGACAGCAAGCGCACGAGTATGACCTCTGTTTCGGAACAGGCTGCCCTCGCCAGTGCCCGCATGGAGCTGTCTGGCCGCTCGGGCTCGACGTCCACCATGGGCTCCGTGTCGTCGATGTCGTCGAACTCGGCGATGCAGGCGACGGCTGCCGCCGTGGCTGCTGCGCAGCACAAACTCATGACGGCGTCTGCGCCGGCGACGCCAACGTACCACCACAAGACGCGAGTGATGCCGCCGGCGAACCCTGCGGACCAGAACTTGCCCTGCAACACACTGTACGTCGGCAATCTTCCGCCGAACACGTCCGAAGCCGAACTCAAGGAACTCTTCTCGACGCAGCCGGGCTACAAACGGCTCTGTTTCCGCACCAAGCAGAACGGACCCATGTGCTTTGTCGAGTTCGAGAACGAGATCTACGCCGGAAAGGCCCTCGACGAGCTGTATGGCGTGTCGCTTTCGAACAGCGTCAAGGGAGGAGTGCGACTCTCGTTCTCAAAGAACCCGCTTGGAGTCCGCTCGTCCGCCAGCACGAAGAAGCATTGACCCTCTCGAAAAGGACCTCGAAAAGCATCTTGGCAACACATTGTTACCACCATCATCACCGTGGCTCCCGCCTAGACCCGCCTCCCCAGCCACCGATATATATAGACATATGGGAAGGTGTGTCGACGTGTGCATGGTTATTTTGACTCCCAACATAGACAGCCAAGGCTGATAATTTTGTTGTTAGACCCTAAAATAAATGAATTTTTGATTTGTACATTTCGCATTCTGGTACGTTTGTGGTTATAATACGTATAGGCCGGAGATCTTCTTTTGAAAAAGAAGCAAAACTTTTGTGGCTATTGGCTCCGCCAATAGTATAACAATTATTACACGTCTGGGTCGTAGACTTTTTTTGTTCCAGTTGGCTCCGCCAATTGATGTTTTCCACAACGTTACTGTTGGCGGAGCCAACAGCCACAAAAGTTTTGCTTCGTTTTCAAAAGAGGAAATCCCCCAAAAGTAAACGTGGTGGCCTTTCTCAAAAGACGAATTGATCCATACAAACACGCGACTGGTGATATGCAGGAGAACTTCTTCTGTAAAAGACGATTGGGTCTACATAGTGTAGGTGTTTAAGTGTTTCGAAAAAGAAATACCACCTAGAGCATGGCTTTAGCCAAGCGGGTCGAAATTAAATCAGATGTATGCTACAAACTGTAGGGTGAAAAATGGTATACATATTGGGACACGCAAATGTCCAATATAGGAATTAATGGTGGTAGGGAGCGTCCAGACACGCAAGCCAATCAGTCACTGCGCGACTTCACCCACAAGGCGAAGCTCTAATGTCTGACGCAGGCGTTGCCAAACCAGCTAGTTGCCTAGAAACTAGCATACCTAATAGACAATGCCATATTTCGCCGGGTTAACGACTGGGGGGGAGGTCAAGAAAAGCCACAAAAGGGGCCTTCCTTTACTCAGGTATTAATTAGGAGCGCACAAACGACGACGTCTCGCCCTTGGCAGGGCCCTCAGTGGTCTTCTTGGAGCCGATACCGAAGCGGTAGCCGGAGCGCTTCTTGGCAGGAGCGCCAGCGAGGCCAGGAACGGCAGCGCCCTTCCACTGCGAGGCAGCGCCCTTGCTGGAGCCGGTGCCCTTGGGGGAAGTGAACAGGAAGATGAGGAAGTTGACGAACGTGAGGAAAGTCACCGTCCATGCAAATGCAATCAGCGTCTGGCCGAGCTTAGCAGTGGCGCCAATCTTGTGGAAGTTGTCACGCGCGTGAACGGCCATAACCGTCGACAGCGCAGCGGCAGTGGCAGCGAAAATGAACGCGAGCAGCGACGACAGGCTGCTGGTGAGGCTAATCGCACGCGACTTGGCGGCAACAAGCGCCACGAACATCGACACCACCTGGAAGAAGAGCGCAATCAGGTAGAAGGCAAACGCAAAGCGGGACTCGTAGTAGGACGCGTTGTGGCCCTTGGTGAACTCAGACGGAATGTCTCCACCAAAGTTGCGGGTGAGATCGAACGGGTACGCGGGCTTGTTCTTCGTGCAGCCAATGAAGTTGCCGGGCTTGCCGGCGTTGGTGCCCTCGTAGCCACACACGCCGTACAAGGACCAGCGCGAGATGGGGTACGGCGCATTCTTGATGCTGCTCGTCTCACCAGCGACCCAGTACCACTTGGTGAGCACGTTGCTCTTGCCGTGGCTGCTGCCAGCAAGCACAATGAAGAATAGAAGGAGGGTCGAGCCTGCGGCGAACAGCAGGCCGATGAGGTTGAGGCTCACACGGAGGATGGGCATTTGGAAACAGAATACAGAACCAGTGGGCCTAAATTAGCGTTTGGAAGGGTGCGGAAGACGTTCCGGGGATGAGCGATTGGGGGAAACTTGGGTGCACGACAACTATCTGGGGTAACAAGGACCTTTTGATATGCTTTTTGAAGCGCAATAAAACAAGGCTTTTCTGTGTTGCTGTAGCGGGGGAGTCACAAAAATAGAAAAACCTAGGAAAGTTTCAGGACGCACAACGAGGTTGGGTGTATCAAAAACACTACGGAATCCGGGTTGCGTTTGGTGTCGCGAAAAAGGTGGTTAAAAAGACAGGTAAAAGAAGCCAAGGAAAAAAGAGGTGGTCGCTCGGGGTCCCCTCATTAACCTACCCAAAATACCCTGTTGCCCAAACCACAATGTTTTGGTTTATGTAATATGGTATGCATCGTTTTGGGAGATATTTTGCCCTTTCTAAGGCAAGGTTAAGGGCACAAGGGCAGACAAAGCAGGCCGGTCGAGGGACGACCAAAGGCTAAGCCGCCGTCATATGCAGCCTCTGTCAATAGCCACAAGGACAAAAAAACTTTATGCGATCGCAACTATACAACCACGAAAAAAGAAGATAGAATTTTAAGGTAAATGGATTTGCAACTGATGGACCCTGTGGTCCCGCCAGTCTTCCTCAGCAAATGACAGCAGAGCAGAAACACATCATCCCACTTTGCGCTAACCTCTGCGCATTGAAATCTGGCCTGCGTTTTTAACGCATACGTCATGGCCGTACCCCAGAGTAATAAAGTAAGATGTAAACAAATAAACGGGTGAAACAAAAAAAAAAATATCTTGCCCATTTTTTAGGCTCAAAGGCATCTCCATCGAGCTAACGTAGATCATTGCCTCGAGATGGTGAACCCTTGGCACATTAACTTTTAGCAGCTCGGGTTGGGCATAGCCGATGTGATCGACGTGGTCCCTCTTGCAGTTACTGTTCTGGGACAACGAACGTTGTTGTACTCAGCAATCTAAATTAGATCAACGAGGTAACTACCTAAACAGACCGTCCAGAACGTCTTGTAGTGGTCCATTTCTATTAACTTTTGGTCTAAATTCTTTTTACTTTCGATACCCCTACTTCGTTTACACTCGATATCACCGCTGCACATGTCGAAAAATTCTGTACTGGTGACTCAGCGATGCACATGGTGATTAACACAGCAACCTTTTTTCGTCGTCATTGTTTGTTGAGCTCTGGCCCGCCCGCCCTCCCAAATCCATCTCATCAAACTTGCCTTCCCACATGGGGATCATAGGACAGTTACGCATGATGCATGGACTGCATGTTCGACATGCAGACAATTCTGTGGCCCCTCGTCGACATGGAAAATATTAGCTTTTAATTTGGTTTAGCCATGTAGTAGACCGGCTCTGGTTCGCCGAATCACCCGTGAAGTCTTGTGCAGTTGAACAAAGCCTAGGTCAAGCTAGTAATTTTTTTCTACGGTAATCAGACCCGCGCGGTTTTAGCTGCTGCATATTATCCCCACTAGACTGCGCGTTTAAACTATATGCTAAAAACACTGGCTGCGCCTGTTCGCATGGAGCCCGCTTCCGGGTCCATTGTTTCACGAGGAATTAGCACGGTGACGATTCGCCGCGTGGTAGCAACCTCCAAACATTATATGCTAAGCATTCCTGAAGCGGAGATCAGCGGGTCGTACCGTGCATACAGCAGGGTAATCTTCTGGATTAGTACTAGAGTGCGTATGTAAGCTTCCAGAATGGGATTTTGTGACGTCTTTCCTGGCGGTGTCCTGCATTTGCAGACAGCTGGGCGATTAGGGTGCTTACCACCAGCTTACTGCTCTACTTGGCATTGTCTCTGAAGTGACTTCCCCGTAGCTCAGCCGGGTGGGGCTAGATCAAACGACCTTGATTAACTTTTTTTTAACCCACCACCACCACCACCGCTGGGAGCTGACCCGGGTCGTCTGCCGTCTCCACATACGGCCCTTTTAGAATCACATGACTTTAGATTTACTGTCGGCATCGTTCGAGCATTTAATTAAATTTATTCTTTTTTGCGGTATTCGCATTCTACTATTTGCTTCATCCCTTTTGGTTTTAGCACCTAATTTCTTTTCGTCGCCCTCTGTCTCGATGAGAGCCGAATTGTCCGAGCTCGGACGCCACTACATCATCACCAATCAATTTTGGCTTGGGACATAAGCTAAGCCGAGCTATGCGAGGTCACTAAAAGCCGTTAGCTACCCTAGGACATTAACGAGAGGATCGCCTTTGGCTCAATTCCATCATGGACGACGAGTTCGAGGTCTGGGCACACAACTTGAGTGCCGGTCGCACGGCTCTCCACAATCTGAATGTCTACGTCAAACGAGCTGCGGTGGCGTGGGATCAGGTGGCAGACCAGCACGCAGCATTGTGGGAGTCATGGAAGTCGTTTTGTGCTGATTCCATTGACGAGACCGCAATGTCTGTAGCCACGGACCAGAAGGTGAGGCACAAGATCGACGTGGCTGTGGAGGGAATTGAGCGTCTGGACGATATCACAAAGAACACAACCTCAGACCTCGTCGAAAAGGTGTCGTCGCAGATTGCCGAGGCTCGTAAGGATCTCGCAACACTCGGAAACATGTTCAAGACGCATCAGCAACGTCACAAGGAGTGGGACAAGGCCGCAAAGTACGCTGCGAATGGAAAAGGTACAAAGGAAACTGAGGAACTCGCCCGGAAGCGCTATGAGGAGACATCGAAAACTATCCAGAGGATTATGCCGCAGTTCTTTGATGCGTTCGAATTGTTTTTGCAACGCCTCAATGCGCAGATTCTCCAGCGCCAGTCGTATTTATTGAGGAAATGGCGGAACGAGCTGAGACACGTGCTCAAACTCCACAACAGCCCCGCCCAGCCTGGTCGTGGTGGCCATGCGCGGACGGCTAGTAGTGGTGGCCATGCGCGAACGGCTAGTAGTGGCTCTCGAGGTGGTCTGCCCTCAATGCGTAGTCCTGGATCTGACGTGGGTGATATTGGAAGTCCTGCGGCACCAACCCCACAATCAATCAAGAGTGACTGGCACCAGGAGTTTTTGCAGATAATGCCTGCTATGGAGGCTTTGAGTCTCATTGGTCCCCATGGAATGCCGAGCCACTTGTCTGGAGTTGATTATGAGCACGAGACCCCAAGTGAAATCAAGGAAGATGTCGAGGACCGTGAGGGCGGTGGTCCCCCCGAAGAATCAACGCCAAGTGCGACAGATAAGCTCACTGCACCCTCGCAGTGGTTTGGCGGTTTGCTCAGTGGCGAAGGTCGGATCGAGAAGTTTGCGTTCCACCGGAGACATCACGACGATGGCATGTTCTGGGTCCCACCAGAGCTGGCGACACGCGAACAAGCAGTGGCTGATTATGACTTCGAGGGCC
This sequence comes from Wickerhamiella dianesei, assembly GCA_022577725.1. Classification (NCBI taxonomy): domain Eukaryota; kingdom Fungi; phylum Ascomycota; class Dipodascomycetes; order Dipodascales; family Trichomonascaceae; genus Wickerhamiella; species Wickerhamiella dianesei. The sequence continues at coordinate 143,069 of JAKIRV010000012.1, read as the reverse complement.
AAGATGAGGGAGATCTCCACTTCTCCAAGGGCGATACGATCACGATTCTTGACCACGGTACGCTCGAGGACCGAAACTGGTGGAGAGGCAGCATCAATGGCCGCGAAGGTATCTTCCCTTGCAACTATGTGCATCCTCTGAGCTCCAAGCCTGAGTCGAAGTCATACAATGACGACACGGACAAACCTTCCTTCTCCGAGTACGTTCCACGAGGTGACAAGGCAGCGGTTGGCGTAACTGGTGCGTCTGCGGCTGCGGCTGCTACTGCTGCGACGAAAGAGGACCTGTTTGTCGCACCTGCTGGTCCTCCACCTGGATTCAAGGAAGATAGTCCCGCACCACCGAAACTCCCTCACCGACCTCCCCATGAGGTTTCTCATGACGAGAAGATTGTGTCGCCAGAACGTGACTCCTCCGAAGATGCACCTGCTCTCCCTCACCGCCCTCACTCTCCTCTAAAGGCACCTCAATTGGCTTTAAGCACTGATGTTCCTGGCGATTCACCGGCTCTCCAGTCTCCCATTCATGCTGGTGGACTAAAGGCGAGAGAAGATCCCCATCTCACAAACGACCGTGGCCCCGTGTTCCAGAGTAATCCTCCAGAAGAATATCCCGAGACGCCTCTTCCTGACAAGTCTCCTCTTGCTGATGCTCTCGCTCACGAGTCGCCAAAGTCTCCTCTGGCAGAAGTTCCTTCATCCCACTTAAAAGAGGCAGAGCCACAGTCAGTTCCTGATCACGAGCCTCCCCTCCCTCCCCGTTCTCCAGGCCATATAATTGAGCCCGAACATACTGAACCTGAACGTACTGAGACGGACTTTGATTTTAATGGTGACGACAACCCGCCGCTTTCACCGCGTCCTCATCCTGAAGCGGCCTTTGGGCAGACAGAAAAGGATCCGATCGAGCAAGCGCTGGAAAAGCCTGCATCCAATGCTGAACCATCCGATCCTAAAGCGGTCGATGAAGACGAAGACGATCTTACGTAGTTGTCAAGTACTGGTTAGAATGTAAATAACTAGACCTATTCTGATGCCTCGCTCCATTTGTCCTCGATATGGAGGTCGCCGAGTTCGTCCTCGAGACCTGCCAACAACGAATCCTGCGAGGATACTTCATCGGGGTAATCATTGGCATAGTAGTCCTCAGCATTCGAGTCGTCGTCATCGCCAGCGAAAGCCTCCGACTCGTCCGAACCCTCTGTAGCGAAGAAGAGATGTTCCTGTTCGCGCGTCAGTTGTCTCAATGGTTAGCAAGCTATACTTTTTGTGCTTTGTTTTTGGTGGGGTGGATAACTTACATGTAGGCAGAAAGGCCGTCTGCTACTGCATTTTGGTCACTATAGTATACATCATAGACGTAGTCTTCAGTCTCCTTATCACAGTCAGAGCTCCCTGCGCCCGCGCTGGTGCTCGTGTTTGTACTCGTCTCGACCATATACTGCTTGATCATGTCTCGTAGCTCGTTTGGCAAGTCGTCGCTTTCTTTGTGTGAGTCTGAGGCTATTTTGAGGTGCCGCGAATCACTTCCGCGCTCCAATACCATTCCGTCGGTTTGTTCGCTTGATACTGCATCGGGCTGTGTTTCCGCGAGCTTGAATACTACATCTCCTTCCTCCTCAATCGCACTCTCATCGGCTGTCTTTTTCCGTTTGGACGGCCGCACTACCAGCGTCGGGGCTGGGGCCTCACTTCGGCGACGTTTGACCCGGACCTGCTGGATCTGAAGCATGAATTATCCGCACCAAGAAGGGTAGGGGAGGAGGAGGGTTAACGGTTCCAAAACGATGAAGTAAATAGACGCATGCAAGGCTGGGCTAAAAGACCTACCGTAAGCTAAGCTTGCGTGAATTTCCCAAATGGATACGCACGTCACATGATATTTCCCTTTGTGGGATTGGATCAACTTCGACGATGGAAGGTGACATTTGTAGGTGATATTGATAGAGGTTTATGAAGCTGGATAGTGCGATTATGCTTGCGATTGAGTTGATGATGGTTCGGCCCACACTCAGGTTTGAGCTTCTGGTTCTTCGGCGATCCTGAGGGCAAGATAAAGTTCAAGCTACTCGGCCAGATTTCGTATCAACTTTTGCCTTCCCAAGTACGGACATTGGCATTAATATCCGTTCTTGAACCCTTACCACGGTGTCCTCGGGCAGTGACGGAAAGAGTGCATGATTTCAGTGGGTCAAAGAAAGTCCATAGAGATATAAATACTGTAGACTAGACCCAAGTCTCTTCCGATCCAACTGAAAAAAATGACTCGTGCTCCTTTTCTTCAGTCTGGAGATATTGTTGTGATTACTGGAGGCAGCCGTGGCCTTGGCGCAGAAATTGTCAAGGAGCTTGTGGAGGGCCCATATGATGTCAACGTCGTTTCTCTTGATGTCACCAAACCTCTCGGTGCTCCTACAAACGCTGCTGAGGCTAAAGTCGATGATCCTCTAGTTGAGCCTACTGCTGACGCCAATGTTCCTGAGACCAAGATTGAGGAACGCCAAGAATCTGCCGAGCCTGTCGAGACTGAAGCAGCTGCGGTTGTGGAAACTAGTGAACAACCCGATACTGAGTCCACGCATTCCACGGAATCCACGGAGTCTACGGAGTCCACGGAGCCCACGGAGTCAAGGGAAGTGAAGGCTATTGAGGTCGACCACACGCAGAGCAAGTGTCTCTATCTTGATTGCGATGTTCGTGACTACGACCAGCTTGAGGCTGCTCGAAAGCGCATTGCAGAAGAGTTTGGAAAGGCTCCGTCTGTTCTCATCAACAATGCTGGCATTCGCCGTCCGCTCGCATCCATTGCTGATGCCAACGTTGACGACACTGGCGATACTCTATCTATCAATCTCGGTGGAGCAATGAAGGCGACGCGAGTGTTTCTCCCCCAGATGATTCTTTCAGGTCGCGGCTACGTAGTCACAGTTGCAAGTGCACTGGCTATGATTTCTCCGGCCGGCATGGCCTCGTATGGAGCCTCCAAGTCGGGCCTACTGGGATTCCACGAGTCGCTCACTCAGGAGCTCAAGTCTCACCCGAATGTGCACCCTTTGCTTGTTTGTCCCGGCCAGCTCGATACACAGATGTTTTCCGATGTCACGACGCCTTCTGAGCTCCTGGCGCCCGTGGTCCAGACCACTGACCTCGCCCAACGCATCGTCAAGCGGATCCAAAAGTCCAAGACGTCCACACTGTACTACCCCAAGTATGTCCGGTACCTCCCTTGCATGCGAGCTCTTCCGGAACCGGTGGCTAATCTCGTACGACGCTGGTCCGGAGTTGACAAGGTCTTTGAAGACTACAAGGCATCGCTAGCAGCCGCTTCCACCAATGCGGAATCAACGGAGAAGTCTTCCGAGACTGAATCTGAGAGTGAGACATTGTCGGATGTACACTCGGATGCGAAATCTGATTCAACCACTATCACTAAAGCTGAGTCTATGGAAAAGCCCAGTCAGGCTGAGACTGACTCGTCAGTCTCTGATGCTGAAAACGCCGCTCCACTCATCGAACTGAATGATGAGTATGCTCCCGTTAACATTGCCACTGGAACAGCTACTGTATCCGAAACGACCTCGCCGTTCTCCAGTGCTGGCGACGCTTAGCCATTGCCGTATTTATCATTGCTGTATTTTAATCGAATTAGTTTCAAGTTGGCTCCATGAGAGCGTTGCTGATTCTGTGCGTCCCTCGTGCATGCCGAAATTAATTTAAGTTTAGACCACCTCCATCGAAATGAAAGTAGGGTAACCCTGGTGGCGGATCCTTGTCAAGGTCACGAGCAATTGAGGACTTTTTCAGGTACAAACAGCACATCATCTAAAAATTTCGATTGACAACTCTATCTCGCCAATTTTTTAGGTTTTATTTATTGCCCAAACCGGCAACAGCGCATCAGTCGTTATCGGACGGACCTCCTTTCAGGTTTAGGGTTAGATACCAGTAATCCGAACCCAGGAACCCTATAGGCACAGCATGAGCCTGGGCCACCAGCAGTTCCCCCCGCTTCTCGACCTAAAGACCCAAGGACACAGGAACCCCCGCTGTACACACTCCACCTCCTATCTCCACCACGAACCCCTTTCAACTCCTGACGACTCAATTGAGTTGACCGATCGAATTGGGCCAATTAATTGCGCCTCGTGGAGAACAAATTTACCCTGCAGCCAATTGTACCACGTCTTACCGTCGTCATGAGTGACACCGCGTCAATTGATAGTGACAGCGACCGCTCGGACATTTCCCGTTTCGATGAACCAACGTCGATGGAGGCGTCCACGCCGTCGTTAATTGAAGCGTCTGAACTTTCTGAACCTGTTGGGCCTGCTGAACCTGTTGGACGTGCTCCACCTCTTGTTTCGGTTGCAGTCTCTGTTGGCGAAACTGGTGGTTATGTCCATTGTGATGTTGCCCATGGTGACTATGCCTATGGTGATGTCCATGGTGATGGAGACTACGCTTCGAGATACACTGCTGAACACGTGGCCAGCGATGCGTTTGTTGCTTCTGTCCTCGAAGAGATTGAGAACAATGAGCATAGTGGCCTTGAGGCATCAGACTACTCCATCATTGATGAGACTCCTCACTCACTTGACCCCAGTGAAAGCGAGTCGGAACCCGGTCACGGAGAACGCGAAGAGCTACTTGCAACCGGCGTCACGTCGCTCAATATCGAGTCCGAACGGAACTCCCCTGCTTCCATTGGAGCCACTCTCTGCGAGTCGGGTTACATGGTTGCGAGGGCGACTTCTGTTGACGAGCAGGAAGACGAAGCAGACGACGAGGGCCAATCGGATCTTGAACGCACTCCAAGACCGGTCGGCCAACCCGATGTTACGACATTTGGCCAATCTTGTGTGGTATCGGGCCAGCAGGCTGTTCCACGACACATGTACGTTTCAGCGCTGTTTGAGCTAACGGACAAGTGGGCAAACATCGTGAAAATGCTCAGGGACCAGGGAATTGTGTCTCAGTTTGGCGTGTACCAGGGTCAGGAAGGACTCGATGAAGGCGCTTTTGTCTCCAACACCCTCAGCCGGTACTTTGCTCCTCCCGTATGGCACATGATAACGGGATCATTAGGAAGCGAGCGGTCGGTAAAGGTAATTGATCTCGAGATCGCCGCCAACGCGTTGCGTCGCCATTGTCTTCTCGACTGCGCTCGTCAGGCGCTTTGGGGCAACGATGAGGCTCTGTCGCGACTGTCTTTGGTGCAGCATCGGAATTTCAGCCGCCTTGAGAGACACCCAGACGCTCGTGCCGTCAACAGCAAGCTGTTTTTGTACTTCCAAAGCAATCTCGAGCTTTTTGCCCTCAAGTTCGACGCTGCTCCCGAGGAATTCGACAGATACCTCAGAGACTTTGATCTGTCCCAAGATGAGTCGAGTCGTGATCTGTGGGTGAAGCCCAAATTCAAGTGGGCCTTCTCCACTCCTAAGCACGTTGGCCTCCCTGCAGAGGCAATTGCGTATGTCCGGGGCGCGAAACGGCGACGAGGCCACTGCCGACGATGCTGGGGTCCTGCACACTATCACAAGTTCTGCCAGGTTGGCCAGAAGAATACCCCTGACGACAAACTCTGGGCCTACCGAATGGGGAACTACAAGCTCTACGACTCTGACAATTAAATTCTAGACCATTTTTTTCTATATTTTGGCTCATTACACTATGGGGATGTTGTGGTGTGCCTGAGGCAACATCGATCCCTACGTAAATCTATGCGAGCATCCTGACTAAGGGCTCTCCACATGCGTGACCCATCCTTTAATTCGCTTCCCCAGTCCGTTCCTCCTCACCAACGCTATTCTCGAGAATGCCATACGTTGATTATACTGTCACGAGTTACGATGGACTCGAGGTTGCTGCCCGCACCCACGAGGTTCCGGTCGGCATAAAAACCCGGGCGAAGATTATCTTTGTCCACGGTTTCAGCGAACACATTGCCGCCTACGACGAATGGTTCCCGCCTTTTTGCGAGGAGGGCTATGAAGTTACGCTGTATGATGCACGCGGACACGGCAAGACAGCAAAGAAGAAGTCTGATTTCGGCAAGACCCACGAGAAGGCTGTTATGGAGGATTTGGAAGCGATTATCGAGAACAAGCTCATTGACTCCAAGGGCAACTTTGAGAGCGATGTGCCGTGCATTCTGTGGGGATTCTCGATGGGTGGTGCAATCATCCTGAACTACATGGTCATTGGACGTCACCGCGACAAGTTTGCCGCGTATGTTGCCACGGGCCCAATGATTCTGCGCGCACCGAACCTCCGCAAGGGTCTCGACGGGTTCAAGGCGTCGCTGCTTCCGTGGTTCCGGAGTATCATTCCGAACCACACGGAAAAAGTCGCTCTGCCGCCAGACATGTGCAACAACAACCCAATTCGTCACAAGCAATACCTGAGCGACGAGCTACGACACTACACGACGTCTGTTGCCCTCATGCACGATGCGATTAAACGAGGTGAGCGATTACTCGACCAGCAATATGTCAGTCACATCGTTGACCGTCCGCTGCTGTTGAACCATGGCACGGATGACAAGCTGTGCGATGTCGAGGCCACAAAGCAGTTCTACAAGGAGGCGCCATTGACCAGCAAAACTCTGGAGCTGTACGGTGATAAGCCCCACGAACTGATGCAGAACATCGAGGAGGACGTACAGGAGCACCGCGATAAGGTCTTGCAGTGGTTGGACGCGACGTTGTTTCCCGGCCAGCCTACGACGACGCCAAACGCCAAACCCGGACCTGACGACGTTATCGTGAACGAGGACGAGACTAACTAGAAGGGTTTGATTTGGATTTGTAGTTTATTTTTGGTTCAATTTTTTTAATTTTTACACGCGTTGTAGTGATACGGTCCTAGAAAGTTACCCGACAACCATGTGATGTTTCACGTGATACACAGCGCTTAGTCGAACCCGCAATCTTGTTACCGCAAAGGTACAGTGTATCACCAGGTGCAAGTGTGAGAAAAAATGACGCGCGCAAGCGATAATAATCGGTTGCCTTGTAGCAATGTTTGAAGCATGCTCGCTGTCATGGCCGGTCGAGCAAAGACTTGTCGGCGGCTTTGAACTTTGTTTGATTCTAATCTAAAATTTAAACTTGCATACATTTTGTATGCGCTCAAACTAGCCTCGGTCACACGATAATTTTAAGGGTTACTAACTCGTCATCTTGACGCAGGCCAAGGGTGTGCTGACGCAATGATTTTCCCCAGTTCTCTCCACTCAGGACGCACGACGGGGCCTGTCGCAATCTCGTCTGGGTTTCGGCTCCCCCACTGATTAGCACACACACACACACACACACAAAGGCGCTAACTTAGCCACACGACCCTTATCTTCTGTCCTGACCCACGAGAAAATGGGCGGCGGCGTTTTAATTTTGTCGCAAAAAAAAAAAAGAAACTGCCACAAACAGACAGATCAAACATTGCAGCATTAAAATAATTAGAGTTTAACTACCCGATAATTCACCGGCTCCAGCCAATACAGTCCCCGATCTATTGTGGCGAGGCAAACAAGGCTGCGGCGAGGTCATTAGCCCCCTGCCAATTTCGCGAAATAGGCACACATTGGTCATCTGTATGGCCAGTCGGCACGGCTTTATAATTTTTGAAAGTTTACCCACCCTTACCCTTAATGGGAACGAAATGTCGTGCGCCCCCTGCGGGCAGGGCTATATGTGGGTTGGGTTGGTCAGTGTGATTCAAACGGCCCTGGCGGAAAGAGACCATTTCTGACACTCGCCCGACCACAACAACAACAACCAACAGAGAAAATTAACAAAAATAAGCGAGCAAGACTGAGGGGTTTTTCCTTCCGTCTGTTTGCAAAATAATACCACTCTCTCTGTCTCTTCCTTTTTTCCCTCGGTTGACTTCCCTAGGCCGGAATAACACTGCACGATAAGGCCGCGATAAATTGCCAATGCTTCCGCCATACGAGGAAGAGGAGCTACCGGCGTACAAACCGGCCCTAATCCTCACGGGCGCAATGTACACCAAACGTGAGCTTTCCTCGCCGTTCCGACGGTCGTTCAACAGGTCCTGGAAACCCACCTGGGTGGTCCTAGATAACACGCAGCTCAAACTCACTCGGGGTACGGTTATGAGCCGCGAACGTGCATACACACTCCAGTACGCTGAGATTGGCTTTGCTAGCGACTACGACAAGCGCCAGCATACGCTCCGAATCCGCGTGGAGGGGTTCCAGTTCCTGTTTGCTCTTGGCAGCCACGCTGAGTGCTTGCAGTGGATCCAGTCCGTCCAAACAGCAATTGGACTTGCTCTTCCGCTCGAGCTACGCACACTGCCAGAAGACAAGCGTCGGAGGCGGAGACGACGACGACACCGTCGACGAGATCGCAACAACGAAAACGAAAACGAGAACCAGTCTGAGACTGCTGCCAACTCCACCGACAATGCCGAAACCTGCGACAATTCCGGTGCTTGCGACAACTCTTGTGGTATTCCCGACACCGAAACCGAACCTCCACGTCCTCTGAGCTTTGGTCTGTCTCCAACTCCAAGCAGAGACGCTGACGAGATTGTTGCTATGGACGACATAGAGCAGGAGGATGGCGGTATGGTCGGAGAATTCGACTCAGCAGACACGAGTGCGAGCGCTAGTGTCAGTGACGAGTCGCAATCGGCAACTGTTGGAGAACTATCTCACGCTATCGAGGTCATGGACATTGGCCCGAAAACCACGCAGCCAGACCTTGAGCTGGTAGTTCGACACGATCTAGAAGAGGATTCTGATTTGGCGAACGGGAAGTGGAGCCCCACGCGACGAAGGTCCCGCGTGTCTGCGTTTGACTTCCCGCATCTTCCCATCAACTTGTCGTGGGAAGGCAAGAAGATACTGTACAGGGGCCGCTGGGCGGTCGTACGCAAGCGCCAGATCAACGATATTTACATGCGCTGAGCCCATTAATATTTGCATTTATTTCCCTCCCTAATTATTTTTTGTTTTTAACTGTGGTGTGTATGTATCGCGTGCTGATTCCCAAGGCGTCACTGTAAAAATTCGGCCCCAGGTGCCCAGCCTGGACTTCTCTCTACGCTGATACGTTTGGCAGATGGTTCTCACAGCCGGAGAATCACCCACATTCTAGTAAAAAACGTGATAGCGACGACTGTGAAGAACAGAAAATTTTGGTTGTTAAGCACATTTTATAGACGATGGGACCCGACTCTAGTGCGCACGTGATTCTTGGAGAAGTCGACCATCCACCAAAGATGCCTGGCAAGTTGATAGTCCTTGAGGGCCTCGACCGCGCAGGCAAAACAACTCAGGTCGAGCTGGTTAGACAAAAACTGCACGACAATAATGTCCCTGTGGAATACATCAAGTTTCCCGACCGCACAACCGCCATTGGCAAGATGATCAACCAGTACCTGACTTCCTCCGACGCGACGTTACCTGACGAGTCAATTCATCTGTTATTTTCAGCAAATAGATGGGAACTGAATGAAAAAATGCGCAACCACCTCAAAAACGGCACGTGGTTGGTAGTGGATCGCTACGTCTACTCTGGAGCTGCCTTTTCGAGCGCTAAGGGATTAGATCTAGAGTGGTGTCGTGCCCCCGATTCTGGCCTCCCTGAACCTGATTTGGTTGTATTTCTGGATGTTAGTTCTGAGGTTGCGCAAACACGTGGAGGGTATGGCGAAGAACGCTATGAACAGCCCGAGTTCCAGGCCAAGGTGCGATCGGAATTCGAAAAACTTCGCAGCTCCAACTGGAGATGGATCTCTGCTGACGGCTCTGTCGAAAGTGTGTCAAAAACAATCTGGGATGCAGTCTCAGAGCTGTTATAGAATTTTACATAGCTAGATAGCGTTCTTACGCGTGAGATAGTCGAAGCGTGAGAACGTGTATCCAATGAAGGGCAAGTCCTCGCGAATGTTCTTTTGCTTGCCACCTTCTGCACTCTTTCTGCCGCCATCTGTAGCATGGGGCTGGTCGGGCACCTGCTGCAGGTCCTCCGTGGGGAAGTAGGACGTGTCCGTGATTCCCTTGAGCTTGGGAATGAAAGGTGCACTGTACTGTCGGATCGACGACCAGTCAACGCCTCTAAAGAAAGGATGCTGCTTGATCTCATCAGCTCCACCGCGACCAAGACGGTTCTCTTGTGACGTGAGCATTCTTCGGATTAGGTCCTCAGCCTCAGGGCTGAGGTGGATATCCTCAGGGAACTGCAGCGTTTCGGGCCAGTTGAGAATCTTGCGGTAAGTCTCCTGGGGAGTCTCTGAGCAGAACGGCGGCCAGCCCACAAGACACTCGAACATGATGGCGCCAAGCGACCACCAGTCACACTCCTGCGAATAGCCCTTTCTCAAAAAGATCTCCGGTGCAATGTAGTCAGGCGTTCCCACCGTGGAATAGGCCATAAGTCTCCGGGACTTGCGCCACGTCGAAATCTGCTGACGGTTCGAGATCGTAAGGTGGATGGCGTCTACCATCGATGTGCGCTGAGTGTTCATGCCGTAGTTGCCAGTACCCGACTGGGCACCGCCGGTGGTGCCCTTGGCCTTGTCCTCCTCTAGGAGCCGCTTGTAGTAGTTTGAGTCGTGGGTTTTGTGGAAACCAGTACTAAGGCCAAAGTCGGAGATTTTGATGTGGCCGCTCTTGTCGATCAAAATGTTGTCAGGCTTGATATCGCGGTGGATGAATCCAAGCTTGTGGATGGCCTCGATTGCAAGCACACACTCGGCGATGTAGAAGCGCGTGATGTCCTCGCTAAACACATCATACTTGATCAGCATCGTCATTAAATCACCTCCGGGCAAAAACTCCATAATCAGGTACAAATAGTCGTTATCCTGGAACGAGTAGTACAGCGATACGACCCATGGAGAGTCGGAGCCGGCAAGCACATCACGCTCCGCCTTGACGTGCGCGAGTTGGTCCTTCATGAACATCTCGGACTTGTAGAGCGTCTTCATGGCGTAGACCTGGCCGGTATCGCGCTTTTGGACGAGTCGAACTTCACCAAACGCGCCTTTGCCAATCACCTTGACGGTAACAAAATCTTCGAGACCCAGCTTTGTGCGGCGGAGACGGAGGAAGTTGGACTCTTTGCGTCCGAGACTCATGAGCTTGCGAGTCTTGCGTTCCTCAGACCCACGCTCCTGCGCAAGCTGCTGCTCCGTCTGTACTCTACGCTGGTTACGTTCGATGGCGTGGTTGACGTTGAGCTTGAAGAAGTGCTCGATGCGGAGTTTGGTGAATGCAGCCTTTTCCTGAGTGATTTGGGATGTACGCTCAGGATGTCGTTCAAACTCCACCACTTCAACTGGTGCCGGCGCAGATGGCTGCTGGAACTGCTGAAGTGCTGCCGGAACTGGTACTGGAGCAGTGTTGAGTCGCCCTGGCGACCGCGATCGACGGTTGTATGGAGAACCATGCGGACTCGACGATTCACCTCCACGAGACGTTGGGTTCGGCGGATAAAACGACGGACTTTGGTCCCGTTCGGCGCCTCTCAGTGATCGTACGGGAGACGCTGTGCGTACAGGACTCGGCGCCCTGAAATATGGGTGCGAACTCGACGTCGCAGACGCGAGCGATGTCTGGCTGCGACTGTACTGTGACGAGCCGTAAATACTCTTGCCAGGAAGGGAAGGCGGAGGAGCAAAGTCGGAGGTCCTCGCTGCCATAGGCGATGACGGACTGTGATCCGAAGGTATGTACGAGCTCAGAGGCGAACGGCTGATGGGAGAGCCAAGCGGACTGCTGTTGGGATGCTCTGCAGCCGGCTGGGGCGGCGGAAGTGACATTGGGTCTGAGCTTTGTGCTGGGTTGGACAAGTTTGGCACGTTCTGGAAACTGGTCTGTAAACTTGTAGGCTGTGCAGCCTTGGCAAAGTTGTATTGTTGGTAGTAGTTTTGCTGGGCCTGCTGTTGGGCAGCCTGTTGTTGGGCTTGTGCCTGCTGTTGGGCTTGTGCCTGCTGTTGAGCCTGCTGTTGAGCCTGCTGTTGGGCCTGCTGTTGGGCTTGTGCCTGAGCTTGTGCCTGCGCCTGCTGATATTGATACTGCTGATATGCTTGTTCGGCATACTTGGGGTCCTGCAAAGGAACATTCGGATCAAATCGTGATCCCTGGTTGACATACACATTGTTATGGTTCTCCTTCTGTGGCAGGTCGTGTTCGCTATAGGCTGCCTGGTTTGGCACCACATTACTGTACTGACCTTGCACTAGATTGTGCTGGTCCTGGCCTTGGTTCTGGTGGGAAGCCATCTGAGCATCGAGATACTGACCGTCTTGTTGCGGAACTTGATCAGGAGGATACAGTCCCGTGTACTGGTTCTTGTACATCGAGATGCAATCGACGATAAATGCCTGCTAGCGGTAGACGACGCTTATCCACTGGTCGCAACCCAAAGACAATCCAGTAAAGGTTGTGTTGGTACGGACTGGGTATGTCAACTTTCAGGTCCTTCCCTCCTTCTTAACTGCTGCTTTGTGTTGTGTGTGTGTGTGTGTGCGCGGGACTGGGGACGCACGCGTAGGAGAGGAATGAGGTAAGATGACTGGGAGACAGTGCTTGGTTGCTTAGTCGCTCGAGCCTAAATTCCGTCAGGCTCTCCTGCTCTTTTCTTTTCCCCTCTGCTGTGGTTTCTTCCCAGCGCTGACGAGGTCACCACCGGCGAGAGGTGCTAGCGTCTTGAAGAAATCCCAATTCATCCTTCGTCCCAATTCTGCGTCACCTAATTTTTTTTCTGGGACTAGCAGGGACACCACCACGGTTGTTGGATTGAAAAATACATCATGAAGGCAAAAGTCGAGGACCACCCTCCGAGGTATATCTCGGGCCTCACGTTTGGTGTCCTGAGTCCTGAAGATATCAAGAAACTCAGCGTAGTGGATATAAACACGGTGGATCTCTACAATCTCGACCATGGCCGTAAACCCCAAGAGCATGGTGCTCTCGATAGACGAATGGGTATCAGCGACAATTTCTCCGAGTGCACTACCTGTGATGGTCGTCTCGCAACATGCCAGGGCCATTTTGGCCGTATCAAGCTCGCTTTGCCGGTTTTTCACGTCGGTTACTTCAAGCACATGATCTCAATTCTGCAGGAAATCTGCAAGGATTGTGGCGCAATTCTGCTCACTCCTGAGCAGCGCAAGCAATTCCTGGCTGAGGTCCGTAACCCGGACATTGACAACCTGCGCCGCATGCAGATCATGAAGCGGATCAATGAGCAGTGCAAGAAGACGCGTCGCTGCTGCAAATGTAACGAACTCAATGGCGTCGTCAAAAAGTCTGGTGCTCTCAAGGTCGTCCACGATAAATTCCGCTGGATCGGAAAGAAATTGCCCAAGGACAAGACCGACTTTGACAACAGTTTTGCTGCGGCTACCGAAGAGAACCCCGAGGTGGAGAGATTCCTAAAGAAGAGCTCAGACGAACTCAATCCTCTTCGCGTGTTCAACTTATTTAAACAGGTCACTCCAGAAGACTGCGAGCTTCTCGGAATGCTCAATGGAGGCCGACCCGAAAACTATTTATGGCAGGAGGTTCCTGCGCCCCCCGTGTGTATTCGTCCGTCGATCATGCAAGATACCGCGAGTAACGAGGACGATCTCACTGTCAAACTCACGGAAATTGTCAAGGCGAGTGCCCAGATTCAGGCCGGTTTCGACAACGGCATGGCTCTTCACGAACTGATGAACCAATGGGAATTCATGCAACTGAGCTTGGCGTTGTACATCAACTCAGACACTCCTACTGGCTCAGCTACCATGAGTTCGCCGATTAGGGCTCTCTGCCAGCGCCTCAAGGGCAAGCAGGGACGTTTCAGAGGTAACCTCAGTGGTAAACGCGTTGACTTCAGTGGCAGAACCGTCATTTCTCCTGACCCGAATCTCAGAATCGACGAGGTTGCTGTTCCCGATAGAATGGCGAAAATTTTGACCTACCCAGAGCGAGTTACTGTGCACAACAAGCAAAAGCTCAAACGACTCGTGGCTAACGGTGCTCTGCAGTACCCTGGTGCTAACTACATTGTTAAGAAAAACGACTCGATGCGTCGCAACTTACGCTTCGGTCGCCGCCAGGAGCTTGCGCGTGATCTCAATATTGGTGACGTCGTAGAGAGGCACCTCGAGGATGGTGACATTGTCTTGTTCAATCGTCAACCTTCGTTGCATCGTCTTTCGATTCTGTCGCATTTCGTTAAAGTTCGGCCTTGGCGCACTCTTCGTCTCAACGAATGTGTCTGCACACCTTACAACGCCGATTTCGATGGTGACGAGATGAACTTGCATGTTCCCCAAACGGAAGAGGCGAGAGCAGAGGCGATGGACCTTATGGGTGTCAAGAACAATTTGGTTACCCCGCGAAGTGGTGCGCCTATTATTGCCGCTACTCAGGATTTCATCTCTGCAAGTTACCTCGTGACGTCCAAGGATCAGTTCTTCACGCGTTCTGAACTCAGCATGATTCTGTCGATGATGTCTGATGCGAACCTCCACTTTGATATCCCACCTCCCGCTATCTTCAAGCCGCAGCAAATGTGGACAGGCAAGCAGGTATTCTCCCTTCTCATTAAGCCAAACCACGAGTCAAAGGTGAGCATTAACCTCGATGGCCGTAACAAGTCGGCTATTAAGCCAGTGCGTGGAGAGCTCGAGATGAGTCCGAATGATGGCTACGTCGTGATCAGAGGTTCACAGATTCTCAGTGGCACGATGGACAAGTCCATGCTTGGCGACGGTAACAAGAACTCGGTGTTTTACGCCATCATGCGTGACTATGGTCCCGATGAGGCTGCAAAGGCGATGAATAGAATGGCGAAGATGTGTGCCCGTTGGCTCGGTAACCGTGGTTTCTCAATTGGTATCAACGACGTGACCCCAGGAGCTGACCTCACCCAGCTCAAGGATGATCTTGTGTACAAGGCGTATGCCGAGTGCGATGCACTTATCAAGATTTACTCTGAGGGCAAGCTCGAGACTCAGCCTGGCTGCAACGAGGAAGAGACTCTAGAAGCGAAGATCTCTGGTATCCTGTCGGCTGTTCGTGAAACTGTCGGTAGCGTGTGTATCAAGGAGCTCGACCCCCATAACGCACCGTTGATTATGGCTCTTTGTGGTTCCAAGGGTTCGTCGGTTAACGTGTCACAGATGGTGGCCTGTGTGGGCCAACAGATTATTTCTGGTTCGCGTGTGGCCAATGGCTTCCAGGACCGTACGCTCCCGCACTTCCCCAAGTTCTCCAAGACCCCTCCCAGTAAGGGTTTCGTCAAGAACTCGTTCTACTCCGGCCTCAACCCGCCGGAATTTTTGTTCCACGCCATCTCTGGTCGTGAGGGTCTTGTGGATACTGCTGTCAAGACCGCTGAAACAGGTTATATGAGTCGACGTCTCATGAAGTCCCTCGAGGATCTGTCGATGCTTTATGACAAGACCGTCCGCACCTCTTCGAACCTCGTTGTGCAATTCCGCTACGGCGGTGATGGTCTTGATCCGTTCGACATGGAGGGCAATGCGACGCCGGTGGACTTTGATCGCACTTGGTCTCATACTCGTAAGGAGACATTCAACCTTGAGGATCGCTGCCTTACTCCGGATGCAATCATGGAGGTTGTCGAGGACGTCCTCTCGCACGCGTCCGTTGGTCAGAGTGGAAAAGAAGATGCAAGCCTGGAGCCTGCAAACGCCTACTACGAATCCCTGCGCGAATACGTTGCTTCAAAGGTTGCACCATTGCGGCCAGAGGCTGGCAAGTCTGAGTTCGTCATTGACAGGGTGTACAAGGTTAGCGAGGCCCACGTCCGCAGCTTCCTCAGGACGGCACTTTACAAGTACGACAGGGCTCAGGTCGAACCTGGTACGGCTGTTGGTGCTATCGGAGCCCACTCCATTGGTGAACCTGGTACGCAGATGACGCTCAAGACGTTCCATTTTGCTGGTGTCGCCAGTATGAACGTGACACTTGGTGTACCGCGTATCAAGGAGATCATCAACGCATCGAAGGTGATTTCTACGCCAATCATCAAGGCACACCTTGCCAACGATAGAGACGAGCGCACTGCCCGTATCGTCAAGGGCAGAGTGGAGAAGACGCTGTTGCGGGACATTTCTGAGTACATTGAGGACGTGTATTGCTCGCATGTGGCCTACCTGGCGATTAAGATCGATTTCGACACTGCCGAGAAGCTCCAACTTGACATCACTCTTGACCAGATCGCTACCGCTATTGCCAGGCATCCGAAACTCAAGGTGAAGGACGAGGAAGTCCGGATTCTTCCCGACAAGCAAAGTGTCCACGTTGCCATTACTTGCGCTGGCGTTGGACCTGCGGGTAGATACTCGAACGGCGATGAAGACCAAAAGGTTGCGCTGAGTGCTGCTGAATTGGCCCAACTCTATCTCCGTGGCCAGCAACTGCGTCGCGCTTTGCCAGATGTTGTTGTGGAAGGATTCAGCGATATCAGTCGCGCCGTCATCAACATCAAGGATGATGGACGCAAGGAATTGCTGGTTGAAGGTTACGGACTCCAGAACGTCATGATCACCGATGGTGTCATTGGCACGAAGACCACGACGAACCACATTCTGGAGATGCGCAGTGTTCTTGGTATCGAAGCTGCTCGTGCATCGATCATCGATGAAATTAGCTATACCATGACGACGCATGGTATGAGTGTCGATCCTCGTCATATCCAGCTCCTTGGAGATGTCATGACATTCAAGGGCGAAGTTCTTGGTATCACGCGATTTGGTCTTGCGAAGATGCGCGACTCTGTGTTGCAATTGGCCTCATTCGAGAAAACTACCGACCATCTATTTGATGCTGCATACTTTATGAAGACTGACAAGGTGGAGGGTGTTTCAGAGTGCATTATTCTCGGCCAAAGCGTCGGTATTGGTACTGGTGCCTTTGACGTTGTACAGCCGTTTGCACCCCAAAAGATCTCCCGGGTTCCATTGTTTGAAGACCTTACTTCGAGCCCAATCTCTCCCCTCAAGACTGATTCTGCGGCTCCCGTAGCAGCAGCCTCTTAGATATTTACATACGCATAACCTTTTGTATTACGCAGCCCTCCTCCTCTCCCCAGGATTCCCAAAGGGCAGTCAAAACTACCCCAAACCTTCCAACCTGCTTCTCGAACCACACACGTATACAAGATGGAGTCAAGTATTCAGTCCATCCTGGACCAAAAGAGTCTTCGCTGGATTTTTGTCGGCGGCAAAGGTGGTGTCGGAAAGACCACGAACTCCTGTTCCCTCGCTCTGCAGCTCGCCAAAGCTCGCGAAAGCGTTCTTTTAATTTCCACAGATCCGGCCCACAATCTCAGTGATGCGTTCGGACAAAAATTTGGTAAAGACCCTCGTCCAGTGGACGGTGTTCCCAACTTGAGTGCAATGGAGATTGACCCTACTGGTACTATTGAAGAATACCTCGCCTCTAATGAGGGCATGCAAGGCGGCGAGTTTATCCAGGATCTTGCATTTGCGATTCCTGGTATCGATGAAGCTCTGTCGTTCGCAGAGGTTATGAAGCGTGTGAAGCACCAAGACTTCTCGGTGGTCGTGTTTGACACTGCCCCTACTGGCCACACCCTTCGCTTCCTCCAGTTCCCCACAATTTTGGAGAAAGCACTTGGCAAGATTCGCGATTTGAGCACAAAGATGGGACCAATGCTCAACACTTTCTTGGGCGCCCAAGGCAAGAGTCTTGATGAGATCTTCTCTAAGCTGGACGAGACCCGCGACACTATCATCGAGGTTAACAGGCAATTCACTGACCCAGATCTCACCACGTTTGTCTGCGTGTGTATCGCCGAGTTCCTGTCGCTTTACGAGACTGAGCGTATGATTCAGGAGCTCACTGGATTTGGAATCGACACAAACACAATTATTGTCAACCAGCTCATTTTCCCTGACGAGGATCCTTCTTCGCACTGCGCTCGTTGCGATGCCCGTAGGGGCCTTCAACACAAGTACCTGGAGCAGATTCACGAGCTCTACGAAGACTTCCACATTATTGAGCTGCCACAGCTAACAAACGAGGTTCGTGGCGTCGCTGCGCTTAAAAAGTTCTCAGAGATGCTTGTGCATCCCCCTAAGGATGCCCCAAAATAACTGCATGAATAGATACTTTGCAACAATGGAACTCGTTTAATTTTTGGTTTAGAATATTGTTAGCTGAGGCAAAATATACATACATATCGAATCACCAACAAGATCATGTTGAAAAAAAAAGTGATTCGCCCCAGGATCGAACTGGGGACCTCCTGTGTGTTAGACAGATGTCATGACCAACTAGACCAGCGAACCGCTTGATGACTCCAAAGTATCATTTCTGGTCCAGTGACAACAGGAGTCTGCTTAAAGTGCAACCTGAAGGACACATTGGGATTGGAACCGTGCCAAAAGTGTCCCGCGACACTGTGTTAAGTCGACGCAGAAGCGTAGTGGAGACGTGAGTGGCGATTGTCTGATCGTGGTACTATCTAGTGCCCTACTCTGTATCTTATATTTATTTTCATTGTGAATTGTCTTCACTCAATATCCTTCAAACTCAAGCATATAAAATAGTGCAAAAAAAAAAAGTGCAAAAAAATGATTCGCCCCAGGATCGAACTGGGGACCTCCTGTGTGTTAGACAGATGTCATGACCAACTAGACCAGCGAACCTTGCTGCTGACCAATGTCAGAGGCAACTTCCCTGGTGAAGAAATTGCAAAAGCTTGGCCATATATAATCTCTTAAAATGTCGAATCGGTGGCTATATATTGTGTCGGTTCGGCAATATGCCATTTATGAATACGCACTATTTAGTTTTTGGATGCTTGACGAGAAAAATTTCACTAGCAAATATCGGTAAAATAGTATTGTACACAAGCATGTGTTACCAATTCAAGAAGCACACCAAGCAAAATCTTAACCGAAATTTCTGCAGAATACTCGGTCATTGTGGGTTCTCTTTATGCAGAAAACGAGCCTGAACTTGTGGCGATATCTCAATGATACGAAAAATGCGAAGGACAGTAGTGACACCTTTGTACCATGCAATTTGAGAGCTTGATTATCCATACACCAGCAAGTTACCTAATGTTTGCAACAACAAGCCTTGCTAGCTCAATCGGTTAGAGCATTCGACTCTTAATCGAAAGGTTGGGGGTTCGACCCCCCCGTAGGGCTTAATTTTTTTCGTTCCCACTTTTGCGGACCATCAGTATTTTTTTGGCTTTTCGTTAAAAAAATAATTCCACATGATGCACATTAGTATCTATTACCTGCCTATTTAATATAGTTCTGTGAACAACAAGTAAATGTTTACTTTTTTTGGACCGCCAGTATTTTTTTGGCTTCTCTTTTTAAACAAATAATTCCACATGATGTACATTAGTATCTAGCTGCCTGCCTATTTGATATCAAACACAGTCTTGAGCTTCTTAATGAGAAGCCAGTCCTCGCGCGGTACTTCGTCGCGGAAAGCGGGATCCTTCAAGACATCGATTGATTTTCTTGAGATGATAGAGAAGAGCTGATCCTTGTCGTCAATGTGTCTGCCCCACGTTGGCATGTTGGTCATGTTACCGGAATCAAGACGCATGGCAACACCGGCGTTCGCCTGGCCCTTGCGGATGTGATCGCGTGATTTGTGGTCAACCTCCATCGACTGCACGCGGCCCAAGGGGTAGATCAACTTGGTCTTTGTGACAGGGTCCGTCTTGACAACGGCAATAGGAGTACCAACATTAAGCGAGCCCTCGACAATATCAACACCAATAATCATCGGATTCCTCTTGTTGATTATTTGGAGAGTGTTGAGCACAACAGGGAACACAGCATCAGCCTGGTTATCCTTGCGACGCTGTTCAAGCAGCTGCTGCTGGTACTTTGTAAATTCATCGAACAGGTGGTAGATGATGTCGGCCTGGAAAATCTTAATACCTTGCTCGTCGGCGTATTGCTGTGCATCCTTATCAACTCTGACGTCGAAACAAAGCATGACAGCAAACTCCTTGTTCTTGTCGATCATGGTCGTGGCCTTCATGACGTCACGCTTGAAGACGGGGCCAAGGCCAATGGACATGACAGGGATCTTCATATCCTTCAAGAAATCGAGCAGGGCCTCGAGCGAACCGAGGGTGGATGCCTGGACACACACACCCTGGCCAGTCTTGTCGACGGAGTCGAGGAGGCCAGTCATGTCATCCATAACGTCGTCCATGAGCACCTCCTCGTCGTCGTTGGGGCCAACGAGAAGTAGGCGGGAGCCGGCAATGGCTTGGTCAAGATCGTTAGCAGAAATCTTCACACCCAAAGCCGCCTTGACTTCCTTGTGGTGAACATAGGCGCTCTTAATACGCAGCTCACGGGCTGGCTGGGGGGTCAACAATGCTCTGACATTGGTTGCAATAGGACCATTCATACCACAAAGCACGATACGGTCGCCCTCCTTGAGCACACCGTTAGACAACACGACATCGATGGTGGTACCAAGACCCTCAACGACCTTGACTTCGAGCACAGTGGCCTCAAGCTCGCTAAGGTACATGAGCTGCTTGCTCATGCGCGACTGCGTGAGCTCAAGCAGCAAATAGAGCAAATCGGGGACGCCCTCACCAGTGACAGCAGAGGTGGGGACAATCGACACGTACTTGGACAGGTTCTTGTTCTTGTAGTAGACTTCGGAGTTGAAGCCCTGCTCAGCAAACAGCAGCTTGACCTTCTCGAGGCTCTCCTCGAACTGGCGCTGGACGGCGGCATCCTGGCTCGCCAAAGAGTCACGGAACGCATTGTTGGGCTTGGATTGCCAGCCGTAGATACGATCGACCTTGTTCAAGGCAACAACGAATGGAGTCTTACGGTCGCGCAACAAACGGATACTCTCCAAAGTCTGCTGCTCGAGACCGTGCATGATATCGACCACCAAAATAGCAATGTTACACAAAGACGAACCACGAGAACGCAAGTTGGAGAACGACTCGTGACCAGGCGTATCGATGATCAACAAACCAGGGACCTTGTACTGAGGGTCGACATACTTGGTCATAACCTCGGTCTTCTTCTCAATCATCTCGATAGGGAAGTACGTAGCACCAATCTGCTGGGTAATACCACCAGCCTCGCCCTCCTGGACGTTGGTCTTACGCATGTTATCGAGGAGCTTGGTCTTACCAGTATCGACGTGACCAAGAATGGCACAAATAGGCGAACGCAGGTCCTTGTCACTAGCATTAGCCACGGCCTTCTTGTGACGGGCCTCGCGAGCCTTGGAGACCTCAGCCTCCTTCTTCGCATCAAAGTTCTTCCAGCCCTCACCGGACTCCTGGGAAGAGGTAGAGGCAGCGGCTGATGCCTTCTTTGCAACCGGTTCAGGCGCCTTGGTGGCAGGAGTGGCAGCAGCCTCAGCTTCAGGAGTAGCCTCGCTAGACACTGGGGTCTCAGCCGACTCGCCATCAGACAGGGCAGCCTCCCAATCGTCCATGAGAGGTTCTTCTTCCTCGCTGTCGGCCTTCGTCTCGTCAGGCTTCGACTCGACCTTGAGCTCGGACACGGCCTTGACCGGCACGGGTTCAGGCGCCGGAGTAGACTCAGCCGACTCGGCAGGTTCGCTGGACGTGGCTCGCTTTGGAGCCTGCGACTGGACCTTAACCTTAGGCTTCTCGCCATTGACACCAGGGATAACCATTCCAGAAGCCAAGAGCTGCTCACGACGACGCGCAAGCTGTGCCTTTTGTTCCTTCTGCTTCTTGGTCAAAAGTTTACCCTGAGCACGGAGCTCCTCCTTCTTCTTACGCTCCTTCTCCTTGCGTTCCTGGCGCGCAGCCTCAAGAGCAGCTTCCTCTTCGGCAGCTCTCTTGGCCTCTTCCTCAGCGAGCCTCCTGTCTTCTTCCTCCTCAGCAAGACGGGCCTCCTCAGCAGCCTTACGGGCAGCCTGTTGCTTCTGGAGAGCAGCAAGAGCAGGATTGAGCTTCTTCTTCTTGCCTCCCTTGGAAGCAGCAGGAGCCTCAGGAGCAGGAGACGCGCCCTCAGATGTCGCGTCGTCATCTCCCGCAGCCTTGGCAGACTCCTTCGCAGCAGACGCGTCCTTGGCAGCCTGGCCAGCAGCCTTACGAGCAGCTTGCTGGGCCTTCTTCTTGGCCTTTTCCTTCTCCTTCTTCTCCTTTTCCTTCTCCTTCTTGCTCTTCACCTTGATCTCGTTGGCCTCCTTCTGAGCAGCTGCAGCATCAGCCTGTTCCTGGGCCTTATCGTCCTTCTTCTTTTTGGAGCGCTTCAATGCTCCGAGAAGGCCGCCACTCTCAAACTCGTCTTCGAGGTTGCCAGCTTGAGGGGCTTTGTCGTTCTGCGAATCAGCAGGAGCCGCTCCGAATTCGAGCGACTCCTCCTGCTGCGCCTGCAGGTCGGGATCCTCATCCCAGAAGTCTCCACCGGACTTGCCTTTATCTTTTTTACCCATTTTGTTGCACGCTCACCAAAAGAAAAAAAAAATTAATTTAGGTTGAGACTCTGCGGTGTGGAAGGGGGGAAAACCTCGCGTCCAGGTGCTGCTTAGATCCACTTTCGACACACAAAATTGAATTATTCGTGTTCTCTGTGCTCCCAAGCCTGCCAATGCCTTTGGGATCCTCCACCTTAATCATTCACAAGGTGATAAATTTTTTTCAAGCCATTAGGTAATTTTTAATTCACCGCTGCGTTAAACTCCAGGCTTTGTCCACAGCACAAGGGATATCAGAGCACCTCTCCATATTACAGACCCAAGTAGTCTGGTTGCGAAAGTCGAATTATAACAACTATCGAGACGTAACCGCCGAAAATGTCGACCACGGTGGAGAAAATCAAGGCCATTGAGACCGAGATGGCTCGGACTCAGAAAAATAAGGCCACATCCTTCCACTTGGGCCAGCTCAAGGCCAAACTTGCAAAGCTCAAGCGCGAGCTTCTTACGCCTTCTAGTAGCGGTGGCGGAGCTGGTGTTGGTTTCGATGTACAAAGAACGGGTGTAGCATCAGTTGGGTTCATCGGTTTCCCGTCTGTAGGCAAATCCACACTCTTGAGCGAGCTTACTGGCACCAGATCAGAAGCAGCTGCGTATGAGTTCACAACCTTGACCACAGTCCCGGGAATTATCAGGTACCGTGGTGCCAAGATCCAGATGCTTGACTTGCCCGGAATTATCGAGGGCGCCAAGGACGGCAAAGGTCGTGGTAAACAAGTCATCGCTGTTGCCCGTACGTGCAACCTAATTTTCATTGTGCTTGATGTGAACAAGCCGCTCCAGCACAAGCAAGTAATTGAACGCGAACTGGAGGGATTCGGTATCCGTATCAACAAAACCCGTCCGAATATTGTGTTCCGCAAAAAGGAGAAAGGCGGCGTGTCCATCACCAATACCGTCCCGCTCACCCACCTCGAACCAGAAGAGGTCAAGGCTGTTATGGGCGAATACAGAATTACGAGTGCAGAAATCGCGTTCCGCTGTGACGCGACTGTCGACGATTTAATTGATGTTCTCGAGGAGCACAACCGCTTCTATGTTCCGGTGATCTACGTGCTCAACAAGATCGATGCCATTTCAATTGAGGAACTCGACCTTTTGGCGAAGATCCCGAACTGCGTCCCGATTTCCAGCGAGAACCGATGGAACCTCGACGAGCTGCTGGACAAAATGTGGGATAAGCTCAATCTCGTCCGCGTCTACACAAAACCCAAGGGCCATAATCCAGACTACAACGAGCCCGTGGTGCTTCGACAAGGCCGGTCTACAGTCGAAGACTTCTGTAACTCCATTCACAAATCGCTTGTGCAGGATTTCAAGCATGCTGTTGTGTGGGGCCAGAGTGTCAAGCACCAACCCCAGACGGTTGGACTTGCACACGAGCTCATGGACGAAGATGTTGTCACCATCGTGAAGAAATAGAGCTCTGGTGTTATTATTTAATTTGGCATACTTTCGATATATTTAGTTTGCGTGAACAAAAGGAATCGAGCAATCGGGGATACTACGGAGATATATTTAGAAGTTGTATCAGATGATCGTTTACGCATGCAGAGCGATAGACGCAGTAGCTGAGTGTAACACGTTCCCTGTTGTATATCCATCATCCAAGTGCCCGAATTTGTCTATTTTAACTCACCACCAACCCCAATGGAAAATTTGAACCATTCGTTCTAAAAAAAGATGTACTTGATGCACTCATTGAAAGATGGTGCAGATCAAACTATTTGTAGCGGGGAGCGGCTTACATCTGCAAAAGACTCCCACTCGCAGTGGCTTAGATATATCAGGCTGCATCCAGGGCAAAATGGCTGGTGGATATTCGCATTCCCAAACGGCTTTCTCTGGAGAGGGGACATTTCTTTGGCCATTCCTAACGGTTTTGCAACAACAAAACGGGACCCAATCGAAAGTAAACAATGTTTAAGTCAAAGCACCAGCTGCAAATAGAGCTCGATCCAACAGACAAGCCATTCTACACCGTTGGAGATGTCGTGAGCGGCCAAATTCGTGTTTTCGCTTCGAAGGAATTAACTTTAACGAACATTCAAGTCAAACTGAGATGCGAGGAATGGTCTGAGGTTGCTGAAGATGACAAGATGCGGCAAATTGAACTCAGAAGAGGTGGAAGGCGCAGAGAGCATGATAGGATGAGGAGGGCCAAGGGTAAGAAAGAGTTTGTGCGCCATTACTCCAACACTATAACCGTTTACCCTGACCATGTCGGCCCAGAAACTCATAAATGCATCCTCAAAGAGGGTGAGCATGTCTTCCCGTTTGTATTTGAATTACCCTCGCGTCTCGAAAGCTACCCTCCCCACTGCCCAATCTTCACTCAAAACGGTCTCAAAGTTGGTGTAAAGTGGGGAGTCAAGGCAGTTATCCACCGTCCCGGTACGCTGCAGCTCAACGTCAGAGAGATAGTCGATGTGGAACTTTACCCTCCTCCAAAGAACGGTGACTACGCTGTTGATCTCTCTGTTCCTACGGAGCTGTCTGGGTTTATGGGATTGGACCACATGCCGCCAACGTCACTATTTGGTCGCATCAAAGCCGCCTTCACTGATTCTCCAAATACCAGTGTAGTGGCCACGCTTCAATACCCGCGACAGGGAATTCCTCAATTGGGTCTTGATCCCCACTTTTTGCTCAAAGCAGGCGTCACGGACGCGACGCGTGCGCCTCCTGCTGCAACAATCCAGCGTGTCGCTCTGGTCATCGTTCAAAATTGTGAGGCTAGAGCAAAGGGACTGAAGGATATTTACCAAACAGAGTACAAACTTGGTGAGGCTAAAGTAGCCTACGCGCTCAAGAAACTCAATGATCTCAGTGAGACTGTCCAGGGCTTTGAGCTGCATGACTTACTTCCCCCCGCTTTTGAAACGGACCTTCTCAAAGTATGGTATGACTTGCGTATTGAGATAGATGTGATCACGGCACAAACAAATGCTCCCGTACAAAAACTCACTCAGGCTGTATCTGTGCCAATCATCTCGCCCGTCAAGTGTTGGTATGCGACGCACGATTACATTGAGCCGGCAATCCGTACACCGAGCAAAGGCCAGTTTTCTGTTGAACCCGACTCGCCGTCTTCCTCAGAGTCGAGTCGATCTGATCGCAAGGTACCCAGGAAACCTTCCGTTGCGGACGCTGATGCAAGTTTGCCTAGCTATTTTGAATCTGAAGGGCGGCAAAACTCTAGCAACCCCTACAATACTACTCGTAATTCGAGCGCAGGGTCGCCGAGAACGAAGAATTGACCTTTTAAAAGCTTTAATTAATTGTAGTTTACGACACTTCGTCAAGAAACACATTCCCCAACGATGCTGTCTCATAATTAAAAAACACTGTAATTATCAGTATTTTGGCCGGTCCCGTGACAGCTTGTTTAGGTAAGAATTTCTAGCCCAAATGGCTGTAAGGTCTGTTCTTGACTAGAGTGCCAAGTACCTGGACAATAAAGATGCAGGGACCTGAACTTGTGGAGCAGAGTCTGAACGGAAAGTACCAGGGCGCCCCAGAGGAACCCTTGGACCGTCAACTTGTTGACGAATTTCTAAAACCCAGACAAGAGTTCACGCCAGAATGGCTTGATCGCCTACAAACACCAGGAGAGGATTTCGTGTCGCTCACGGATTTGGCGAACCAATTGGCACCACTTCCCGGACTAGAAAGCCGCAACAAAATCAAGTTCAGAAGATTGGGCCTTGAGGGTCACATTGTCGGCTTGGATGAGAAGATTGAATCATTGATCCAAACTGGCAGTACCTTGTCTTTGACTCGGGAAATTGGTGCCAAGAAGGACCAGGTTCGTGGAAAGTCCGGAAAAATGCCATTTACACCTGGTGGCCTTGAACTGAGTGCTACCTCATCGCGCCAAGAACTGCACAGATCGTCAGACGGCCTTTTGGACATTGCACCTGGTCTGTCAAGAACGATGATGCCGTCACACGAACGAGTTGTCGCCATCGGTAATGAGGAGCGTATTAAAGCGGATGCATCTCTAGGAGTCGAGGAAGAGGATGAGGACGAAGACGAGGAGAACGAGGACAGATCAGAGTCTCCATCCACAGAGAGTGATAGTGATGGTCTCGTGGGTGTCGACTTTACGGAATCGTCATCAGACGACACGAGCAAAGACATTGACTACCTCCTTCCAGATGGAATCTCTTTTGCGAGACGCACAGCCGCGCCAGAGCTTGCACCAGTCAAGAAGAACTGGGCTCACATGGTCGATATCAACCAGCGGTTTGAAAACTTTGACGAATTGGTGCCTAATCCTGCGCGTACGTGGCCATTTGAGCTCGACAACTTCCAAAAGGAGGCCATTTTCCACCTTGAACAGGGCGATTCCGTGTTCGTAGCTGCTCACACCTCTGCGGGAAAGACGGTGATCGCTGAATATGCCATGAGCATGGCTGTAAAACACATGACCAAGTGTATATACACGAGTCCCATCAAGGCGTTGTCGAATCAAAAGTATCGCGACTTCACGAAGGAGTACGAGGAGGTTGGCATTTTGACTGGCGATGTTCAGCTCAACACCGAGGCCACTACGTTAATTATGACTACGGAGATTCTGAGATCGATGTTGTACCACGGCTCGGACCTGATCAGAGATGTTGAGTTTGTCATTTTCGACGAGGTGCACTATGTCAATGACAGCGAGCGTGGAGTGGTGTGGGAAGAGGTGATTATCATGTTGCCGGCACATGTTAAGCTTATTCTCCTTAGTGCGACAGTTCCGAACACGTTCGAGTTTGCCAATTGGGTTGGACGAACCAAAGAAAAAGATGTCTATGTTATTGCTACACCGAAACGTCCCGTCCCGTTGACCCACTATCTCTGGGCCAACAAGAAGCTTTTCGAGGTGGTTGGTCCTGATAGCAAGTTCAATGAAAAGGGATGGAAGGCCTATAACGATGCTCTGAATCCGCCGCCACCTCCAGGTCAAGGCAAGGCGCCAGCGCAAAATGCCAGAGGTGGTGCTCGTGGCGGAGCCCGTGGTGGAGCTCGTGGAGGCGCTGCTAGAGGCGGAAACCGTGGTGGTGGTGCTGTGAGCTCAGGGCAGAAAGCATTGAAGCAGCAGGTTGGACATCAGCGAGGAGCAAGGAACGCCAGTACTCCTTCGAAGCAGATGTTCTTCGATTTGTTTAGTTACTTGAAGAAGCAGTCCTTGCTTCCGGCTGTCGTGTTTGTGTTCTCGCGTAAAATGACGGAACAACACGCCAAGTCTGTGGAGACGCTAGACTTAAACACGGGAAGAGAGAAATCTGAGGTGCACATGTTCATTGACAGGGCCACAGCCAGACTCCGCAAAGAGGACCGGGATCTCCCTCAGATTGCGATGTTGCGGGACATCTTAATGCGTGGAGTAGGTGTGCATCACTCTGGCCTGCTGCCGATCATGAAGGAGGTGGTGGAGATTCTGTTTGCCAAGGGATTGGTGAAGATTCTGTTTGCAACCGAAACGTTTGCCATGGGCCTGAACTTGCCGACGCGTACAGTGGTGTTCAGTGCGACACGCAAGTTCGACTCGAAGACGATGCGGGCGCTGAATCCTGGCGAATACACGCAGATGGCTGGTCGCGCTGGACGCCGTGGTCTCGACAAGATTGGAACGGTTATTTTACTGAATGGACAAAATGACAGCATGACGGCGGAGCCTTTGAAGCGGATGATTCTCGGCTCGGCAACGAAGCTCCAGTCCCAGTTCCGTCTCACGTACACGATGATTTTGTCGCTGTTGCGAATCGAGGCAGTCAAGGTCGAGGACGTGATCAAGCAGAGTTTCAGTGAGAATGCTACGCACGTGCTGCGTCCCGAAAGAGAGATCCAGCTAAAGGCACTGGAGGTCCAGCTGGAGCAGGCCCGTCGGGACGGCAGGGCACGTCTAAAGGGAGAAGAGTTCGACGCCGCTCTCGAGCTGTGGCATGCGGCACAAAAGTATACCCAAGTGCAATCGCGACTGTACGAGTACGCGCTCTTCTCCAAGAAGGTTGTGTCGTGTCTGTGTCTCTTCCACATCACGGATAACCAGGTCAGTGTTGGTCAAATCATGAGCTCTACGCGGACGGGCGTGAACATCCGATGTGCGACCTTCCCCGGAGCTCTGAAAAAGGAATCCAAGGAGGACAAGAAGGGCGGAAAGAACCAGGAAGAATGCCACATTCCATTGTTGATCAGCGGTAAGTCGCTGCGACACAAGCCCGTTCACAAGAACCTGATTGTGCAGGTGCCAATTTCAGACATTGATCTTATTTCTCGCGTCAAGATCAAGGCGCGCAAGGACGAAAAGCCAGCAGAGCTTCTGGCGGCCACGTTCGAAAAGGCCGAAAAGGACGGCACGCTCTTTGAAGAGTTCAACTTGTCGGTGCTCAAGAGCATCGAGGGCAAGAAGCTGTACGAGGAGCGCGAACAGCTCAAGGCGGAGATTGTCAACAAGTTATTGCCACAGGCCACGTCCGAGAACCCTGGGGCGCATTCTGTGAGCACGTACAAGTACAATGCCGTGAACAAGACGGGGCAACTCGAGGCGCAGGTGGCGCGATTGAAGGCATCTGCCGATGTCCAGAACACGGAGCTGCTTCCGGACTACGAGCAGCGTCTTGCCGTGCTCAAGGACGCGAACTACGTCGACGAGAACCTCAACGTGCTGCTCAAGGGCCACGTTGCGTGCGAGATCACCACCGGATTCGAAATGTACGTCACGGAGCTGCTGCTCGACAACTTTTTCGCGTCGTACGAGCCGGAGGAGATTGTGGCGCTGCTGTCTGCGTTTGTGTTTGAAGGTGCACGGGACGTTCCTGACGATGTGAGCGTGACGCCGCGTCTCGACCTTGGACGCCGCCACGTGCTGGACATTGTCGAGGAAGCGCAGAAACTTGCCGAGCAGCACCAGGTTGCCCTGACGCAGGACGAGTCTGAGTTTTCTGAACGCGGCCGTTTCGGTTTGATGCAGGTTGTGTACGAGTGGGCACGGGGCCTGAGTTTCAGGGAGATTACGCTCCTGACCACGGTGCAGGAGGGCACGATTGTGC
This sequence comes from Wickerhamiella dianesei, assembly GCA_022577725.1. NCBI lineage: Eukaryota > Fungi > Ascomycota > Dipodascomycetes > Dipodascales > Trichomonascaceae > Wickerhamiella > Wickerhamiella dianesei. The sequence goes on along the minus strand of JAKIRV010000012.1, from coordinate 113,547 downwards.
GCGTGATCAACCGTTTGGACGAGGTGTGTCGATCAGTGATGAACGCTGCGCGGATCATTGGCGACGTCAACCTGTACGACAAGGTGTCTGTGGGGCAGGAGCGCATCAAGCGCGACATTGTGTTCTGCTCGTCGCTGTATCTGTAATTAGTGGTAATCTTGGTGGTGTCAGCCTTATCAATGCCAACCTTATCCTGTTCTCGAGGGTAAGGGTTATGTAAGGGTTTTATGCACGGTTTGAATCGAAAGCTGCATAATGCGGGGGCTAGAACCGCGAAAGAAAAAAAGACTCTAAACTGCGTTGTTATACGAGATTAATTTCACAACCAAGTATTTAAGCTTGCGGCTTGGAACCTTTTGTCCAGCCACCAACTTTTTATTTCTTACCCTTTTCATGAACGCATCCATTCTTTTTGCACTTGCTGCTGCTGTCATGGCTGTTGAGACGTCGCCCGAGGGCGTCCAGAAGGCCGTTCCCACTGCCGTCGCCGACGCGTCTGCCGTCGAGGACTGCTTCAAGGGCGGCTGGGGCGGCATGGGCGGCGGCATGGGCGGCGGCGGAAACCAGGCCAGCGACTACACCACCGTCACGTTTGCGTCCACGAGCCTGTTCTCGACCGAGATTGACTTTACGTCGACGCAGGTCGTGACCATTCCCGGCAGCACCTACTACGTGACTGCGCGTCCGACGCAGGTGGTGTCGGACGTTGCCGTGACGAGCACGTACACGTCTGTGGTGAACAACTACGCGAACGGCAACCGGTTTGCGAACTTTGCCGACGGCCAGAACGGCGGCCGGTTTGGCCACCCGCAGGGCTTTGGCCAGGCCGCTGGCTTTGCGCAGGCCGGCGAGGCCGGCCAGGGATTTGGCCAGGCGGCAGGGTTCTACCACCCGTACCACTACGAGTAGAACAGCTACAAGTAGAACTAGTTATTTACAATTCTTTTCTGTCGGTGCCACTACGAGTGAGCAACTACCACTCAACTACCACTCAACTAGAACTAAGGCTAGAACACGGAGGCTTGATTCTTTTTTAAGAAGACAACGATTTTTAATAGAGATCTTCTTTTAAAAAAAAAGCAAAACTTAGGTTCCAATTGGCTGCGCCAATTGAGCAGCACTCAACTAGAACTAAGGGTAGAACCACTACTAAGGCTAGAACACGGGAGTTTTGATTCTTTTTTAAGAAGACAACGATTTTTAATAGAGATCTTCTTTTGAAAAAGAAGCGACTTTGGTTCCAATTGGCTGCGCCAATTGAGCAGCACTCAACTAGAACTAAGGGTAGAACAACTACTAAAACTAGTTACTATTTACAATTCTTTTCTGTCGTTGGGTTCGTTAGATGACAATCTGGCCCGCATCGATGTATGCTGCGCGGCGATCGGGCGAGTCGTCGGTGACGGGGGAGTACAGGTACCAGCCTTGGAGCGCGTTGACGGCGGCGCGGGTGCGGGCCTCGCGCAACGACGCGCCCTGGCCCTCGCCGAGCTTGCGGGCGCCGCTGAACACGCCAACAACAAACACCGGCGCGCTCGAGTAGCGGCCAGACTCGGCCATGAGTCGCGACACGGGCGCGTCGAGGCCCTCGCGGGCGCACAGCAGCGCCAGCTCGCGCGTCGGGCGCGAGAACGCCATGAGCGACGCGACGTCGACGCGGCGCGGGAGCACAATGTAGCGGTGGATGAAGTCGTTTGTCGCCTCGAGCCCGCGGTGCGCGTACACCGCCGCAACGAGGGCGCGGACGAACGTGCCCATGGCGCCGCCGACGTCGATGGCGTGCTTGCCGAGCGTCGCCCGTTCGGTGACGCCGGGCTCGACCTCGGTGTTGGCGTCGGTGAAGCTGAGCTTGCCCAGCACCTGCTCGTCGGGGGTGTCGGCCAAGAACCGGCTCAGCGTCGACCGCGTGTCGGGCTGCACGCCCCACAGGGCGCCTATTTTCGCCAGCGACCCCAGGCTGGTGTATGTGTCGACAACGTGGCGCAGCACTGCCGGCGGCAGCCGCGGGTACTTGGCCATAAAGTGCTGGTAGACGTGGAAACTGAGCAGCGTCTTGCCGAACTTGGCCAGACCGGCATTGTTGGCGTACTTGAGGTTGCTCGTGTCCGAGATGAGCGTCCGCGCCAGCGTGCTGTGCGGCAGGTCCGTGAGGTTGAGCCGCGACGCCAGCGTGAGCAACGCCGGGCTCTCTCTTGCCAGACTCTCCGGCACCGGCTCGCCGCGCACGGTGGTGTGTTTCTGTGTGTACGACGACGACGCCCTGGACGGCGTCAGCGTCGACGGCGTCAAGAGCCGACCTGCTCTCGCCACAGGTCTCCGTAGCAGGCCGCGATCCATTAGTTTTGTGGTGGGTGGCTCTGCTCGCAGGTGAAGTCGAGAAAAGCTGAAATTTCAGCTGACAAAGGAGACCACCGCTACCACCTAGGGGCAGGCTAAATTCTACGACCACAAGATCGCGTATCTCTTAATTTTGCACAATTAGCAAAAAGATTTGGTTTTGGTGTGGGTCACCGTTTCCGAATTGAGTGGCAGCGGTAACGGTGGTGGTCATTGTGGTTGTGGTCACCACCACCACCAAAAAGCATCACATGATCGCTCGCTCTCGTCAAATGGCCGCTCCCAGAATTCCTGCTTACGCCAAACACCCCGTTCACTTCTCTCCCTAAAATGTCTGGAGGTGCTATCAAGGGCGAGGCCTGGTCGCCTGCCGGTGGCTGGTTCTTCATTCCAAAGAACTGGAAGAGCAACACCGTGCTCACTCTCGGCGGCCTGGCTGTGGTTGCTGTGCTCACCGCCGCCGTCGGCTCCAAACTCACCTACCAGTCGAACGTCGCCGAGTCCGACGAGACTATTGCCCGCTGGAACAGTGCTGCGCGCAAGGCCCGCCAGCAGTCTGCGCTCAAAGAGACCCAGGGCTCTCAGTAGAGTCCGTCACAGGGGCCTTAGACGAAAACCAAACCAAATAACTTATTTTACTATAACTTCACATAACTTCTCGCAACGCCCAGTCGGACGGTGTGTTCTCGCGAGTTTCGCTCAATCTCGTTTCGCTCAACCTCTCGTTTCACTCAATCTCGTTTCACATAACCTCTCGCGACGCCCAGTTTGGCGGCGTGTTCTCGCGGTAGTACTCGACGATCCGCGCCTGGCCCGCCGTCAGGTCGGAGCACACCGCGTCGCCAGCACTCACGTCGTGCTTGTACACGGCAAGAATGATCGGGTACACCTCGCGACGCACCCGCGCGTCTGATTCGTCGAGGGCGAGCTGGAGAGTGCCCACATCTGGCGTCACAACCCGCGACATGCTCTGCAAAAGCCGCAGCAGCAGCACCTTCGACGCCCGCGTGAGTCCTGGGGTCTCACAGTACGTGACCTCAATCTCCACGGTGAACCGTTTGGCCACATCATTGGCGAACTCGTGGTTTGCAACCGACTTTGCAACAAGAGGAAGCGCCGTGTACTCGAGAGACGTCACGAGATACTTGCGCTGCGACACAGCCACGAGCTTGGCGAGGAACTCGCCGGTCCACACCGTCCAGTGGCCGCGGCTGATGAGGTGCGACAGCATTACGAGCGCGAGATGGACGCGCTCGTTCGCCCGGTCGGCAGTATTGCTCAGGTACGCGTTCAGACCGGCTGCAGCGCGCATGCTGTGCTCTAGCGTCCACTGCTGGAGCGCAGGCGTCCTTGCCGGCACGACCCCAGACCCCTGCGAGCCGCCGCCAGAGCCAACCAGCACTATCAGGCTCACAAGACCGTTCTCAGTGATGATCCCCGCCTCCAGGTCCGCAATCAGGCGGTCAAACAGCGCAAGGCACTCGGACGCGGAGGTTGGGAACGGCGTGAGCATCCCGCGATCGATGTTGAGGGCGTCCTTTGGGTCAATTGTTGGCGCCGGATCCTGGTACACATGGACAGGACGCGCGACGAGAGGAGTTCTGGTGCGGCGACGCGACCAGGGATCAGGCGAGATGTGCATTGTCGACACGTCAGGCGGGTCAGACGCCTCCACTGCCTCCACGGCCTCTGCGGCCGACACGGCCCCTGATGATGCTTCCAGTGGTTCCAGTGGTCTTGGTTGTGGTTCCTGCGGTTGCACTTGTGTCTCCACTTCTGGGCCGTCTAGCTCTGGGGTGTCTAGTGGGGTGTCTAGCTCTGGGGTGTCTAGTGCTGGAGTTTCTCTTGCCGACTCAAAAATCGTCGAGTCGCGAGGCGCAGCCCTGATCAGGCTCGACGACAAGTCTCTCGAGTGACTGCTTCTCCCAAGGTCGGATCCAGACCAATCAACCTCGCCAACAGGAGTGTGCTTCGAGGAAGTGGTGTCGACACACTCAGCTATGGCAGACGACTCGATCTCGTTAGAGTCTGGCATTTCAACCGACTGATTCGAGACGTGGCTGTTCGCGTACGCCGATGGGCTCGGAGATGTTGGAACGCGCGACGGGATCCGCGACGGCGACATCGCCGGACTCGACGCCTGCGACAAGCCCGGCGTGGGCGATAGCGTGGGCGATACGGTGCGACGGGCCAACTCAGGCGAGGACTTCTCAGACGGGGACAACGGCGAGAGCGACCCGCTCAACGAGCGATTGGCGCCCGTGAACGACTCGCGGATCACCGACGGAGACATCGACGTCCGCGGACGCGCCTGGTCGAGCGGCCTGAGAACCACAGCCTCTAGTCTGGCCCGTACCCTCGCCCCCGACGCTGGCATCTGCGTGTCCATTGCCCAGAACGTGTCGCGACTTGCCATCCTCACAGCGGGAGCAGCATCCTGCAGGCCCTTTACAACAAAATTCTCAACTTCCGCCGCGTGGTTCGCGTTGAACTCGGGCTTGGGGCCATGGCACACCACCAATATCTGCAGCCACACCATTCCGTACGCTCTCGACTGCGGTTTGGCATCCGCAATAGCAGCGCGAACAATTGCCACCAGGCGCGGCGAATACCTCAGGCTCATGAGCATCGAACTCACAGTACAATGGGCCATGGAGGCCGTCATCTTCTTGTTGAGTCCCGAAAGACGACTCAGGGCTGCAAGGTACGGTTCCGCGAGGTCGACGGAGGCATCAAACAGCTTGAACGCGTCCTTGACCGCCTGGCATGCGTTCAGTACCAACGTGGTACGAAGCGACGAGAGCACGGCAGTGATGGGGGGCGTGAACCTGCGCATCGCCTGGGCCTTCTCGCGGCTGCTCACGCTGCTGGTGGGATTGCGCAAAAGCTGGCGCAGTGTCGTCAGAGCCGCATTGCGCGCCGACCAGTTCGTGTCAGTCTCCTTGCCAGAGAAGCAGGGTAGAAGCTGGTCGATTTCGGCGCGGAACTGCTGGTCTGAGTAGACGTGTCGCACCTCGAGATCCTGCATCGGGAAGTAGGGGTCCAACAGCACGCCGAGTGGAGCCAGTGGGGCCCGCTCTGGGGTATGAGGCGACATTGGAGCCTGCGACGAGCTCTGAGATGCAAACGTACGAGCACCCTGGACCTGCGGAGCCAAAGACAACTGCGGGGACTGCGACCCCAGCGACGGAGAATGCGGCACTGGGCCACGGGTATTAGGTGACGTCTGGGCTTGGTGAAGGGCGGGCGATGGAGGGGCTGACGATTGAGGTGCCGACGATTGAAGTGCCGGCGATTGAGGTACAGGCGACCTGGGTCCATCAGTTGGCGACGAAACGCGCGATTCGCGCTGGATGCGCGCCGTCAGCCGGTCCTGAACCACCTCGGGAATGCGGAGCAGTCTCATGACGCGTTGCAAGTCCGCAAACGCCGCTGGAGACGCCGCACTGAACACCTGCACCAGCAGAGCGTATGCGGCATTGCGCACACTAGCGTCGGGATCCTGGACCAGTTTCGTAACTTTCGGCGTGAACTTTCTGAACGCAAATTTCCCGTCGAGGGCGGAGATGCGGTCCGACAAGAGCGTCAGCGACGCAAGCCTCACCGACGGCTTTGAGTGCGACAGTCCCACTTCCCTGATCTGTTCCTCCACCGGTCGCGGACACGCGAGCCACATGCAGTCGAGGCTTCTAAGTATGCTGGTTCCAGAGGTCTGGTCAGGACCGGTGGTGGACTCGTCCTCGCCCAAACTCTCAATGAGCCATGGAACCACCACTGGGGCCGGGTTGAGGAGATAGCTCGGGTCTCGGGAGGCTACGTTCTCCGTTAGCCGGCAAACAGCCGCGAGGGCAGCGCGTTTGAGGAGCGTCGTCTGGGCCTGTCCGATGTTCACGTCGAGGGCGTGCGCCAGAGCCTCGAAATAACCATGCGACGCGTCGAGAGGCACAAATGTGCGCGATAGGTCGTCCGTGAGCGTCGCAAGAACCTCCAAAACAGGCACAATGTCGTGGCCAGCACGCGTTATCCCTGAAATGAGCGCGGCGAGCTCATCCGAGGCAATCATTGCCGATAAATAGGTGTGTTTGTTGGGTTCCCCACGCGCGTTTGTTGTTGTGTGTAGACTTTCAAACGCAGTCAGTTGGGCTTAGCTACAGGTTTTGGGAGTATTCAACTGAGACAGCATCTAGTTTAATATCCAAACGCACATTGCCCATAGTGCCCTCCCTCACCAGCCCCGGAGGCATATCTACAGTACTGTACAGCTTGCAATGCCGCCCCAATTGGAGGACTCGTTGTTCAAACTCAAGTTCACGGCGAAACAGCTCCGCAAACAGAGTATCAAGGCGGGTAAAGAGCGTGAGCGGGAGATCAACGCCACTAAGAAGGCAATCACTGCTGGAAACGAAGATATCGCCAAACTGCATGCCCAGAGTGCCATTCGCAAACAGAATGAGCGACTCAATCTTCTGAGACTGGCGTCAAGAGTCGATGCAGTGGCCTCACGAGTTCAGACTGCCGTCACGATGCGTCAGGTCACGGGTAACATGAGCACTGTCGTTCGTGGAATGGACAGGGCCATGGAATCGATGAACACAGAGAACATTTCCCTCGTGATGGACAAGTTTGAGCAGCAATTCGAGGATCTCGACGCCACATCTAATTACTACGAAAACGCTACCGGTGCAGCGTCTGCTCTCGACGCACCCCAGGAAGAGGTCGACCTGCTCCTCCAGCAAGTGGCTGATGATGCAGGTATTGAGATGCGCCACAATCTTGGCGAGACGCCGCGAACAGTTCCAACCACAGTCGCAGCAGCCGACGAAGAAGTTGATAACCGGCTCGAAGAACGACTCAGGGCATTGCGAGGTTAGGCCTGTTATGTACTTTTTAATTTAGCCTCAAACTCGAGCATACGACTTAACGTCGTGAGAGGATCTTTTTCGGGGGTCCGGCCCTCGACGAAAATAGACGCATTGCGTTCTGCCTGCGCCAAGTAGGTTCCTGACTCTTCTTTAGCGAGCTCCAGGTCGAACTTTAGGTAGTTTGTCAACTCTTTTCCGATATGTGGTGACTGGAACAAATTCACAAAGGTTTGCTCATCGCCTATTTTGGCAAACTTGTTCGATAGCATCCGCTGGATATGGCTGCGAAGATAAATGTTCCGCGTATACATCTCCTGAAGGAAGAACAAGCTACTCTTGTAGCCAGTACCGACCAATTGGCACATGAGCATTGTCTCACAGAACTTTCGCGTCGGTTTTATCACTGGCGTCGTCTCGCGCCATATTTCATACCCTAAAAGTTTGGAGTTTCCCAATCGGAAGGCGGAGTTGGCCAATATCTGCGCTGTCCAGAGGTCTGGCTTCATTTCTTGGTGGTTGACAAGGTATCTGTATGTGTGAAACACTGTCTGTGATGTGTAGTGTCTGTAAACACCCAACAACAGCAAATTGGCCACGAAATGGGATGGTCGCGCCTCAAGAACATCCAATGGGAACCGGGCCAGCCGGTCGGCCACATGTGAACAGTCCGATAAGTTGAGACTACTCAGATCGTTTTCGTAAAAGTCTACCAAGTCGCCAACCTTCTTCAAAATAGTTTGCGCAGAGTCGTTCTTTTCCATTGAGTTGGTTAAGACAGCAGATGCAAGAGCAGTTGAAGCTGGTAGATCCGTACTGAAATGCAGATCTCTGATAGCGTTCTCCTGACGACTCGCCAGTGCCAGAAATCGAGCCATCAAAAATGGAGGAGCTTGGCTGGAATTGGTTTCGTAGTGGGATTTCCAGATTTTTGATGCAAACTCGTAGTTTTCTGACTCAATTGCGTACTTAAACAGCTGGTGCCAGTGGTCTGCCTTCCGTGGAGCCCATTTGCCCGCTAGAAATGCGTGTCGGAGCACTGAAGATCCAACAGGGCCCTCGCAAAATAAAGCTTCAACAATCTTTTCGTCCGATAACACGTCAGAACTCAATGTAGACAGCTCTAGACTGCCGCTATTGAGAAAGCTCTGGGTGAGAGCGTGTTTGTCCTCTGTCGAACCCAATTGACTCAGTGTTTGCTTGTATATATCCCTCACTAGTGGGCTTGTGGTTGTGTAGAGTGGAGAATACAGTTGTCGCAGCGTGTCTGGATGAAGATTGTAATTTTGGCGCAGATCTAGCATAGAGCGTGACAGGTCCACCAAGTCCTGTTCAGCAAGTCCGGCATTTTTTATTTCAAGGGCAGTGGCCAATTCTGTTTTCCGTTTGAACAGGTTGGCTACTTTGATGCCTTTAAGCCCGCGAGACATCCGCCGATTGCCTCGGATATGGGGTGAAAAGTCGATGTGTGGCCTGCTTATCGAGACATGTGCTAGTGCACCAAAATTGTCCACAGACAGATCCGCGAAACGACAGTCTAGAGCTACAACGATAAATGGTCTGGTACTAGTTGGAACCCCAGAAGAACAAAATTGCAATGACACGACTTCGTTTAGGCTACCCAGTTTTGACACCTCGAGGACGCGAAAGTCTACAAAGACCCTTACCAAGAGTTCCCTACGATTAAGTTGCGTGAATAAATATGGCGTAACTACAACAAAAGCAGATAAATATTAAAAAAACACTCGCCGTAGCCTCAGGTCTTCACGAAGATGACCGAGTCGCCGCGCACGAAAAGGATATCGTCAAATCTGCGTTCTTGCACATCAACCTTTCCGTCTTTAAGAATGAAGTGTTTCTCTTGTGCGTCGCTCAGCACGATGTTGCAGTGCTCGTCGAAGGCATGGAGCCGACCAGACAGCTCACGGTTGCCCCGGAGCTTGACGGTGATGTTCTCATCGAGGAGGCCCCGGATCATGTCCAAAGCACTGCTCATTTCGGTCTAGTGGTTCAAGTCTTACTCGGTGACTCTTCACAGGTTTGAAAACTCTCGAGGGTAAAAGGTGTCGAGCTTTGCGTCGAGCTTGCGTCGACTAACGGGGGTGGAGATGTGGAAAGCGGATTTCGACTTTAGTTTTACATAATGGGTTTACGCATATCTTCCCCAGCCAGACGACAATTATGGGTTCATCGGGTCTCCTTCACTCGACGTGGATTCAGACAAGGACTGGTCCTGCGCAGAGTAGTTGTCGAGCACAATGCGGTAGACAAAATTAGGCGCCCACACTCCGTCAGTAGTTATTATAATGTCCATAAGATCGGGAGTGACATAGTCATACAGCGGGTTGATCACGTCCAAGCGGTCCATGAGCTCTGCGTCACCGAATTGGATCACTTTACCGCTGTTGCCAACCTCAATCAGATTCTCGACATCGAACGGGTACAACGGGGACAGCTTATAGGACCCAGCCATGGCCAGCACGGGCTTTGCGAACTTTTTGGCAGCAAGACACGCGATGCTCACTCCTGCATTGGAGATGCAACCTCCATCGGCAAGAACTGCTCGTGCCGAAATAAGAACCTTGGAGATCTTCGACATTACGGCGTTGATCGCCGCATCCGGAAGCACCGTGGCTGGAACGCCAGCGCTCTTGAGCTTGGCCACGACGCGTTTGGCACTTTCGGTGCCGTTAGGGTAGCACTCGGTAACTGCAACGCTAAACCGCTTCTTCTGAGCTGCTCTCAGCAAAAACTCTATAAGTGTGCGGGACTCGGGGCACGGAACCAACAGAGTCTCGCCATTGTTGATCATATCGAGACCAGACTTGACCAGGGGATCGTCATTGGCGATCTCGCTGATCAAAAGATGTATTTCCTCGATCACTGCTGCCTTCTGGTCTGGCAAACGCACACCAGAAAGTCCAGCATCGGTTTGCGGGATCCTTAAAAGTCCAAACATTGAAGATGAGCTCTCTGGCTCTTCACTCGCAGCAGCACTCGAGGCTCTTGGTTCCTCGCTGATTGCCTCGTCGATGGTTCGCATACTTTTAAGGACGCGACGCACAACGTTTCCGCAGGTGAATTCGTGAGGTTGCGCAGCAACAAGTTTTGCACCCAACTCGCGAACCTGCTCGATCATTGCCGCTTTGGAGTGCCATTTACGGGCGCTAATGAACCGCAGAAGCACATTTGCCGTGGCCAGCGCGACATCCTTTGAACCAGCAATTTGACGTCGCTTCAGCTGGGCAATGAACATGCCAATCTGGCCGTTTATATCGCCTCTGCCAGACATTTTTATCCGGTGGTTGTGAAGGTGAGTCGATGTGCGTCAACCACAAACCAGTGTACAAATTTAAATTTTGTCAGCTCACCACATTCTCAACATCAGCGACAAAGAGCCCTGGTTGTAGCTTTTTCTTTTAGTTCACCAGGATGTTCGGGGCTCTGGGAAGACGTGTTCTTGGGTGCAGGTCGCCTGCCCTCACACGGTCGTTCATCGTGCCGTCAAGGCAGGTGAACGTCATTCCTGTGTACGAGCAGACTCCGCGACGAATCCCCAAGGGCAAGTCCGCGATGGACGTTCAACAGGAACAGCTGTTCGCAAAGTATGACCCGAACGGCGTCAAGAGAGCATTATTTGATAAAAGAAAACCCACATGCCCCAAGGCCGGCGACGTTTTGCGAGTAACAAAGAGGGACAAGTCTTCGTTTGTGGGAATGCTCCTTGCGCTCAACCGGAACCATCTCGGCACAACAATTCTGCTTCGTACGAAAATCAGCGGTATTGGCGTCGAGCAACGGTTCCAGGTGTACAATCCCGATGTGGAGAAGATTGAGGTGCTGAAGGTGCCGGCGATGAGATGGCCGAAGGAGAAGTACTACTTCGTGCGTGGGCTTCGCAAGTACGATGCGGGCGATCTCGACAGCTTTGTCCGTCGCCAACGTCGTTAATGTATATAGTATTCAGTTGGCATATACCTACTATGGTTTTTAACCCTTACCGCCGCCATCCAATTTGAAATTTCAATTGGAGGAGCACATGACCTGCTTAGCGTCGGCTTACGTCACATCCGGGGTTCGAGAATTGGACAGTTTCTGAAATTTTCCCTTTCCACCACCACATCACCCAAAATGTTCCGTGGACTCAGCCAAGTGGTTGCACGGGCCCAGGCCCCTCTGCGTCTGCCGGTCATGAAGGCCGTCAAGACCTACGCTACGTTCGAGCGTACCAAGCCCCATTTGAACATTGGTACCATTGGCCACGTTGATCACGGTAAGACTACCCTGACTGCCGCCATCACCAAGGTTCTTGCCGAGAAGGGAGGCGCCAACTTCCTCGACTACGCCTCTATTGACAAGGCTCCCGAAGAGCGTGCCCGTGGTATCACCATCACCAGTGCCCACGTCGAGTACGAGACTGATGCTCGTCACTACGCCCACGTTGACTGCCCTGGTCACGCCGATTACATCAAGAACATGATCAGTGGTGCCGCCCGTATGGACGGTGCCATCATTGTGGTGGCTGCCACCGATGGCCAGATGCCCCAGACCCGTGAGCACTTGCTGCTTGCCCGTCAGGTCGGTATCCAGAACGTTGTGGTGTTCGTGAACAAGATCGACACTGTCGACGACCCCGAGATGCTCGAGCTTGTCGAGATGGAGATGCGTGAGCTGCTTGGCACCTACGGCTTCGATGGTGACAACACTCCTGTTGTGATGGGCTCTGCCCTTATGGCTCTTGAGAACAAGCAGCCTGAGATTGGTGTTGAGCGTATTGAGGCTCTCCTCAAGGCCGTCGACGAGTACATTCCCACTCCCCAGCGTGACCTCGAGCAGGCCTTCCTTATGCCCATTGAGGCCTCGTTCTCGATTTCTGGCCGTGGTACCGTTGCTACCGGCCGTGTCGAGCGTGGTGCTCTCAAGCGTGGTGAGGAGGTTGAGATTGTCGGTGTGAACCCGCAGCCCCTCAAGGCTGTTGTCACCGGTATCGAGATGTTCAAGAAGGAGCTTGACCAGGCCATGGCCGGTGACAACGCCGGTATTCTTCTCCGTGGTATCAAGCGTGAGGACCTCCAGCGTGGTATGGTTCTCGCCAAGCCTGGCACCATCAAGGCCCACACCAAGTTCCTTGCTTCGCTTTACGTGCTCTCCAAGGAGGAGGGTGGCCGTCACTCGCCTTTCGGCACCAACTACCGTCCCCAGATGTTCATCTCTGCTGCTGATGTGACCGTCACTCTCTCGTTCCCTGAGGGCGTGGCTGTTGACACCCAGGTGTTCCCTGGTGACAACACCGAGATGGTTGGCGAGCTTGTGCACCCCACTGCCATTGAGGTTGGCCAGCGTTTCAACGTCCGTGAGGGCGGCAAGACGGTGGCTACTGGTCTCATTACCCGCATCATCGAGTAAGCATTTGTCGACTAAAAATCCAATTGTATATAAAACGCGATAACTTTTACTTATTTTTTTCCCCCACCAACGTCCCTTGAAATGGTAGGCATTGGTGAATGGATCGATCTGCACAAGGATGTGTTTGATACTCGATGAACTTGCAGACGCGACCCAATGAACAGTGACATAATCAAACCGCCTAGTGATAAGGATATGTTGACCATGCATTGGCTGTCACCTCAATAAAAGCTCTGAGGCAGTTCTAAACTGGCTTTCGCATTCATGGGGACATGCATAAACTAAAATTTTACAGCCTTGCTTCTTTCCAACGGTCGCTTTATAGATCGAACGCCTCTTGAAGGTCTGACGCCTCTTCTTGGCCCCTGACATATTGCAAGTTAATTCACATAAAAAACCGTTATTCCGAAAATGGTGATGATCGGCGTCGAGCTTTTCCTAATCTCACACGGCATCGACGCTGGGTGACATAAGGGGATAAGAGCTCGCGTGATCGTCCTTACCGGCATATATATCGCAACGGTGAGTGCTAGGAGGACTACCAGAGCGGCGAATGTGGCTCACGGATGCTGGGCTACCGAATGAGTTCGCCCTAACGCGCATTGACTGGGTTCTGACCTTGTTATCGCTCCCGTTTGCGGTTTACAGAATCACACATCCTGAAAAACTCGCCCCTGGAGAACAGGCTGCTCTCCCGAGGCTGAGACAATGGGCGTTCTATGGCTCAGTCGTCGTCACAATTGCACTCTTCCTCAGAGGATCGCTTGTTGTAGGTCTTGTGCAATGTCTGATTCTTCAGCTACACCGCACCCAATTGAAGCGTAGAGTTTCGTTGACAGTTATTCAGTTGTGGTGGTCTGCCCGCTCCACGGTAGAAATGACTCGAGTTTTGTCGTATCCCGAATGGATAAACTGGCTCGTGTTCGTGTCAACCATTCTGACTTGCAGCTTAGAATATGAAAGCTGTCCTTGGAGCCCAGACGACTATGAAGACGCAACCGTTTGGGGTCGAATGAATGTGTCTTTCCTCACAAAAATGATGGCCACAGCTCAAACCAACATCCTGACTTCTGAAGAGTTTGCTGGAATACCCAAAGAGCTCAATGCCCATGAAGCCTCCAAGGAGTTCTTGGAAGAAATAGATAAGCTGCCAGTTGAGCAGAGCCACCGTGTCATGTGGGCCATCATAGCCACTTACAAGTGGAAATTTCTCTTCATTATTGGTGTACAGGTCTCTCGGAACGTGTTTGTGTATACTCGCCCAACTGTCCTGGCTCTGTTCTTACAGGGCTTGGCAGATCTTCGCGATGGGAAGATACAATGGTATCAGCCGACATATTATGGTGTTGGCCTGGCGCTCATCGTCATGATTAACGCTTCGTTTAACAGCCTATCCAGTGTTATGTCGTCCATATTGTTTGCAAAGACCCGCCGGTCCTTGCAATCGTGTGTGTACAGAAAAACCTTGCTTTTGGACTCGGGATCACGCGAAGTCTACGATTCTGCCAGAATAATGAACTTGTTGGATGTCGATGCGTCGATGGTAGAGTCTGCTTTCAGTGATATTGGCACTCTTATTGCCGCTCCAATGAGTATTATCCTTTGTGTGATCCAGCTCTACTACTTTCTGGGCACTCCTATGCTTGCGTCGGTGCCTATTTTCGCCCTGTATGCACCTTTCACGTCGTGGAGCAGCAAAAAGATGATGAAGCGATTCCCGCAAACAATGGCAGCAAAAGACAAGAGAGCAAAGTCTACCATGGCCATCCTTCGCAGCATCAAATCACTAAAGCTCTATGCTTGGGAAGAGCCCTATGTAGACCAAGTCTTGAAGCATCGTGAAGGCGAGGTGGCAGTAATGCGCAAGTTCTTATGGATCAGCACATTGCTCTACACGATCTCGACCCAACTAGGCAATGTTGTAAATACCGCTGTCCTTTTGGCGTATTTGTACTTGTCAGGCGCTGCTCTGACTCCTCAAATTGTGTTCCCGACGCTATCCATGTTAGCGCTAGTAACGGATCCGTTGTTTTCATTTCCTCGCGTTCTCACTAGCTTCGGAAGAGCCTTCACCGCAGAAACTCGTCTCAGTGAGTTCTTGCAACAACCCGAAGAGGTGTCAAAGAATTTTACACGCTCAATGGATAGCGAGAAACTCGGTAAAGTTGATATTCAGAACGCAGTTATCAAATGGGCATCAACCAAGGATGCCACCACTGCCATAGACGGAATCTCGCTCCAGCTTTCTACAGGAGATCTTTGCTGTATCGTGGGAAAAGTCGGTTCTGGCAAGTCCGCTCTTTGCAAAGCTTTATGTGGACAGCTTTTCGTTGATTCTGGAACTATTGAGATCGGCGGACGCGTTGCATATTGTGCGCAGGAGCCATGGTTGCAGTTCAAGTCACTTCGTGAAAACATTTTGTTTGGTATCGACTATGACGAGGAATATTACAACTTAGTGGTGGACGCATGTGATCTCAACAAGGATATTGCCCTTTTCGAAAAAGGGGACGAAACTGAGATTGGCGAGAAGGGTGTCTCGCTTTCTGGAGGTCAACGTGCCCGCGTCGCACTTGCCCGTGCGGTCTACTCAAGAAGCAGCATAATCATTCTGGATGATGTTCTCTCTGCAGTTGACGAACACGTGTCAAGCAAATTGATTTCGACGCTATTCTGCCCCGGTGGCCTCCTTGCGGATCGAACTGTGATTCTTGCAACCAACAGTGCAGGAGTACTCAAATATTCTAGCCACCTTGTTTGTTTGGCTGATAAAAAGGCTGTGTACAATGGCAAAGCTACACAAAGTGCACTGCCGTTCCTCGCCAGCTTCAACATGGAAGCACCAAGCCAAATACTTCCCGATCCTAACTTTGATAGACAGGCGGAAGTGGCTTCGGCAAGGCTCGCGACTCCCTCCGCACATTTTTCAAAGGTATCATTCAAACCCGAGATACCGAGTCATGAGGAGATGTTCCCAGATGTGCCATTGTGGAAAGTGTTTAGGCGGTTTTTCAAAGCCACAGGACTCGGAATCGCTATATTCGCCATTTCTGCGATGATCCTCGCAACTGTTATGGACAATCTTGTAACAATCTGGCTTACCATCTGGTCAAACAAGAATCTTGTTGGAATGCGTGCTTCTGAGTCCTATGCCATCGTTTACCTGGCTTTATCGCTGATTACTGGAATCGTAACCTTTGTATCGGTGTATACATTCCAGGGGCCGCTTCTACTCCGAGCTGCTATCGTTCTGCACGAGGAGATGCTGCGAAAACTGGTACGTCTTCCCCTGAGCTTCTTCGACCGTACTCCTCTCGGTGCTATTATGAATAGATTCACTGGTGACATTCGCAGCCTTGATGTCGAGCTTGCCTCCTTGATGCAAGGTTTCTTGAGATCCACATTCTCGGCTGTCATATCATTGACGATTGCCGTGGTCGGTGTTCCTTTCTTGGCACTGCTGTTAGTACCGCTTTTCCTGCGTTACAATTATTACCGGAAGGAGTACATCCCAAGCTCGCGCCAGATCTCTAAATTCAACAGTACTTCTCGTGGTCCCATCTTGAGTCACATTGAGGAGAGCATCAAAGGCGTTTCGACTGTGAATGCATTTGGTGTATCGAATAGGTTCGTTATTGGACTTGAGAAGAAAAGCAATTATTGGATGCAGACAGCATTTCTTCGCTCTTCTTTGCGCCGCTGGCTCAATTACCGTATTCGTTTCATGACAGCCGTTATGACATTAGGAAGTGTTTTGAGCTTGGTTGCACTTGTTGGTTATGGGATCGGTGGAGGCGCAACAGTTGGAATTGCGGGCATTGTCCTTCATAGCGTCCAGATCACTGCCATGCGACTGTCGTTCATCATTTCGTCTTGGACCAATCTCGAGGTTAGTGTTGTTGCCATTGAGCGCATCCTCGACTATACTGACCGAACCCCAGAAGCTCCGGCTCACATTGAGGGCCATGATTTGCCCCGGGCATGGCCACAGAATGGCGTGATCAAAATGCAGAACTACTCAACTCGCTACAGACCCGAATTACCACCTGTTCTCGACAAAATTAGTCTTAGCATCAGCGGACGCGAGAAGATTGGCATCGTCGGAAGAACTGGAGCAGGAAAGAGCTCATTGGCTTTAGCGCTATTCCGCATTATTGAGGCATCTTCTGGCTCCATCGTTATCGACGATGAGAGAATCTCCGATATTGGTCTATATGACTTGAGATCGCGATTATCTATTATCCCACAAGATGCACAAATTCTCAAGGGAACATTGCGGTCGAATCTCGATCCACTTGGGCTTGCAGATGATGCTCGCCTCCACGAAGTGTTGGACCTCTGCCGATTGCAAACTCATTTCCCTCCCGAAGTTGGAGGTCTAGATTTCGAGATATCCGATGGAGGCGAGAATGTAAGTCGTGGTCAGGCCCAACTTATCTGTCTAGGCAGAGCACTTCTACGACCCGGCACTGTCCTTTTACTCGACGAAGCTACTGCCTCAGTTGACGCAGAGACTGATAGCCTCGTTCAAGCCACAATACGAAAGGAGTTTAGTGATCGCACAATTGTGACGATTGCTCATCGTCTGAACACAGTAATGGACTCGGACAGGATTCTTGTCCTGGACAAGGGGTCCATTGCCGAGTTTGACACTCCGCAGGGGTTGATGGAGGCAAAGGGGGCATTTTACGGACTGGTAAAAGCTCACAAGAAGGACGATATCATCGATTAGACTAAAACTAAGTTGTACAGATTTTGAACCGACTCAAATACTCACTATGGCTGAGGGCACTTTCATATAAAAGCAACTTAGCGTTATGTCATATCCTCAGACCAATGCTGCCTGGCGCACTTCAGGAAGAGATTGATAACCTCCAGAGCTACAAGGACTTCGTTAAGAGCTGGAAACAAGTTAACACTGACACCATCAGTATTGTCACTCTCGAAGGTCGCGAATTTATCGTTCGATTATCCAGGGACGGCTGGTCTATTCCAAACGTGACAAAGACTGTCTACCCCACGATCGAGGCACTGCTGATGGCTCAATCGCCTGAGTTCTCGGAAAAATGGCATGCAACGTTAAACGAAAAACTACTACAACACTTAGGAAATAATGAGACGTAACTAGAGACGTATTGGAAGTATGTTACTCAGTCCTTCTTCGCACTGTCGCCACTTCCAAATGCTTGTTTCAAATGAGGCACAGGAGCTGTACTGAGTTCGGTAGTGTCCTTAGGACCCTTGGTTCCTGGAGCAGGCTTTGATGGTAGGTTCTCTTTGGAATCCGTCGAATCAGTGGATCCCTCAACCGGAGTGGAACTCTTGTCCTTGGAGTAATCGTGCGGTTCCACATACTGAAGGTCGTTCTCCCAGCTGTGACTAGCTGCTTGTTTCTGTTCGCGGCGTTTGTCCTCTGGCGTTCCACCGAATTGAACAGATAAGAACACGGTGGCAAGCAACAATGCGACAGTAGCACCTTGGGCGTAAACACGAGCCTGAACAATCTTTTGCGATCGAGTCATGTACTTATCTTTGTTGATGTACCAAAATGAACCAATAATGGATGCAGCCCAACCACCAACAACGATCTTGTATTGATTGTTTTGACCGAATTCCTTAAGTTTCTTCGAAAAGTCTGCTTCCTCTTTGACCACTTTCTTCTCTATGAAACCATCCAATTCCTCGCGTCTCTTCTCTTCGAATGCGCGCGAGGAAAGTTCCATTGCGGTAAAGCCACAGAAAAGACCGGGTAATAAGTAGAGGATGCTTCGCTGCAAGCCACTGATATTCGTGAAGTAAGATGTTCGACGCTTGAGGAACGCCGCAGCGCCAACCGATATCACGGCACCAACGCCGACACCTTTCAAGCCACCAATAGAGATTGCTTTGGTGTAGTCTTCGACTTCATCATTAGTGGGCACCTTCATTTCTTTGAGTTAGGCAGAGAATAATTAAAGTGGAATTGGGCTCCCAATATACCTGCTCAATCTCCAATTGTTATAAAGGAGGTATTTTCCTGCCTGGTTGGCAAATGAATTGGGTGGTATCGTGTTGAGATTATGGTTCGTTTTGCCCAATCATATCCCGGGGCAATTGCTCAGGACGTTGGCACAGTGCGGTCCATTCGGGAAGTGATCTACGGCTTACATCATGCCAACGGCCTTCGAGCAGGAGCCAAGTGGCATGGGGGGTTAAATCACCTTCGTTTATATAAAACCCCCACCTTAAAGTGGCTTAACGTTAGAGCGGAGACTGCACTCCATACAGTATGTACTCCATGCCCTGCTTATCACGTGCGTATACACGATATCCTCGAGATACAATGTAGAGTGCATATCTCCAAAAAAAAAAAAATGTGATAAATATATTCAATATAGCATAGCGTCATCTTCGTGATATGCTACAACAAGCGATGCTATCTCCGAATCACGCGACTTAGAAGAAGGTCTTCCAGTAATGTTTTCCTTTAAGTGGCTCTCAGGATATTCTGGTCGTTTGTAGCCCTCAAACTTCTTAGGATCATAATAAGGCGACGACTCGACTTTCTTGCTTTCTTTGGCTATTTTTGCGAGCTCGTCTATCTCATCAGCTGCTGCTTTATCCAAGTCTTCGTCGAGAATTGGAGCGTCCTTCTCAACCTGATATACCTTGTTTCCACGAATGTCTATGCTGATGATCTTGCGTCCACGGCCAGTATTAGCCTTTCGTAGTTCTTCTTGTTTTCGCAGTTGTCGTTGCTGCTTGCGTAGTTGCAGTGCTTGTTCTTCAGCAGTCATCCACATATTCAAGCCTTGATCCGGTGTTTCAAAGTCACCAACTTGGTCAATTATTCTTGTACGCACTGCATCAGATTCTTGGTAGCCAAGCAATCTTTCCAAAGTAGACTGGGCCTCTTCAGCACTACGGAACACAGGTTCATCGCTTTTTGATGACGGGTCGATTCCAGCCTGAGCAAGAGCCTTCTTTCCCATGGTGGATGCAATAGTAGAACGTTGCGTTGATAGTATATCATAAATGGTCCTGAGGACAGCAGTCTCGACGAGGGGTTCTCCACAGGACAAACACGGCCCAAGACCTTCCTTATTGCATACGATGCGACCACAACTTAAACAATTGGGAGCCATTTCGAAAAGTCCATGTCGTGAGCCCATACATGTGCACTTTATACGAGAATTGAGACTACTCCCACTGTTTAAGTCGAGGCGTTTCAATGCTGCATCTAACTCTTTGATCGAGTTTGCCTTTTCTTCGTTTGTGAATTTGCGTGCCGCACTTTTCTCTTCGTTACTATTCTGTTGTATCTCTTGGGCCCTGAAGGGAGTTGAGAATGGTAAACGATACATGTTGTTCGAACCTCTGGTCGACTCACTAGTTGAAGGGGAACCCGAAGGTTTGAGATCTGCAAGACTCTCTGGAGGCTTCTTGGACTTGTTTTTGGGTCGTTCATTGTTCTTCTTTTCGGAATTCTTTGGTGATGTTCTTCGTTTAAGAAAGTTGTCAATCAATGGTGAAGCTCCAAGTAAACCCTCTAAAACTGCCTTAGCTTCGTCCGGTTCTTGCGTAGCCACAAGGTCGACTACTGACTTGGCTGTTGCATCGTCGTAACCCGCATCTGCCAATGCTTTCAGGATCTTTTTTGCGTCAGACATTTTGACCTGGATCGCAGCTTCAGCCAGACAGACAAGCTCGCGTTGGAAATTAACGCATAACTTAAAAAGTTCACCTGTGTTGCGAACGCCTCTCCCAAAATTTAATATGGTGGCGGCAAGCCATCAGCTCACAGAGCGTGCTCCCAGGGCTTAGTGAGCCAGTCTATTTTGGCTTCCGGTCTTAGCGAGAACTCAGACTCTCTTTCAGTTAACCTTTTCAGCTCTAGACCGCAATGTCAGAATCACCGTCAATATATGACCAGATAGCTCAACTTGCGGGACAAGTTGGTGCAATTCGTAAAAACAATGACTCCTACCGTGGCGGATCTCAATCTGGACCATATCGTGGTTCCAGGGGAGGCTTCCGTGGTGGAAGGGGAAGAGGCGGCTTCTATACTCCACGAGGTAATTACCCATACCAGTCTCCTAGAGGAAGTTATTCAACTCGGGGCTCGCGTGGATACTACCCTAGTAGAGGCAGGGGTCGTGGAAACATGTACCGAAACCACTCGACTCCCATCGCACCAGCTCGTGTTGAAATACCCTGCGCTCACTATACGAGGACAGGTAAGTACAACAACCAATTTATGTGGACAATTGAATCTCTAACAACTTTAGGAACATGCACGGAAGCCAAAACGTGCAAATACAAGCATGATCCCAAGCATGTCGCACTTTGCATCCCGTTTTTCAAAACAGGAAAGTGCCCCAAGCGCGGGTGTACGCTCAATCATAAACTCGCCCCAGAAAACACTCCAATGTGTAGCCATTACGCTCGCGGACGATGTAATCGTGATGATTGCAAGTTTGCCCACATGGCGCAAGGCAATGTCAACAACGGAATCTGTCCTGAGTTTGCTCTGCTAGGTTGGTGCAACAAGGGACTGGAGTGTTCGCGACGACACGTTTTTGAATGCCCTGATTTTGAAACCACAGGTCTTTGCCCTCGTCCAAAGTGCCATCTTCAACATGTTGAGAGAAGGCGATCGACTGGCGAAGAGAAAGGTAAGGACGCTGAAGACACGAAGACTGATAGACCTGACGACCAGGTTAATTTGGACTCGTTGCTGGACAACCTCAGCAACAATTTTGCAACTAACGAACAAGCAGAAGAAGAAGATCAGAGTGATTCAGACCGTGAAAGCGACGACGAAGTATACGAGCTAATGCATGTTGCGGACCATGATAGTGGTACCGGCTCCGAAGAAGACAATGGTCAAGAAAACGAAGACGACAGTGGTTTCATTATGGTCTGAATCTCATAGCACACACCTGTATTTATTTCATAACAGCTCTAATAAGACATGCTAAAAAAAAAATTAATTCCGAAATTCAACGTAGACCTGTAGCCTATAGAACTAACTAGCTAACGCAAAGAAAATAAAAAGAAAAATATGTAGCACCGCGCATCCCAGGCTCAACCCACATCTCAGATCTATACCTGAAAGTAATTAGCCATTAGCAGGACACGCGAGGCACAGACGTCACTCTACGGGGCTGAAACGGAGGAGGACCCGTAGGTGCCAGGTTCCCCTCAGCTGAGTTTGCCGCCATCTCTTCCGAACGGCCGAAAATGACGACAAACACCCCGAAGTTATACAAATATAAGTATTAGTATAACCTACTGATGTGAAGAAAGAAAAGTTTGGTGAGCTTTGTCAACTTAATTTATAGCTGAAATTTTCAAGCTTGGGAGTGAGCACCCCAGGCTGACGCGTTCACCTTCTGTTATTTATTCCCCCCAGCTTGGCTCACGCTACACACGCGTATCATCAAAACACAAAGACCGAACTTACATCCTTTTGATGTTCAAACCGGCAGCAAAAGCGGTGAATTTAAGTTCTCAACCGAACGGTAATGCGACTGAGCAACCTAAAAAGCTGTCAAGTGTTTCCTACAATGTCTTGTACAGAAAGAAGTCAAATAAGAAACACAAGACCTGGGAGGGCGATGGCGTCGCGTCATTAGAAAACGGGTTCCTCACTGTGCAAGGTGGTGGGCGCCGAATTGCCTCGATCAAGGTCAAAGATGAGATTGAAGTAGGCTCTATCTTGGTGGGATCTAATTACGAAGTGGAGATTGAGGATATTCGAGCTGCTTCACGAGGCACCTCATCAGCTCCGAAGATTGAGGCACGTCCTAGCTCTAACAATGCTAAATCGAGTGCTAAGGTGGCGCTACAGAAATTCCCTAGCGAAACTAGGCCAAGGTCCAGTCCTAAACTCGTGAATCCAGCCTCAAAAACTGATACCTCCTCTAATGAGCGCGAGAGCGAAAGCATGTTCGCACCATTCAAGCCTCCATTCAGGACGCAGCCATCATCTCAATTGCAAAAAGGCGCTGCACCTAAACGTATGAAGCTCGAATCTTCGACCCAAGAGTCACTAGCCCCTGCGTACGACGCGTTTCGAGAACCCACAAAGGCTAAGAAGAACTCCTCTTTCGCGAAAAATGCTGTTCCAGATATTGACGAAGTGGTCTTGCCGCTCATGCGACCACACCAGATAGTGGGCACAACGTTTCTCAAAGAATGCGTGTTGGGAAAGCGTCACTTGTTTGGAAATGGGGCAATATTGGCTGATGACATGGGTTTGGGCAAGACTTTAATGGCAGTTGCATTGATCTATACTCTTATCAAACAGGGTGAGATCAAGAATGCACTAGTTGTTTGTCCAGTCTCGTTACTTCGAAATTGGAAAAAAGAGTTTCGAAAATGGTTGGGTGAGACTCGGCTTGGTGTACAGATCCTCGATCAGGACGCAAATCCTAAGCTCTTCTTTAGAGATGCATCGCACAAAACTTATCAAGTCATGGTGATAGGCTATGAGCGTGTCTACAAACTCGCTGCCCTCATGGCAGAGTGCAACTACCCCGAGTTCGATCTGGTTGTGTGTGATGAAGGACATCGCCTCAAGTCCCCCGGGTCACGGCTCGCATCGTCAATTGTGGAAGTGTGTGGCGACCGAAGAGTCATTCTTTCAGGAACACCAGTCCAGAACAATCTCGAGGAGTTTTGGGCTCTATGTGAGTTTGTGAATCCGGGATGTCTTGGCACAGCCTCGAAGTTTGCGCGTCGTTTTACTGAGCCAATTGCTGCAGGGAAGGTTCCAGATGCCCCGACTCTTCAAGTAGAGATTGCCAAAGAGCGTACGGAAGAGTTAGCGGAGATAACTTCCACGTTCATGCTGAGACGCGACCAGAGTCTCCTTCAGAAATATCTCACTGTGTCCAAAACCGAGTTTGTCTTGTTTTGTCGGCCGACAAAAGATCAGCTCAGAGTGTATCGTGAGATTATTGAGTCAAGTGACGTTTCAAATCTGTTCTCGAGCAAGCTGACGTCAAGCAACAATGCTCAGTTTTTGCAAGCCATCACGCTTTTGAAGCAAGCGTCGAACTCTTTGAATATCTCTACGAGCCCTCGTTCAGGATCGCCTGCAGATGAATCTTGGGTAACTCCAGCGCCATCGCGGACTTACGGTCTAGCAGCCAGTTCGTCAAAGCTAGCTGTCCTCACAGAGCTACTAAAGCAGATCCACACCACCACTGATGAAAAGTGCGTGATTGTGAGTGGTTCGACAAAAGTACTTGATATATGCCAGGACCTTTGCATTGCTAATAAAATGCAATGGTTGCGGCTAGATGGACAGACTCCTCAGGATCGACGACAGGGCATTGTCGACATATTCAACAAATCCAAACCAGACCGAGCGTTTGCTTTCCTGTTGTCGGCTCGTAGTGGTGGCGTTGGCCTAAATCTTATTGGCGCGAGTCGGCTGATTTTGTTCGATTGTGATTGGAACCCCGCTATCGACAGTCAGGCAATGGCGAGAATTCACAGAGATGGTCAGAGCCGGCCTACGTTTGTTTACAGGTTACTTACCACTGGATTCATTGACGAGAAAATATTCCAGCGACAACTGAGCAAGTCGAGCATGTCAGAGGGCATATTGTATGCGAGCTCAGAAGAGGACGAATTCACGACTTTGCAGCTCAAAGACTTGTTCACCGTAACAGAGCCCGAAAAATGCAATACTATGGAGATTGCAACTACAAAAAATTACGTTGAGGAGCCCTTGGACGACGTGAGCGATGCTCCCCTGAAGTCTACCATAAGGGCTTCCAACAAGATATCATGTGTACTGCGCAAACTTGATTAATTTAGTTTCTGTTTAAACGAGCTAGTCTGGCTTCAGCAGCTCTAGCTCTACGCTCTCGCTCTATATGCTTCAAGTCGTCCTCGCTCAAGCCACGCGTGGCTTGATATACTCCTCCCGAGGTCCGACTAGTTCCTTGTTTGGCGATAAGTCCCTCTATACGAGACTCGTGTTCGCGCTTTTCTTGTTCAGCCATGTCACGTTCTTGTTCAGTCCGGATTTTCAGCTTTGCTTCTGCGTCCCTCGTAAGAATGTCCTCTTTTGTGAGAGGAGGGCCAACTTTGGCCGCATCCCACTTCCATACTGATTCTCCTAACGCAGCCCGACTAATCTGCAAAGCATCCACAACCTTGGGGTTGGCTTTAGCAACATCTCCTAGAACCTGTCCTTGGCCATTACGCAGAGTCGGATCTGCACCCCACTGGAGGAGACTCGTGACAACGTGGTGCTTATTATTTGCAGCAGCATACAGCAGAGGAGTAGGTGTGGCAGTATACTTTGTCTCAGGAACCAGCCTAAAGTCGTAGGAAAGCTTGTTATCATCGAACAGAGACTTGAGCTGCGGAAGTTTTGACCTTTTCACGAGATCGATTATCTTCGCAGTGTATTTCTGCGCAGGACTGAGCTCCTCCTTTGGCTTTGGTGCCGGTTTGGGCGAAGGAGTCGGTGACAAGACTGGCTTCGGTTTTGGAATCTCTATTTTCGGTTGGTCAACGATACTCACCTTGGTGAGCTGAAGCCATGCACGACGACACTCATCAAACGTCGCTCTTCCAGTTGCGAATGGAATTGTTCGCAAACGTGCATCATCGCTATTCAAAGGAGCATCCTTATAGCCAGTTATAAGCCCCTTATTCGATCTTCCCGAGGCTCTATAGAACACACGGTAGCACTTTTTCAGTTCAGGTTCCCAAGATGCAAGCAATTCCTTGATCTCTTGCTCGAGGGCCCGTTCATTAGCCCGACGGATGGTAGATCCAGCCGATTTGGCCTTGCCATGAGCATTGTCACTAGCGCTCTGGGCACCACCTTGTTTGCGTCGAGTAGTGTAGCGGTGGAAGCTTTTCGAAACAATCACCTCTATATTCGCAAACGGGTTCGAAATGTTTGCTTTCCGGTGATTATCCCGTCTGTGTCTGACAATCATGCCGGCAAAATGTCCACCTCCCACGAGAAGTACACACGATTGAGACGTTTTCTCGTTGTCCACGACGCTCTTCAGGCCAGCGACAGGAGTTTGCACTAAAGAGTCCCTGCTAAGCCAATTTTTGTACACTCGCAACACCTGCGAAGTCTGAGCCAGTTCCGGGTTTTGGAAGAGGACAAAGGGGGAACCGCGTATATGTGCAAGGTTCTCGAGTTCCCACCTAAGATTAGCCTCTTCATCAACTTCGTTGTACTGTGTAGTTGAGGTCGACGAGTAGTTTTTCTCGTCCTCCTCAACATCTGAGCCTGATTCTGACGACGAGCTTTCGTCCTCGGAGACATCTTGCTCGGTGCCCACCCTAAATGCACTCAGAGAGTCAATGAGCTCATCAGAAAGCTCAAAGAGATTGTAGGAGTACTTCGCTTTGGGAGCCTTGGCACTTTCACTCATTGATGGAACAACTAGTGCTGTCTCTAGTGCAGCGCAATTGCACTATTTATGTTGTGCAACTAAGGCGCGTGTGACTTTGACCTGCGGTCATCATCACCTTTTTCCTCCCAAGCTTGTCGAGTCACCCAGCAGACGGTCATTGCACAGCTATCCAAAACAGTTTGTGCTATTGCACACGTATTAAACAATTATTAGGCTATTAAAACGACAAGTACAAAAATAAAACAAGGAAAGTACACTAGACGCTGAATCCGGACGGAATCGTTCCATCTAGTATCGTGTCATCCCCATCCTCAGCAGCACTGTAGAACTCACTCTCAGCATCACCATATGCATGAGTTCCCTGTGATCCAGATGGTTCAGCAGCAGCATCTCCACGTACCTGAGTAGGCGAAGCTGTGTCTTGGGTGGGGGCAGGAGTTCCAACGACATTCGCCGGAGTTTCTGATGTCGCTCCTCTCGCTGCGGTCGTAGATGTGGGGCCGCTCGGAGCGGGTGTCGGGCCAGAAGATTCCGGAGCCGTTGTGGTCGACGGGACATTCGATGGCGCGCTAAGATCATCTTTGGTGATCTGCATGTCTTGACCTAGAGCCTTTGTGGGCGCCTGTTGTCGCGTAGATGCTGTTGCATTGTCGTTCTTGGCTGGTGCACTCGACGACGGTGGGGTTGCTTTCGCATTCTTCTCGGCAGCAGCAGCATCTGACTTCACATCGCGAGTAGCATTGCGCTCTCCTTCGGAGGGCTGGTCAATATCCTTTGATTTTTTCGATGAACTCGAGCATATATTACCCATGGTCGTGCGCAATTGTCAACCTTCAATTTGCCAGACTGGGAGATGTCAACGCCGAAGTGTTGTAGGGGAGATACAAGGGTGACCTCCCGCAGCGCTCACAGCTGATTCAAACAACCTTTATTTAACCCTTACCACATCTTGTCCATCCTCGTCCCAATTGCAGCCAATAAAAGATAAAGGAGTGCGAGGTACGCATATCGCATGCAGACGCTTATGCACGCCGAACGCTAACCGAGGAGCCGAAATGAACCTTTCATCAATCGTGAACCACAAACCTGACTCAAAATTAATCCTCGAAGTTGTATAGATCAGCTTTTTCGTTTCATTTGGTGGTACATTTAAGCTGTTCATTCCGTTGCTATTTTTAAGCCTCACGTGAGGAATCGCCAAACTACCGGCATGTGAAATATCTTAACGCATGCAGGAAACGCACAGTGAGATAAATAAATAATCTAGTGGATATTGGCTACTTTTTATTCGCCTTCTTGGAGTGGAGCTTCGCAATGAGCTTCTTCTTGTCCTTCTTTTTCATTTTCGTCGCTCTCTTCTGACGAGCCTCCTCTTTGACCTGCTTTTTGCGGTCCTTGTTCGTCTCACGGTCCTTGAATTTACGCTCGGTGATGTTCTTGCGCTCATCCCAGCCTTCAGCCCACACATCAGTCTCGCCATCATCCTCAGAGTCCGAATCCGACTCCTCTTCTTCTGAACTAGACTCTGACTCCTCATCACTGGCCGCATCTGGCTCCGGGGTCTCCTCCTTTTTCGAACCTAACATGTGTCCGTAGACAAGATCGCCCTGCTGGCCTGCTCTAACTCGCTCAGTATCACGATCAGCATCGAACACTTCATTGAGGTTGCGTGGAATGTAGATGTTCCTAAAGACAGCGTCCTCCGTCTCGAGATTAGGGTTCTGTTCAGCAGGGAGTTCCTCAAGCCTGGCCACCAAATCTGCAGACCGTTCTGGCCACGGTGCGTCTCTCGCCGGAGGTTTCGTGATAAATTCGAACACACGTCGTTCACTGAAGATGTCGACATTCTGTCTTCTGAAATAGTCATTGACGTTCTTGATATCCATTCTCAAGAAATCGAGCGAGTTTGGGTGGTCGTGCTCGACACTTTGAGACACATCAATCATCCAAAGATTGTCATTGTGATAAAGGAGATTGTATTCAGACAAATCTCCATGCACCAAGCGACATTCCTGGTACATGATTCGCATGTAGGACAAAAGCTGCAAGTACAAGAACTGGTATCTCTCAGGTTCAATGACAGCATCCTTCAGCTTTGGCGAGGGCCAGCCCTCGCTGTCGCCAAGAAACTGCATAACCAGTACATGATTGTTCAAGTGCATGGGCATTGGAACAGGAATATCTGACTTGTAGAGACGTTTCAGGTTTCTCGTTTCTTTCTCTGCCCAAAGCTTAACCATTTTACGTGGATTGCTTCGAGAGTAGCCCTGCTGGAATCTGAATTCTCCCGTCACATAGCGCTCACGGTCCTTAAACGCAAGGATGGCAGTCTTGTAGACTTTCACAGCGAATTGTTCGTTGGTTTCAAGCACCACAGCTCTGTAGACATTTGCCTCTTTACCAGTACTCAAGCAGCCTCTGAATTCGTCAAATAAGCCGCGATTGATCATTTTAAACAAGATCATTCGTGTGCGCGGATCTAGAACCTGGTCTTGAGTGGCCCGGTTCGCACGGTCCGAATTTGCTCCAGTATTCATGGTTCTGTTCGTACGAGTACCTTTCCTGAAGAAGCTCTCATCATTATCGCCAATTCGGACTTTGTCCATGGCCTTCAAGACCTCCTCCTCAGCCATGATGTTAGTTCGACTGAAAAATAAAGATCAGCTGATGTAATTCTTTTTCTCTGCCTGTCAAAGTATATATGCACGACCGTCTGACTTGAGGAATTGAAATGTAAATATAAAACAGACAAAGGCGAACTCTTCAATGGCAACCCGACTTGTTAAGAAAACTAGATTCACAACCCAAAAGAAATGGAAAGCGAAGTGTTAACGCATATCTGCATCCAAGTGTTAGACACTAACGTTCGCCATCAGTCACCTGATATCCCACCTAAGAGTTACACGAGAAAATACAGCATAAAGTGCCGTACTGGAATCGGCCCTCTGCTGTCGTAGTCCGGGAGTCTGAAGGCTTCTATCGGATTTGAGCCTCTATAAACTTGCTCTCAACTCTCAGACGGCATCATCGACGTCACCACGTGACAGCCAACCGTCAAGAATGGTTACGATTGCCACACCGAAAAGCTTCTTTGGCGTTATCCCCATCCAAACTGGCGCCGAGATCATTGCTGCAACCGTTGTGATCAATAAAGCCAGTGCTCCTTATGGTCTGGGTGCTTTATTTACTGGCAAGGGCCTGACGCCCATGCAGTGGATCTTCAATGTTCTGTCGTTCATTGCATTCCCCATCTCAATCTGGGGCTATCTAGGTATTGTGAAGCGCCGGCCGCTTCGAACGTTGATTTTCACGCATTTCTACATCATTGATACCTTGGTGAGCCTTGGATTTACCATCTACTTTATAATTTTCTGGTTCGGGTATGAAGGTAAGGCCGCGAACAACCTGCCGCAGGCGGAGAAATCGCACCACTCGAATTTAATGGCAAGATATGTGCGCACTAATGGAACCTCTTCACCCGGAACCACCAACGACTATAGCAAGAGCACAACAACGGGCCAGGAATTGGCCACGACCGTCGTTGCCACGAGCGCGTTCTTGCTAATGAGATTCTACTTTATGATCACTCTTATCGGCTATGCGCGAATTCTAGTGAGACAGTGCAATCTGCGGCCGCTGAATAGCAGTTCTCAAAATCCCTGGCATTCTAAGGCCCAGTATATGCTGCTCACGCCGTTTGAGTATTTCTGGACTGGCCATTCTAAATCGAAGCGAAGACACTCGCTGTACGGTCCAGCAGAGACGCAGGGTCTGCAACAAGCATTCGAGGCAGAGCAAATTGGCTAATTTTACTCAATTTATGCTTTAAATTTGAACATACATATATATGTAGCTGATGACGCCTCTATTATACAAAGTGAATGGTGCTTCCTTCGCCTGATTTTTTTTAACGATAGCGAACCTGGTCCGGAATTTCGAGAAGGTATTGATACATTCGTGAAGCGAACATCCAAAAAAAAAAAGAAACCATTAAAAAGAAGGTGGCCGACAGACCATACAGAGTCTCATGCCGGAGGGGTATTAGGGTAATAGAAGACGCTCACTGACGGATGGCCCATCCGCGGAAGACAAATGTGAGCGTTGCATATGCCATAAACAGGGTTGTTATGCCAACACATACGTTGAGCATGAACATAGAGTCGAGGCCACGGTAGATCATGGCTTCGGTCGTCTCGCGTTGTGAGAGCATGAAGATCATACCTCCGCAAATGAGACAGAAACTCACAAGTAGTTCAGTGAACGGCCGCTGGGGTCCGAACGTGTCCTTGCGGTGCTTCTTGAGCGTGAGGATAGCGAGAGTGCCCAATCTCAAGACGGCGGCAAGACTGAGCAACGAGCCCCACTGTACATGGATAGCCGTCGAGAGTTCCGTCTCCTGTTGGTGTCGGGACATAAGTGCACCAGTCCAGAAGATGGTCAGTGCTGGTATAGGGTTGATACTGTAGCTGCGCACGCGGTCCTCGCCGTCGTTTTTGAAGCCAAATGCACTGCTCAAGCTCTTGCGAACGGACGCACTTTCGAGAATAAGACCACAGGCACCACCGCCAATGAACATGAACGCGATTGAAGCGTGCTGGAGGTCCTTGTGGGTCCACAATCCATCCGAGTTGCCCAAGTGCTCGAGGAACACGTTTGTGGTGCCGTAGATGAAGATTAAGAGGCACTGCCAGTACTCCATCGTGGGCAAATCGGGCCAGAAGTGCAGAATACTCGCGAGACGACTGCGGTGTGACTTTGAGTTCTGAGCTGCAGCAACGGCATTCCAGGCCATACCGACACCAGAGAACGCACCAAAGTACCGCGCAAGTTCGAGGAATCCGAGCGAAAAGAAGACGAATCCCTTGATGAAGTGCGCAAGAAGGGCAAACACCATGTGGCCCTTGCCCATGCAGAAACCTGTGGCTGCTCCGAGAAGGATATTCGTCGCACCAAGGAAGAACAACGGGATGTTCAACGTGTGGAACAGAACTGATGCGAGGCCACCAATTGCCGTGGTCGCATGCGAAACAAACTTGTTGTTTGCGAGTCTCTTCACAAGCGCCGATGGCCGGCTGGGAGCCACTTTTCTACCAGCGTCGAGTCCGTCGTCTATATCCCACTCATCGTCGCCGAATTTACGCCGATTGTGCGCTTCCAAGTCGGCGGCAGGGGTGTGCGATGGCGCCTCCTCCTCGGAATCGAACTCTGTACTCGACGTGCCATTGCCAGAATCACCTGATCTGCGGCCAAAGTCCGACAGCATGTAATCTCCAGGCGCAGGACTGCCATTGGGCAAGTCGGCATTAGCAAAACGGGGCTCCTCATAGGCATCCAAGCGCGAATATGACAGGAAACTGGTGATTGCTCGCATGATCATTGCGCTCCAGTGAACCAGCACAAACACGAGCAACGCCCACGAGAACTTCGAGTAGGCGTTTTGGGGGTATAGATCCGGTGCTGAGCCACCGTAGACAGCCAAAAAGAACAATGCTCCAACCGCAAGTGCACTCTGAACGGTTTGCAAGGGCACATAAATGCGCTGAGCCTGTGAATTCGTACTGATTAACAGCGTGGCTGGGTAGAGAAATGCCCATGCCACAACCGTGAGTAGCACATGCGCGTATAATGCTGGTTTGTTGCCCTCAGACGCTGTGAAGAAGGTTGTGGAGTTGTACATCTCCCAATACTTGCGTTGTTGAGGCTCTAGATGGGGATCGTCAAGTACTGGTCGTCCGTGGTGCATCTCCATTGACATTGGGGAGGGCTCCATCTCGCTGTGGGAAGCGTCGGAGTCTGGAACCATGTCGGAATCGTTCGCATTGCTCATTGCGGTTGCGGCTGGAATCACCGGCTGAGTCTCATGAGCCTCGTGAGATCCGTCATGAGCAATCGGGGCTGCTAGAGCAGCAGCCACAAACAGTGCCGCCAATTTAGCCTGGACCATTTTTTTTAATGTGTGTGTTTGTAGACTGACGCTTCTGGTGTCTGGTCTTCCTGGTGGCTTTAGTTAGTTTGTGGGCAGTCTCTGGTTTAAGAACGATCAATGAAACTTGACAGATATGTCGTCCACTCCGATTATTGCTCCCTGAGACGAAAAGGTGCGAAGGACGGTGTTGGCTTGTTTTGGGAGAAGGGGGGGGAGAGTCTTGTGGTTTTATTGTTTTCTCGGGGTTGCGTGAAGTCCCTCGCCCTTATTATAATTGCCATCCTCTTTCAGGTTCTCCCAAATCTGTTCTCTTACTTGTTCAACGCAGTAGCGATCGACGTACGAGATGGGTCATCCATACCCCCGCGTGCATCAGCACCATGCATCTACCCATCATGTACGAGGCCCCCGTTGGAAGCTAGGGTGGACATGTCAGCCAAAAAACGGCTTTTTGCAACCCTCGTTCGGCACATCACACAGCCATTTTACTTCCTATTATTTTTTTTTTTTTTCTATTTACAAAAACTCATTGCCAGCCTCGCAGGCACCACCACCACCGCAATAAATGCAGCCATCTTCAATCAGGAATCGGCGTTGATTCGTCGTGGAAATATTAATAGCAACAACCCATAAATCCAAGCCACAATTGGCGCGGTTGACCTTGTGCTCAGCCTTCACGATTGTCGTCGTATATTTAGTTCATAGTACAAGGTGGCGGCAATGGTCGCAGCACCCGGAGAGAAGGCGGGGACAGCAGGGTTACATACATTCTGCTCTCGGTAAACGTAGTCGACATTGCGCATACACAATAGGTGGGGGGGCAACCGCGCAGGCCATTACATAATACACGTGATTGAAGATGTCTCTGTTTTTCCCGACTAATATGCTCGGTTCGTCGTACAGGACGCACGTCGGGTGGCAAGGTTAGTGCAGCAGGGCAATGCCCAGTCCAAATTGAGGTTTTTGCTCAAGAGGATCTGGCCTAAAGCACCACCGCACAACCACGATATTACATTTGCCACTCGATCTGCAGTCATACATCGGAACCTTCTCACCCTTTCCCCGATTTGCTCGATGTGCTCATCCCACCTATTAATGGATTAGATTCTAAATTTCAGGGCTTCTTCACTGCTCGTTGCATTGGTCAGCAAATGGTCATCTTGCCGGATCGGGAACCCCGACATACAGGTCGCCTATCTTCCCATTGCCGACAATTACCTCAATTGGCTCACGGCGACTGCGTCTGAGCCGTCAAGACCGCAATGCTGCGCACGGCCTGCAAACGACATTTCCTATTTAGTGATTGGACGTCTAGATAGAGAACTAAATATTATTTCGGTGAGCGTGGCTTCGCCAGTGATCGTCTCTCACTGCCCCTTTTTTCATGGATGTCTGTGACTTCCCCATGTCGTTTAGTTAGACAGTGAACCCACACCTCTCACAAGCAAAAAAAAAAACCGTTGGGCCGTCCACCTCTGTGGCTTGTTGTACGCCTCCATGTTATGCAACCCGAAAAACATTGGGACTATGAGTGGTCAGTCAGCTGGTCTACACCTGCAGACTGTTGTATTACGTTGTTGAAGCTGGGCGGATGTTTTGTACCTGCTTCGAAGAATCTCAACCCTGGCGCTACACTATTGCAGCATTAGATGGTTGATCAGGGACTCACAGGGCTGATGCAAGAGCTGCCGATTCTTGCTTTTCCTTGGGGCCCCAATCTAGAGCACTTTCTAAGGGCAATGCACATAACCCGTGAACTCAATTAGTTAAATTGGTGTCCTATCGCAATCGCAATCCACCTTCAAGATTATAATTTGTACCTAAATTTGGAATTCTACTTTTGGTACCGTTCTATAGTTGGATCGAAAACTAGACGTGGTCATACGAAAACCAGACGTGGTCATACCACATGGACGATCATCTGCCAATCTATTTTCGGAAGTGACGATCTATATTTGGTATCTGATCTCAAACCCCGCCCGATCTATTTTCGGGAGTAAATCTAGCTACGGGAATTTCCCTGTGGCTTCCTGCTGCTACGCGAAACAAACTTTTTTTTTGGTGGTTTTCAAGTTGTTTCTGCAACTGAGTCCAATTGCCAAAGGGGTCGTCTTTATCTACATATGTCTCTTAATAACCACGACTCGTATGCATATGCTTAGCGTCTTAAAACAAATGGCACGATCTGGTCAGATATTATGGTGGATTTGGTCCATTATTACGGGAAAAGAACTGAAGAATTTCTGTTCTGACGCCATCAAGCGTGGTTTACATTAATCTTACAGCTCAGGTATCGTTACCACATAAATTTTGTTTAACAAATTCCCCTATGGCGTGTTAATTCCTTATCCTTGTCGAGCTACATCAAATGGTCTGTCCAAGGAACAGTACACGTGATGAAAATCTCTTGGAGGGTCGCTTATCAGTCGCGCTGATTGCCAGGTCATCAAACACGCATAAACATTGATCCGAGCAGATTCCATCGCAACCAACACACGTGATTTATATCCAGATTCCGTGTTTCATTTGAATGCCACCAAAGGTTTTCATTTCGTTTAAATCAAGTTTTGTCCACACCAAAACGTTTAATTTTGGGGGCTGGGCTAAAGTTCCCTAAGAAGTCTCACTAAAAAGGCTTCACGCGTCTGTGCTTATTACGCAGCTTCATGCCAATACCAGTACTAAACCTGGCAACTGGCCTGTTGGCCGTCGCCGCTGTGGGCTTGGCGGTGTTGTATGTCGCCGTGAAGCTCCTCAGTCACAAGCCACGTCCAGAAGAGCCCTCTGAAAAGACGTTCCTATCGGTCTCGAGCAAGGGGGAAGAGGTGCTACCTCTGCCTTTGTTGACTGATGCGGCATCTACGAAGCTGTCAGTGGTTATTCCATGCTATAACGAAACGAAACGACTACCCAAAATGCTCGACGAGTGCCTGCCATACCTCCAACAAAACTATCCTGGCGAGTGGGAACTCCTTCTTGTTGATGACGGCAGTAAAGATGGAACTGCCCAATTGGCATTGGACTGGGCACGCAAAAACAACCTCGGGCCGGCAAATTTCAGAGTTTGCTCTTTAGTTAAAAACAGGGGTAAAGGCGGAGCAGTTACCCACGGCATGAATCATGCTCGAGGCGATCTCATTTTGTTTGCAGATGCTGATGGAGCGTCCAAGTTCAGTGACGTGTCGAAACTGATCGATTCTGTACGCACCAGCAAGGCTGGAGTTGCCGTTGGATCACGGGCTCATTTGGTCAAAAGTGATGCGGTTGTCAAGCGAACTTTCATCCGAAACTTGCTCATGTACGGTTTGCACACCTTGTTGTATATATTCGGCATTCGCAGCATAGCCGATACCCAGTGTGGATTCAAGCTGTTTACTCGATCTGCAGCCCGTAAGATATTCCCGTATATGCATACGGAGCGGTGGATTTTTGATGTGGAGGCCCTCATTCTGGCTATGCATCACAAAGTGCCAATATCGGAGGTAGCCATCACGTGGCACGAGGTGGAAGGCTCAAAAATTGACCTTGCGAGGGACAGTGTGCTCATGGCAGTCGATTTGGTGGTTATCCGATTTGCATACTTGTTTGGAATCTATTCGTACGGTCCATAAGCGCCCTAGCGAGGATATAATTGTAAAATCTCAAATAACGCGAGACGGATTGTGTGAAATCTAAAGAGAAGAGTGTCCTGTCCGATTTAGGCTTATTACGGTAGCGCGAAAGCGTTTTGAAAAGGGTGTAATGGGATAGGTTAAATAATAAACAATATAATATAGGATCATGAGCGACGTTTGGGAGATCCGTGCCAAGAGTCCTCCTTAAAGGGACTGAATGCCGACGTCTGGTCCCGGATGGGCGTGTCAAAAACTCTCCGTATTGGCGTGAGCACGCTTCGTGGAGACGTGTCCAGTCCAGACCCAGGCAGGGTGCTATTAGAGTGCGCTGGTGTGAAATGATGGTCCCCTGGGCTCAAGTCTGTGCGTCCAACAGTGTGTTTTCCGCTGCCCGATTCAAACGCGCTGCCAGGCTCTGATGGAGCACTTTGTGTTCGCGTAGGTGAACCAAAGTCAGGAACAAGAGTGAATGGCAGACCCAAAGACTGCTGCGACAGCGAAGTGGTCATTCGCTGTATGGCCGCTCTGTGGTGCTGCAGGGCTGCGGGACTATTGGTATTCGTCGGTGCAGTCAGGCTGTCGCCTAGAAGGGGCATCTTGATTGGTGGTTGCAGGGTCACAGGGGTCTCGAGTCGCCTCTTTTTCGTCGCGTTCAATGGAGACGACTTGTGTTTCCGACCAGCAACCTTACCAGGCTTCCCTTGAGGGGTATATGCACCCTCGAACGCCGCATCGGCTTGTGATTGGACACGCGCAGGCGTTTCTGAACCAGGTGGAGGCCCCTGTGGACTTGAGCTCTCGAGAGTCTCGTCATCGGTGGACTCATGTGGAACAGGCTCAGGCAGGTTTCCAGGCATGACAAGGAGCTCATTATCGGCATGGTGGAGATTAGGAAGGGACACACTCCGTGGATCTCTTGGTGGATTCGCTGCTGGCCGAGCTCGTTGAGGTGTGAATTGGATTCGCGACGGGTCATTATCTAGGAGCCCGAGTCCTGGAATTAGAAGATCTTCAAAGTCAGACATTGCAGCCGGTTTCGACGCACGCTTTTGTCGTTTTGGCTTCAATGGCGACGAAAATTGTATGTCGCTTGTGGCAGAAGATGGTGGTGGAGACGATATTTGTGGTAATGCCCCCGTCAATGACCCCTTGGGCGCCTTGGGTCTAAGGAATTGCACCTCGTGGCCCTCTTGAATGGTCCAGTAGTGGCCCTTGCCTGCGTCATCCTTTGGCCTTTGTTGTTTCACAAACGCCTTGTTCAAGCTCAAATTATGGCGAATGGAGTTGTTCCACGTCGGCTTCGAGTTTCGGTACCACTCAAACGTATCTGTTATCCAAGTATAGATCTGGGACAGGGTCAGCTTGCGATCCGGAGCTCGAAGAATCGCCATACCGATGAGGGCTGCATATGAGTACGGTGGCTTGGTTCCATCATCCTCGATGGGAGGCATATCTTCTGGGGCGGGGACCCCATTGGGGTCCTTGTCGAAAAGGGACACTACAGAGGTAGCTGAAGCAGGAGACGACGATGCTCCGGTGACCCTGGTTAGTCCCAAATGAAGACTTGGTGCCTGGGGTGGAGGACCAAGTAACGGGTGAGTTTGGTTCTGAAACTGCTGCTGCTGGATCTGGAACTGCTGCTCGGATTGGCTCTCCTGCTGCGATATCTTATCCTCACCGCTATTCTTCGACGGACGCCCCAACTTTGCCTTGGCCGGTTTCGACGCGGTTTTTCGCGGCAAATGCTCTGATGCATGCATTCCTGTTGGGAATGTTGAGAATGACGGTCCGTTTGACGCTCCTGAATCTGCCGGAGCACTCGCAGGACGCTCAAAACGCGTCGGAGTAGGTTCGAGATGAGGTCGCGTTAGACGTCCAGATTCGACTGCGGGGGACGCATTTGGCGACATGAGCAGATTCTCACTTCCACTGCTCCATGACTGCTGCCACGCCTGGCTGAGGAATGGAATTTCCATCGTGTTGCCAAGAGTTAGGTCCGCTGAGGAGTGGCCACGGTGTATGTCCTCCTTCATATCCAGGGATGACGACGGTCCCCTCTGGATTGCAGCTGCTGAGGCTGGTCGTTGGATACTTTGGGGAGTCCGGAACATGTTTGTGTGGTCTGCTAGAGGTGGGCGTCCATGTAGTAACGAGTGCCCTGGCGGAGGAAGATGGACGGCATCCAACGGAGACTTGCCAAGGGACGCGACATTGCCCGGTGCGTGTGTCCCTAAAGACTTATATGCCGGCTTGAGGTCCACGGGTTGCTTCCGAGGAGCTTGAGAGCCAAGCATTACCAGCCCACTCTGGTCGAGAGGGTCTTGGCCCGACATTGGCCTACTAAATTCCTAGTCAAGAACGCCGCGTCAGGTGAGATTCGGCGATACCCTCGAAGAATAGACGCGTAAGTGCTGTTTGAATCAGGCTTCGAGGTGTGTGGTAGGTAGCGGCTAGTTGGATGAACCCTCTTTTTCGCGTAACGTTAAAATCCCCTCCCTGCCTTGGGCGCTTTGGTGGAAGGGCACCACGAACTCGTAATCGCCCTCTTGTATGGGGGAGATGGCAGGAGAACTGGGGTCGAGTCAGCCATTTTTTTTCTTCCCATTTGTTGTCATGTGGTCAACAAAAATAACGCGTCCCAACTATCAGTCCCCCACGCGTCGCACTTCATTTTTAGCACCCGCGAATGATACTGGATTCCAAATATTTTTGGGCACTTCCCACATTAAAAATCTGCATCTAGTTGATTCCACCTGCTTTGATGGTCGTATCTAGTGTATATGGACCAAAATCCCTTATCTTTTGCTCCAAATGAACATAACTTGGTATTGTCGATCGTTATTACGTACGCTTATTCGGGGTTCATCGCCGCATCATGTGATAGCAAGGCGTTAAGCGAGGAATGTGGTGGACATCGTGATCTCCACCCAGGGAGCCAGCTTGGTATGCAAGAAAACCGATGTTAAACTCTAAAGCGTCAAATAGCAATTATAATTTATGGGCAGAATACCCGAACGAGTCCTGGGCGACTGGCTCATTGGCATGTACACCATACATTCCTCTCAAAGGCATGTCGAAAAACTTCCCCCTGAACCCACAGGCTCGTGCATGGTTTAAATTACACGTCCGCGCGCTTATGCATTCTCGAATGCATTCTTGACATTAGACGCTTGATTACGCGAACGGTTATCAGCGGTGCCAAGACTGGCGAATAGCTCGAAATATGCAGCAATCACGTGGATGGATAAATCTCGAGGCAACCATCAAAACCCCCCTTGTTCGTTTGTGTCAGCTGGAGAACGATTCCGTGTTGCTAGTTTATAAACGTGCTGCCAGTAATGACGAGCGGGGTTTTTTTGGCGGCATATGCCCAGGGCGTCAATGGACTCGCTTGCTCCCCGCTGATATTGGCGCTAAGCGGCTTACCAAATTAGCGAGAGTCAAACGAGCTCGGTAGACTCATACGAAGTTGTTAATCTATTTAAAGATGCTAGACAAATAATATTCGACTTTTAACTTATAATCTCTTCCTCTCCGGGCTTTTTTTCCCTTTTCTCTGTTTCTTAATATATATTGTATAGTCTCTGTATATGATCGTCAAATACGTCGCTTTTCACAGGTTAATGGTTGTTAGATTGTGGCACTAATATCACATGCATACTCTCAAGAAAGACACTTTTATTTTGAGTCAAGTTGACGACTTTACAGATGAAGTTGCAGTAAAAGAACAAAGTTATTAGCTACGGATTCTATCGATAGGCGAAACTATGCCCATTTTCCGAGCAGAGCCATGAGGCCTGCTCCCCACAAGAACACAAACAACTGCAGGTTCAGCATCCAAATGTTCTTGGTGCGAGTGGGATTGAAAATAAAGTCGCGCGCGAGGAGCTCGACGAAGCCAGTGTACAACAAAATTCCGGCAGACATAGCGTCGAGAACGCCGCTGACCACAAGAGCAGTGTAACTGCTATCACGGTAGCTGGTGCGAACACCGATACCAATGGCAATGGCAATGGGAGTAGTCAGGGCGTATGCAAGAGCGAAACCGTACGGCCACCATCTTTTACCCTTAGGGAAGGGAATAGCACTCAAACGCGAGCCAATACCAAGACCTTCGAATGATTGGTGGAACACAAGCACAGGGTAGAGCGTCTTGTACTCTTCTGAGGAACCGAGGGTAAGACCGATCATCACCGAGTGAAACAGCACACCAAATTCGAGGACGAGGAAACCGGCGATCTGTGAGTAAAAGTCAGTCTGTTCGCTGACAGTCCATTCGTCCTGGCTGCTCGTCTCCTCTTCGGCATCTTCCTTCTTGGCAGTCACAGAGTTGTTTGAACTATCATGAGAACCATGGCTGTGCACATGAACGAGCCCCGCATCATTACCATTACTAGCGGCAGCAGCATTGGCGACAGTGTGGGTTCCACCCAATGCATGTGAGTGGGTGTTGAACTTGACATCAGCAAAGAAATCACAGTAGGCATCAACGATGAAGGTGAAAACCGCCGTCGAGAGCATAATAGCCGGACACCACGCGTAGATGCTCCAGTTGCCGGTCATACCAACACACGACTGGCCACCAATTTCGCTGTATGCAGGATCCATAAGATGGATAAATGCAGTGGTGACAATGACGCCAGAACCAAACTGCTTGCAAATAGTATAGACAATCTCAGGCACACGCCATTTGTTAGAGCTGCTCTTTGAGTTCAGGTATCTTGCGAGTACAGGGAAGGTAGTCGTTACCAGGGCAGTAATGAAAATGACGAAAATGGCCGAAATACGACCACCCAAGCTGCCATTGTACTCATTCTCGCCAAAGTAAACTCCCTGGATCACGCAGGTCTTCCAGGCATCACCAGGTTCATCGCTGTCGGACACGACGGTCACGTTCTCGGGGTCCCACTGTTGCCACCACGGTGAAGTCGTCGCCATTGGGATTATTCGTTAGAGTTTGAATATCCCAGTCGAAGTTTATAAATTAGTTCGGACCTTGTCGTATCGAGTTGACGACGACGGTGAGAGCTTTTGCCGAAATCACAAGGGCAAGCTGATTGTTTGTACAGGCTATTTGGGCGACTAGTATGCGCAGCAAATAGTATTATTGGTCCTTTCCTCGAAGCAAGAGGATTTCGAGATCCGAGCTAACACTAAACCGAAACTTGCAGCAGCCGGTGACCTTTATGTATGGTTTGGACCAGTGGTCCCAAATGGGTCCAGCGTGAGTTACGAAAAGTTGCATGCAAGCGTGATGTACACAGGGCTAGGGTCGTACATGACTAATCTACTGAAACTGGAATCGATGCGTGCAAAAAGGAGGGAGAGAGAAAAAAAATAATTTTTATGATCTGCGGAGTCGTGCAAGCGAGGTGATAGACAGATTAGTTTACCAACCACACGCATTGAATTAGCGCGACATGATTAAAGCCGCGCATTTTCCCCGCAAGCATGGCCTAAAGTTTACCGAGATATAAATACTAGCTCTTGGTGCTACCTCCGTCGTCATCAACTTTTCACAGGCGCCGATCGAACATCGACGCTGTAATGCCATGTGGCCAATAGTATTGCGTCCAGGTCGTCGAGACCTCTTCACGTTAAGGCGGAAAAATGACTGGCCCGCTAAAAGTCAGCTTGGAGATGAACACGTAAGCGAAGTGAAGGGTAAGGGTATGGGCAGGGAACAACGCACCGGCCGTCCGCTATTCACTGCACAATGCGACTAAACTCATTTCTGGAGCTCTAGACCCAATCGTAGTTCACTTAACGAGATGGAAAACTGCTGTATAGGAGTCACAATACCTATTGGTAGTTAAGAAAGAGAAACCAGTTGTAGAAGGAGTCACAATATCCAATTTTTTAAGAAAGAATAAAAGCCGTGCAGCCTTGAAGCGCAGTCTAAATTATCGCTTCTCTAACTGTTGATGCAACCCTTGACCACGCGACACACGACACAAGTCTGAAAAAAAAAACTGTCGGCTGTCAATGCACAACAATCTTGAGCGTGTGCATTGTGGTCATGGTCTCGGCGGAGACCTCAATAGGATAGCGATGCCGTCGACCTTGAGCTCTATCCGGTGTAACGATCGTTATGCCA
This sequence comes from Wickerhamiella dianesei, assembly GCA_022577725.1. Lineage (NCBI taxonomy): Eukaryota > Fungi > Ascomycota > Dipodascomycetes > Dipodascales > Trichomonascaceae > Wickerhamiella > Wickerhamiella dianesei. The sequence goes on along the minus strand of JAKIRV010000012.1, from coordinate 71,926 downwards.
CTATGGTAGCAGTTGGGTGAAGAGTAGGCTACTCAGACAATGAAAACTGCGACACAAGAGTATCAACAAAATCTGCGATATCGATGGATAACCGCCTCATGATCAGTGCTTGACTCTCTTTCCTGCACTCCCGGATGCTTGCGTAACGCGGACCATGGTACTCATTCAGGGTAAGGTGAATATCATCTGCAAGGTCATGACCAGTGCTGGACTCTTCCAGGGTAGAAAAAGGAAAGGCTAGCGCAGCCCCTACATCGATCGTGTGTCATAAGTGCATGTGAATATCTACTTATGCGGCTCGACACGGACCGAGTTCCGGTCCTCGCGAGAAGTGAGCCACAACGAAATCTTAGCCGTGCCTACGACGCGCCACAGGCGAATGTTACAGGCTAAATCGTCCAGGCCGAATTGCACAACTGAGATCGTACACGGCGAGACTGACTTTGGCTGGTATTACTGTGATGTGTTTAGGGCGTGGGCTCTGTGGACAAGACAGTTACTAAAATAATATGTGACCACGATTCGCTATAGAGCTTTTATGATGTTGGCCTGCTACATAAAAGAGTGTACACACCGATGAGGTGTTAGTCGATACCAACCAGAAAGAAACTTTAGCTGCAGGATATGATTCAACGAACTCAACATTAAACTGACATGCTTCTTTCGGCAAATATTGGCTGCTGTCTACCGCGATAAATGCGAGTCAATGACACGGCCGTGTCCTAAATGGGGATATCTCGGCTTTGACTCAAAAGGCACCAACCGATAATAAAGATTGCGACTAACGAGCTCTTACTGTATGTGACCTGCGTCGATAACGCTTCAATTGACATCCATTCACTCAGAAAATCTTTACACGTGACATCACCAGCCTGACAGTATACACGCAGGAGACGATGAGGACCTAGGCCTCATCTTAGTAAATGTGCCTAGGTTCACCCCGCCTGTCGCTAATCTATCACATCATTTGCCATGTCCAATGACGGAGAGGTTTCCAGGGGAGATTTGGATAAAAGTATTCGGTCATTTGACTCAATTGCAAGATCTCCTCAATGTCCATCTTACTTGTCATGAATTTGCTCGTCTATGCAACCACCTTGTTTACAGACATCTGAAGATAACCTGGGCAGACCTCGATAAGCTGCAGAGCCACCAAAACGGGTCAGACATTCGAGGAAACTGGGTTCAATCAATTCAAATCTCAGAGGCAAGCTCCTCTCAAGAGTGGGCATGTAGCTTGAAGCTGCCAAAGCTGGATCTTTTGCACTTCAACGAACTGCGGATAAACTGTGGCGGTATATGTCCTGCTTGGCTTAATTTCATTGATCCGCCAATGTTGAACATTGAGACCTTGGAATTGTGTGTACCTTTCAAAAAAGGTGTTGAGCCTTTCTTTATATTTGAGCATATTCGGCAGTCGTTTCCTCGACTGAAAACTTTACGGCTCAGAGGGTACAGGATTGAGGGACCCGAGGACAGCGATAATTCACTCGAGTTCCTTGAAGAGCTCGAGCTCGAGGACTGTCGATGGGATTTTCCCACAAAGCTGGCAATAATTAGCCAGCGACTCAAGACGTTGAAAATTAATTTAACGAACCCCAACGTGTCCGGGTTTGTGCTGTCAGAACGCCTTCAGCATGATTGCACCTACATTCCTCCAACTCTAGAAACGTTCCATCTGAATTTGAGCACTCCAGACGCAAAGTTTGTCAATTGGAAGCCTCTGCGCGAGGGATCAGACTCTCTTGTCAATCTCGAACTACGTGGATTCCCGTCGCTGATCCAAGATCTTCGATTGAAGCTCCCCAAGTTAGTGAATTTTGAGCAGCATTTTTAGAATTAAAAGAAATAAAATAGTCTTTGGATAATTACATTAATGTACATTCTGTCATTCCGTATAGCACACTCTCGACCTTGCTTCGAACTAAAGGCCAGTCCTGCCTACGCCTAAGGAACTCGACCAACTCCTCACTAGACATCACTCCCTTGAATCTGGTTATGTCTGCAGCTGCGACTCCTAACTGGCGAGCATCAGCAGTGTCAATTAGATACAATTGACCGATTTGTTTCAGAGCTTCGTAATAGGCAGTGAGAGGTCGGCGTTGTAGAGAGGCAGCAAATTTGTAGTAGTAGTTAATGTCACCGAGTAACGTCACTGCGCCATCAAGATTGATCGTCTGCAGCTTGATGTGGCGAGTAATGGCGTGATACAGTCGTAAGCCCACTTCCTGTTGGAAGACATCAAAAAGGTTCTTCTCTGTAGAGTCGCTCAAAAGATTCAGGTGAGATCGCACGAGATCAATGACTTTCTCTGCTGCGGCTGTCGGTCCTAGTGAAGGCGGACCCATTCCAGGAATTGGACAATAATCTGAACCCAACTGTTCAGTGTTAAGAACGAACTCGACCTGGTCCATTAGCACGTCAATGCCACGACTGAGACCTTCAGCTAAGCGATCGTCAAGAACCTGCTCAAAACGTCGCTTGGCCTTAACGCTTGGTTTGGCAAAGTCTGTCTTTCGCACGACTTTATGGGCCACGAGTTCTTTCTCGAAAAAGACATGCACCAATTGCTGAACGAGATCGCCCACGTTGACCAGCTCAGCAAATATAGCAAGCGGCTCCACAGCTACTGATGATCCATCTTCGACATCTTGCACAATTAGTCGGCCATACGTTTTTGGATCGTAGTCGTTGAGAGTAGAGATCGCCTTGTCGAAAGCTGGCTGGATGTGCTGTCGGTCAATAAGTTCGAGCAGGGCCACAAACAGCTTCTCTTGGTATGCAGGGCCTGCACCAACATCCCTTGCCTGATTCACACCCTTTCGACCGGTATCTAGAAGGTCGAGGACAAGAGGCATGCTCACCAGCGACTCGATGTTTTGCAATTTCGCTATAAGCACGGCAGTTTGCGCCTCGAGCTTCGTTTGAGGCGTCGGTACTGTGCCTGAAACTGTCCTTGGCGTCGTCGCAGATCTAACACTGTCTGACGGAGTGACGTCAAGCACCTCAGTAGACGTTTGCTTAGGGGTGGACGGTTCCTCTTCTTTGGAGCTTCCAAAACTCCACATAAAGGATGTGAGGAAGCTCTTCTTCTCGCTGCTCTGTGGCAGGCTGCTCCAGATAAAGCTCTCCTTAGCCTGTTCATTGTCGGCCACTTTTTCAGCCCATTCGGCCATCTTTTTGCGACCATACTCAGTGAGATACTGTGACTGAATCTCCAAAAAGTGTTCTTGGAGGCGAGCATACACTTGATCTCGTAATTTCCCGATGGTTTCAGAGCTGATTCCATCCTTTTCCTCCTGGTCAAGCCATTTTCTCAATGTGACAAGCGTCACGTAGCCTCTGGCGACGTCAGTCTCGCTGGGGATATCAGTGGTCTGGGTATCATAACCTGATATAGTATCATCAAAGAACTCATTCAGTCTCAATATGACGACTTCGACTGTCTTATCCGTTGCCAATTGTTGCCACGATCTCGGAAACGACTGGATATCAGCCTTGGCTCTGCTCAAACCGGCACTGAGTTGTGCAAGGGCCGCATCCAGTATGTCCACAGAGACATCCCTTTCTTCAGTTTCAACTTCTGGCTTTGCAACAAAGTCGATACTAAGGAGAGAAGAGGTCAGAGCACGATTCGACTCGATTCCGAGATCGACCATATCCTGGGCATCGAAACCCAATGATTCAAGAGAATGGGTCAGTTTTGCGAGAGATGTCGAGTCGCGAATCTCCAAAGACTTTCGGACACCATCCAGCAGCTCTAACATCTCCTTGTTTTGTTGCAAATCGAGAGCATTGAGCCAGGTGGCTTGGCCGATCAACGTTGCCAATGATCGGGCATTATTCAAAACCTTAACTTGGTCGCTTGTAGATGACGCAAAACGTGAGGCAATGAGTTCAGGACGTTTTGCATATGGGGCGAGTATGGCAAATATTTGCTCAAGATGCAGGAATGCAGGCCCAGAGTATGGACGGTCAAGAATGTTGCAAGGAGACAACTCAGAAGAGAAACTCACCAGTGTCTCACCACCTGTTTTCTCTTCCTTAGCCTGTCTACGCACTCCCACTTGCATCAATATCGGCTCAATTACAGGATCGCTAGTTGCAATTTGTCGAGCCGCTTTGCACACCTGCGCAAACTTTAGGATATCGCGTAAATTCAGGTCACCGTACTTTATTATGGACGCAATGAGACGGGAGCTCGGCTCTTGTGATTCTGGTTCAATGCCGAGAGAATCATTAGAAGCAAATTCGATTGAGACGGATGGTTTGTTCTCCTGTTCATTTGACTTAACAGTAGGCAAGTCATTCAATTCGAGAATACTCTGCTCCTTTTTGATACTCTCCGGCGTCGATACATGAGTATTGGCTTCAGTGCGGGGTCCACTGTGTGCGTCTGCAGGGGGAGATGCGATCCGTTCCGGAGTGAGAACCTCAAATTTGATGGCATCCATGGCATCCCTCGACACAAATCGCAGAAATATACAACCAAAGATATATCTACGATCTCGTCTTTTGTCTCGAGCAGGTGTTTTGGACCACTCAGCCCAGTATCATCAACTCAAGACAGAAACGTGGTGTCAATTATAATCGCTCTGGGGTAAGGTCCGCTTTCCTCCCACATCATCAGACATCTTAGCTAAGGACATCATGGCTCAAGTGCTGCTTGTTTCAACTTAGATCAGCTGGACTGGTTCGATCCACAGCCATTATCCATCTGGAGAGTTTTGTATATCATGGCTGGATCCAAATACTTACGCCTCTTCAATGCCGTTAGCGGTGCGCTATGGGGTCTTGTACTCCTGAGACTCATTGTTGTTCTTCCCCTGGTTGGGTTCGAGTATGCTGCTGAGAACCTCGCCCCGATGGTGTCGTACGTGCAATCTCTTGCTATTCTCGAGGTTGTTCACGCAGTTTTCGGACTCGTACGTTCCAGTCCTCTTACAGTAGCTGCACAGGTCGCGTCCCGTTTGATTCTGATTTGGGGCGTCATTCGTCTGTTCCCATCAGCAGCAGTGACACCGGCTTTCTCTAGCATGGTGCTTGCCTGGAGTGTGACTGAAACGATTCGTTATCCATACTACTGGTGTCAACTTAGGGGCAGCGTTCCGTATTGGCTGGAATGGGCTCGCTACAACTTTTTCATTGTGCTTTACCCACTTGGAGCTGGATCAGAGCTGTGGCAGGCTCTGCGTGCCATCCCATTGGCATCGTTCTACCACCCATACTATGGCCTGTTCCTCAAGGTCTATGTGGTGATCATTCCCCCGGCTCTTTATTACTTGTACACGCATATGCTCAAGCAGAGGGCCAAAGTTCTGTATGGAGCTAAATCGACCAAACCTCGCACCGAGAAGTTAAAGACTAACTAGTTAGTTATATATCATAAGAGTTCGGCAGCCAGTCTGTCTGCTAGCTGCTTCTTTTCTTCTGCAGTCATTGAAGTTGACTCCCTTGCTGCCTTGAGTTCAGCCATAATCTCCTCGAGGTCCCTGGGTTCCTTGTCCGGTAATTCTGGTTGTAGTACGCCTTCATTATCCGCGTCTTCTTCTTCGTCTTCATCCTGTAAGGCGTCATAGAAAACCCCACCGGCGACACCAGCCAGTTGGTCACGATCCAGCACGTCAGAGAAGCCCATATCTATGAGTTCATCCAATTGTGCTTGTGAGCATTCTTTTCGAGACCATTGTGGCAATGCATAACTTGCACAACGCGATCCTAGGCTCTCAACGAATTGAGAGATTTTCGCGTCGACATGTTGAAAGGTGTATATGAACAGAACAAGCGCATCCCTAACTTCCGAAGCATCGCTGGAGGTGAACTCGCTGACCCACTCATCAGCATTCGTGTATTCGTCTGTCCATACACCTATTGGCACTTCAAAGTACTTTGTTTGAAATGTATGGCTGACGACATATCCCGCGAATGAGTCTTTATCATGAGTGCTTGAGGTAAGAGTTTCGAGAGCCTCTTTTTGGCCCGAATTGGGTCGTCCGGCAATCAGCACTTTCATCTAGTTAGACATCTGAATGCACATCTCACTCACTCAACCGGGAGATTCAATAGTGCGCGTGACCTAAGCAACTATGGGATCCGTTCTTCCGAGTGGCAGTGCCATATTTCAGCGTCCGTACTCGCATAGATGAAGAGGCCAGGAGAAGAGGATGATGAGTTTCGATTCGTTGCTCTTGGAGGCGGATCTGAAGTAGGACGCTCATGCCACATAATCAGCTACAAAGGCAAGACGGTCATGCTTGATGCTGGTGTTCACCCAGCATATAATGGCGTCTCTTCTCTGCCGTTTTATGATCAATACGATTTGAGTCAAGTGGACATTCTGCTGATTAGCCATTTCCATCTTGATCATGCTGCTTCTCTACCCTATGTGATGCAGCACACAGACTTTAAGGGACGCGTGTTCATGACCCATCCGACAAAAGCGATTTATCGTTGGCTTCTGAGCGACTTTGTTCGTGTGAGTGGAGGTGGAAATAAAAGTGGCCAACAGGATTTGTACAGTGATGACGACCTAAGCTCCTCTTTTTCGAGAATAGAGCCAATCGACTTCTACAGTACACAAGATGTTGATGGCATCAAGTTCACTGCCTATCACGCTGGACACGTCCTTGGAGCGGCCATGTATCTCATCGAGATCAGCGGAGTCAAACTCCTATTCACAGGTGACTACTCGCGTGAGGAGGACCGACATTTGCATATCGCAGAAGTTCCACCGGAGAAGCCTGATGTACTTATATGCGAGTCTACTTACGGAGTGGGTATTCACCAACCACGAGTTGAGAAAGAGAAAAGGCTAATGGACCTTATCCATCAGACAGTGAGCAATGGTGGTCGGTGCTTATTGCCTGTGTTTGCACTAGGAACTGCCCAAGAACTTATGTTGATTCTCGATGATTATTGGGACAAGCATCCTGAGCTCGAGCCGGTAAACATATACTACGCATCATCGCTGGCTAGGAAGTGCATGGCTGTTTATCAAACGTTTGTGAATATGATGAATGACCGTCTTCGTCAAAAGTATGCTGAGTCGAAAGTGAACCCATTCCAGTTTAAGCACGTCCAGAGTATTCGCAGTCTCAGCAGGTTTAACGATATTGGACCGTGTGTTATGCTTGCCAGTCCGGGTATGCTTCAGAGCGGCGTTTCGAGGGAGTTACTTGAGCGTTGGGCTCCGGATCCACGCAACACACTGATTATAACTGGTTACTCTGTCGAGGGAACTATGGCGAAACATATCATGTCGGAACCAGCTGATATTCCATCAATTGAGACACCAGATTCACGAGTTCCGTGCCGACTCAGTGTCGAAGAGATCTCGTTTGCAGCGCATGTCGACTACACGAAAAACAGCGAGTTTATTGACTTGGTTGGAGCCCCTCACGTGATTCTCGTCCATGGCGAAACAACAAACATGGGTCGATTGAAGAGTGCTCTACTGTCGAAATATGCAAAACTCAAGGGGACTTATGCAGAAAGGAAAATCTACAATCCGCACAATTGTGTAGAGATTGCACTTCCTTTCAAATCGCAGAAAATCGCCAAAACCGTTGGCAAGTTCGCAGCAGTTCCGCCTCGAGAGGGTGATTACCTCAGCGGAATCTTGGTGCAAAAGGACTTTACGCTGAGCCTAATAGCAGAGGCCGATATCCACGAGTTTACAGGTCTGAGCGCATCAAGCATTATGCAGAAACAGACGGTTACTGTCGACGCTGGACCTGACCTGGTCAGATATCACTTGGTCAATATGTTCGGTGATATAGAAGAGCTCACGCCAGGGGGTAACGAGTGGAGAGTTATGGACGCTGTGGATGTTACTTTTGCTCCTCCTAACAAGTGCAGTGTCGAATGGGAGACAAACCCAACTAGTGACACGTTAGCAGACTCGGTACTTGCCTTGTTACTGAGCGTGGATACCTCAAAGGCATCTGTGAAACTCTCGACCCCGCGTGCTCATAGCCACGACCACAGTGAGAATGAGACTGACACAAAAGTAGCCCCACGACACGACGAAACTAATGATCTTATACGCGTCCTGAAGCCTCATTTCGGTGACGCCATGTCTGTTGACGAAGAAACTAGAGTCGTTCGCATTGATATTGAAGGTGGGCAGAATGCCGAAGTCGATCTGGATACACTCAAGGTTAAGGCGACAATTCCTGCGCTAGAACAACGCGTGTCGCACATCCTCAAGTTAAGCCAGGAGATTGTGAGGCCGCTGGCTGACACGCTGAAAGACTCAAAAGTGAAACTTGAATGACGCCCACAATGGTGAAAGCTAATTTTGTACTATAACTATTTATTAATTTAAGATCTAGAAAACTCTCAAGCGCTCAATTCGAGAGCGCGTAGCCAAATAAAATTGAATTTCTACACTCGATCATGATATCTCTCTTACCTTACACCATATTCACAAAAAAAAAGCCGTCTCAATACGGACAACCGACTAGATACAAACATATCAACAGTTTGCCCACAGTTGAGTAGATGCCACAGTAATTGGAGTAACAAAAAAGCTGGCAAAAAAACTACAGCACCTTCTGTTCTCGCGTGGTCTCCCACCGCAATACTTGGTAAGGCTCTCAGATGCTTAGATATGACTGATCGGACGGGAAGTCTCGTTTTCACCTGGATATGGCCGTAGCTGGTAATTACCGAGGTCTAAAAAATATAGAGCTCCGGATAGGCTCCTTGTTCCAGTCCCCGCACTCTAAATAAAGTGCAATCACATTGACATAAAAATGGGTTCTCAATGAGCACTTTCTTCCGATGAAAGCTCACCTCGGAAATCTTAAAATGACCGAAGATGAACTCGCCAATAGCCCGGCTCATGCATCCCGCTTTACTAAATCTTACCAAGCCTGGGGTAAAACCCGCTTAAGCTGAAAGCGTAACTACCGTAAAGTATCCACTATACTCTCAACATTTTGACATTCTTTTGAGCTTTTGAAGTTGACTAGGATAAAAATCCTGAGAATTAAAGAATGTCTGTTGATATTATAAAACCAAAAACAGACGACCGTTCGTACCGGCTCATAACTCTGAGCAACGGCCTAGAGGCGTTACTTGTGAGCGACTCCGCTACAGAAAAGGCAGCAGCGGCGTTGGATGTACACATTGGATCATTGGCTGATCCCGATGACTTGCCAGGTTTAGCTCATTTCCTTGAGCATTTGCTATTTATGGGAACCGAGAAATATCCCGACGAGTCGGAGTATTCCAAATTCTTGACCGATCATGCTGGGTCCGGAAACGCCTTCACATCATCTGAGCACACGAACTTTCACTTCGAGGTTGCGTCAAACGCTTTAGAAGGAGCCTTGGACCGGTTCGCGCAGTTCTTCATTGCGCCACTCTTCTCTAGAAGCTGCCAAGAGCGAGAGGTGCTAGCTGTGGACAGCGAACATAAAAAGAATTTGCAGAGCGATATCTGGCGCATGTCTCAGCTTGAGAAATCATTATCCAACCCGGCTCATCCTTGGCATAAGTTCTCGACAGGCAACTATGAAACTCTGGGAAAGATTCCGGAATCTAAAGGAGTTGACGTCCGAGAACGGCTCATTGAGTTCTATAATCAGCATTATTCTGCGTCATTGATGAAACTAACTGTTTTGGGCGCAGAGAGCCTCGATGTTCTCGAAGAATGGATAACAAGCATGTTTGGCAGTGTACCTTCCGACTTTAACAAAAAGCCCTTGTCGTTCTCCGCGGCACCTATCACTCGCAACGAGCTTGGCACCTTGATCAGAGCTAAGCCAGTTATGGATGTTAAGCAACTTGAGATTGAGTTCCCAGTCCCTGACCAGCAGCCTTTGATCTCGACCCAGCCTTTCCATCACTATGCTCACTTGATCGGACACGAGAGCGATGGCTCTGTTTTCCACTACCTCAAAGAGAAGGGTTGGGCAACTGAGCTGTCCTCAGGTACTATGCATGTCTGCAAGGGTCACGACAAGTTTGTTATTGATGTGGAACTTACGAATAGTGGATTTCAGCACTGGCGCGATGTCCACAAGGCGTTATTCGCGTACATCGAGATGATAAAATCTGCTGGCCCTCAGGAGTCAATTTTCGAGGAGCTCAAGACTATGAGCAGTGCTGATTTCGACTATCGTCAAAAGTCGCGACCTATGGCTCTTGTTCGCAACCTCTCAGGAGTTTTGCACCGACCGATTCCTAGAGAACGCATTTTGAACTTGAGTGTAGTCACCAGCTACGACCCCGAAGCTCTAGTTGAGTTCGGAAACTATTTGACATTCGAGAACTCGCGATCGACTTTGGTATCCCAGTCACTTACAGGCTTGGATAAACATGAAGCTGTTTACGGCACTGAGTATTCTGTCGAGCCTATGTCTCTCTTGAGTGACGAGGATGAAACAGATGACATCGTAAACGCTCTTCGGCACTCCCTCCACCTTCCCGACCGAAACGACTTCATTCCCACTTCATTCAACATTGTGGGACAGCAGGCCCAACAACGATGCGAGCGCCCAGCATTGTTACGTCGCGATGACGAGCACCTTGGGCTCCGAGTTTGGCATAAGAAGGACGATACATTCCTGCTTCCAAAGGCTGTGGGATATGTAAAGCTCCTGACACCGCATGTCTCAGAATCGGCTCGGAACTTCATGATGGCTGAATTATTTATTGCCGCGTTAACTGACTCGCTTACAAGCTGTACATATTATGCACATGCTGCAGGGTTGCAATATGCCATGGGTTGTGCCCAAGATGGGTTCAAGATCGAGGTGGTTGGCTTCAACGACAAACTCCCCAAGTTGGTGGAAACGATTACTGACGAGTTCGTCAATTATGGCGTTGGCAAACTCGAGCGTAGGTTCGATTTCCTCAAGGAACGCATTGTGAGACTCCTGGAAAACTCGAGGTTCATGGCTCCCTATTCCCAATTGACGGTGAACAGCAACTTCCTGTTGGCAGAGAATGTTTATAGTCTCGATGAAAAGCTCGATGCTATCAAGGACATCAAGCTTGAGGATCTTGGCTCGTACATTGATCATGTTCGTGGTGCTCACTTTGCGCTCGAGCTACTTTGTGTCGGCAATATCGAGGCTCAAACCGTTCTCGACCTCGCATCACGACTTCGGGAAACACTTGGACCTGCCCTGAGCGCCGTTAGACAATCGCGGTCCTATGTTTTGCCTGAGGGTCTCAACGTTTACTTCAGGAAGCAGCTTGCAGATCCGGCGAATGTTAACAATGCTATTGACTACAATTTGCAGTTCGGATCGTCATTGGATTTAAGAAGGCGCGCATCGCTCGAACTTCTTGCTCAAATTATGTCGGAACCCGTCTTCCACGAGCTGAGGACGGTTGAGCAGCTTGGATATGTTGTTGGATCTTCAACCCGTCCTCTTCGCCAGACGCTTTATCTGCGGATCTATGCACAGAGCGAGGCTCCAGCTTCCTATTTGGAGTCGAGGGTTGAGCATCTCTTGTCGAATACCATCAAAAAGCTCATCACGAATCTCTCTGACGAAGAATGGAGCAAAGCCGTTGCAAGCGTCATTCATCGCAACACGGAAAAGCCAAAGAACTTGTCCGAGGAAGCGACCCAATTCTGGGCTGTCATCAATACGCGCAGATACGACTTCAACCGTCGACGAGAACTTGCAAAGTTCGCTGCAGAAATCACGAAGCAGGAACTACTCGAACTCTTTGAGAATCTTGTAGACCCTGCTTCCTCTAAGCGAACTAAATTCTCGTTGCTTTTGGAGTCGCAAAAGAAAAGCGCTTCCAAACATCAGCCGGTTGAATACAACGGGACAGAGATCACCGACCCTGCGAAATTCAAAAAGAGTCTCAAGCTCGCTGATTCTGGCGAGGATTACAACTTGGGCCTTTATGAGGCAGACTCTAAGCTTTAGATTGTAGCATAACAAGTGTCATATAGTTTACTTTTACATGGGAAAATCGATGAATGTACAACTGGGAGTTCCCTCTAAGGAAAACTTGTGGTTTCTTCACCAATCTTTTCTTTTGGGATGCTATTTCTGTTTAAAGATTCGAGGTGATAATATCCTGAATCTCCTTCTTTGATGTGCCCTTTGCGAGGATTTTCTTTGTCTTCGATGCCATCATCTTCTTGAACTCATCAGGAAGCACATCCTTTTCGAAATCGAACTCAGGGACAGGGCGCAGCGCCTCGGTGACAGCCTCGGAGAACTTGGCAGGATGCGCAGTAGACAGTACAATGTATTGAGTAGAATCCTTTTTACCGGCGTTGATCTCTTCCAAAGCGGCATGGATACCCACTGCCGTGTGCGGATCAGCAACATACTTGGGATGCAAGGTGGTGTATGTGAGCCTGATCGCTTCGCTAGTATCTTCGTCGGATGCGTGATGGGCATCAAACGTGGCTTTGGCTTCAGCCAGAACCTCTGGAGGTACAGTGAATGATCCCTTGGACTTGAGATCTTGCATCCATTCGTTCACGATCTTGCCAGCCTCAGTGCGAGACTCCTTAGCAATAGTCTTGTAGACAGAAGCCCAAAGGAAGCGCTCAAAGTTGCTTGACACGAGAATGTCCATGGCGGGGGACAATGTGGAGTGCACTTCGTTGTCCTTGGTGTAGGATCCAGAATTCAGGAAGCGGTACAGAATGTCATTGGCGTTAGTTGCAATCACGAGCTCAATCGGCAAGCCCATTTCACGGGCATAGTAGCCGGCAAGTATGTCTCCGAAATTGCCGCTAGGAACAACATAGCGTACTTTGGTGCCCTCAGGCTTATCGAGAGCGAAGTACGACTTGAAGTAGTACGTGATCTGGGCGAGGATGCGTGCCCAATTGATGGAGTTGACAGCTCCAACGTGGTACTTAGCGTTGAACTCCTTGTCGCCGAACATCTGTTTAACGAGGTCCTGGCAGTCATCAAAAGTACCGGGGACGGAGATTGTGTGAACATTCTCATCGAGAACTGTGGTCATCTGCTGCTCCTGAATGGGAGAAACTCTACCCGTAGGGTAAAGAATGAAAACGGAAACATCCTTCTTATTACGGAGACCGTAGATAGCCGCAGAACCCGTGTCTCCAGACGTAGCACCAATGACTGTGAGAATCTCTCTATCCGGAGCGTCAGCAGCTTTGCCGTTATTACGGCGGGTCAAAAAGTATTCGAACAAGTTTCCAACAAACTGCAGTGCCACATCTTTGAAGGCGTAGGTGGGGCCATGGAAAAGCTCCAACAGGTAAAGGTTCTTGTCCTTGTTGAGTTCCTTCAACGGGGTGACGCTCTTCTCACGGAAGGTAGAATAGGACTTGGCAATGAGAGACTTGAGATCACTTGCGGGAATCTCCTTATCCGAAATGTATAACGAAAAGATCTCAAAAGCCAGCTCCTCAAACGACAAATCTTTCCACTTGGTCAGAAATTCAGCGGGAGGTTTAGAGGCGACTGTGGGAAGGTAAAGTCCACCATCTGGAGCCAGGCCCTCAATAACTGCATGCTCGAATGAAACAGGAGTTTCAGATGAACGCGTTGAATAGTATTCGAACGGCATTTTCGCTGTTTCCGGTATCGGCGAGTTGTATGATGATGGTTAATTAGCAGTGAGGCCCAGGTGAACCCATGACGAGATGAGTCACTCTATGGGGGATGCACATGCCGAAATATTATGACAGCTAAGTGAAATTTGGCTAAATAGGTTGAGATATATATTACTTTTGGTTGTTCAAAAACAGATGCAGACTCTGGTTCAATGTGTCTTCATCGTAGAATGATGAGTGACGCACTGCTTCCTCGCTGAACTGGTGGTCGCTATAAATTATTCTGAGGTCACGTGCCTGAGAGGTGACCCACCGGTCGAGGAAGTCGAGCGGGTTCTCAGCAATATCGCTAAAGAAGCGTTGTTGATGCGCAAGCAAATTGACGCTTTGGACGTCTTGAATCACAAGGTCGTCGAGTTGCCTTAGTGCAGCTGTGTCATGATGCCAGGAGTTTAACATACCCAGTAAGTGCTGTCGCAGCGGATGGTCAACCTGGATGGGAACATCAAACGCAATGTCGCGATTGGCGATATCTTTATCTGTTTCGATTGTGTACTCAATAGTGATCGGCTCCCTGGGAGTCATATGAGGTCCAAGTAGCTCAACAAGCTGGGGGAACGCGATAGTCTCGCGTTTGAATAGTTCTCTCAAAGGCTCGTCACACTTGATCATCCGTCGTTCGTCGACGTCCTGCAGCTTGTGGAACCGAACATACTGCCAAAGTGAGACCACAGCACCTGGTTTCGACTCCTCGGTCACACCTAGTATGCTCGCCAACCGCGGAGAGAGCTTGAACTTGTCTGGGTACTCCTTGAGTTGCATGTGAATTTTGGCCTTGACAGGGCGGTCACCATTTCTTTTGATTCTCAAGACATCGAACTCCACGCGAGGCTGTTCCGCCTCGCCGGCAGCAGGAGCGCCCTCTCCTGAGGCGGCAGCTTGAGAGGCAGATGAAGTCTCATGCCATTCCACCACTTCTTGCTCATCGCCAGCATTAAGATTCGCAGCATCAAGACCTTCAACGCCCTCAAGGCCCTCTTCCTTCGCTTTGGTCAACTCGACCACGATGGAAGTCAACATCGAGCTGAAGGGTCGTCGACTTGAGTTCTCATCATCATCAACCAGGCGTCCCTCAACACGAAGTGCCCAGCTAGGAGTAGAATCGGCTCCATGCTCATCTGCTCCTCCGGCGTCATCGCCCATGAACGAACTCTGTGATTGCCATGGTTGGCCTGTGACGCTGCTCGACACGAAAATACGCAGTGTCTTGTTTTTCCGCATACTCCTACCAATCATATCTTGGAGATCGAGGCGTTTACGGCTGATAAGTGTGTCGAGACGCTCCTCAAGACCTCTCAGATCCTCGAATAGACGGGCCTCTGGGATCTGAGACGTGACTTCAGAAGTCAACTTCTTGTCTGTTGGTTTCCGCATCATGTGGCGCTCCATCTTGACTCCACGAACTCAGCAGTTGAGAGATGGTGTTATTAGCGTTTCGTCGATAGCGAAGCTCGACCGCGATTATATCCCAAACTCAACAGAATAGTCCCAGTCGCGACTTTCAGGGTAAACGGAGTGGTTGGCGATGATGCTTGGAGTGAAAGGCACTCATTCCCGAAGACATTTGTCATCTCATCACAGGCACAGAATTATGCGTTTACCTCTCTGCACCTTGAAATCTATGTGGATCTACAATGTTATAGTTTTAGCATGATTCGAAGCGGGCACAAAAAATCGATGGAGGCTCTGAGTTCCAATTGAAGTATAGGTTGTTGACATGCTATGTGAGACATTCAATGGTCGTTTGCTACTTAGAAAGAGAGCTCCGAAAGGTCGAATTTAGTTAGCTTCCTCCTGATCTTGATCGAATTGGTTCTGCGCCAATTCCTTATTGAGTTCACGTTTGATGTAGTCTGTTTTTTCACCATCTACCAAAAGATGAGTTTCGTCCAACTCATCTAAGATAATGTCGTTGTTGAGCTTTTCATCGAGGCGCACAATGATGGCTTGAATAGCTGGGTCACACTCCAGCAGTGCGCCGTGAACAATACGAGGCATCTATCGATGCCAGCACTATCCTACCACTTCTCTAAGGCGTTCGTGGTTGAGGTCAACGCCAATGTTCAACTTCGGTATACACTACAATGACGTTACATAATCCCTACATGTGAAGCTCTGTGCTCCGGCTGAAGCTGGAGGGAGACGTTAGATATGCGGAATCCGGGGCCGTGCCTTTTGGTCTTTGGATCGCGTTGTTAGAGCTTCTACTTGGGATTGTTCGCGGAAGCGCCACTCCATTTAAAACAGAAGTGTAGCAGGCAAGAATGCACAGTCTGGCCAAGACCGATGCAGACAAGGAAAGTGATGGAGCACGAATACCACTAGACTTGGGTGCACCACTCATTCTCGGAAATCAAACTGATTTAGTTGAGCTGGTGATTGGTGGAATAAAGTCTCCAGGACAAAAACCAACAGAGATTGATAGTTCACCCACACTTCCCCAGAGTCCTGCTCAAACAGATACGGCTTCAATTGCCGACAACCAACCAGCTCTTGAGGCAAGTGATCCTGATACAGATGCTTCTGACGATTTCATTGCAGACAATCAATGCTATGGACAATCAGAACGTGCACCAAAACAGCCTGAGAATGAAGATTCCTCAGAAGTTTACCAACGAAAACGTGCGACTGAGCTTCAGAATGGAGTATCCGGCAGCAGCACTCACGATGATGTTACGACTAATGTCGATAACTATAATGACAACAACGAAAATAACGACAATGATGACGATGATAATGACGACTATGAAGAAGAGGAAGAGGAAGAGGAGGAAGACCCCATGTTTGAGTATTCGAGGATCCCGAAACTCCCAAGTACCTTTTTCAAAAAGGATCTCGTGAGTTCTGTGTACGTTGACGAGTCAATATGCGTGCTTGCAACCCACAGCGGTCTAGTTCATTTGGCTAAAGCGGACTTTACACCCATTCGCACAATCCGTGTTCATCGTGCCTCCATTCTCGATATCAGCTGTTCTGGAGGGTACGTGGCCACCGCCTCTATTGACGGTACTGTCGTAATTGTTAACGTCAGTGATGCACAAGACACAGTTATGGCGAGCTTCAAAAGACCAGTCCATGCAGTGGCCCTGCACCCAGACTATGCTAACCTGAAATGCTACATGAGTGGTGGAACGGCTGGCCAAGTTTTGTTATCCGAAAAGGGCTGGCTAAAGGCTAGGTCAGATTCAGTTATTTACCAGGGTAACTCAACAATTGTTGGCCTAGCTTGGACAGAAGGAGGCAGGGCTCTATGGTGTGACGATGACGGTATCACTATTTACGACTCTAATGCCCAATGTATCCTGCAAAGAGTACTACGGCTACCAAACTCGCCCCGATCAGATCTTTACGCTCCTAGGATCCACGTGTTGCAAAGACCGGCCTCGTCAAATGATGGCCAGATTGTTCTTGTGGGATGGGCTAGTACGATTTGGTGTTTATCGCTCCGGGAGGGAAAGGCACGGAACTGTATCAACGTTGCCGGAATTGTTGGTGGCGTCTCTCCACTGCACTCTGTGTCTCAAAAGGAGATTGTAGCAGTTGTCTTGCCTCGTAGCAGTCCAGCAAATGGCTCTACAGGAGGTGCGGGTGCTCCCGAGTTGAAAGTATTATCGCTGGAGGATGGCGACGAGCATTATGCTGATGAAGTGACACTATCTGGTTATGAGCGTCTCGGTCCGAACGATTATCACCTTGAAGCCGCATCCCCCTCAGGTCCGTGGTACTTTGTCAGTGCGTCTGACGCCGTTGTGGTGCGCGAGCGAACATTGCATGACCATGTGTACTGGCTTGCCGATCATGGCAGGCTTTTTGAAGCATACGAACAGAGTCTCAAACCGGAGACTGAATGCTCTGACGAGGAACAGCGTGTGCTTGCATTAAAGGCTGCGGAAAGTCTGACCAGTGCTACAAAGCTGAGCGCCAGAGTGTTGTTGAAAGCCGCAGAACTTCTCAAACGCGCACTCCCCTCCACGGATGCTGCCCAGTGGTCTCTTTGGAGCCAGGTGTTCATTGAGACCGATGAACTTGGTGCGTGGGGAGACGTGCTTCCGTCTGATCTAGATGGTCTTGGTGAAGTGAGGCTCAAAGCAATCAACTGGGCCTCGGACCATGATGAGACACGTCTCAAGCAGTGGTTGAGTGCTTGGCCCATTCAGACATATGATGCTGGCGCTGTCGTGCAGCTACTTGCCGAAAAGAAACAGCCGCTTCTACTTGCACATATCCATCTGGCGTTAGAAGAACCGCTCGAGGCAGTCACCGATTACATTGCGGGCAACTCTTTGGAGGCGTTTGATCTTGTTCGTGACCGGCACTTGTGGAGCTCCGTCGACCTAACGGCTGTTATCACGAGTGGGCTCGAACCCGACTCGGACCTCACTGCTGCACGCGTCAACGATGTTGTGCAGGCTCGCAATGAGATCTCGCCTGCGCGTGTTGTTGACCAACTTCAAGGACACGACCACATTCTTTATGAATACCTGCGACAGTTAACTGCTATTGACGAACACCAAGCCCGAGATTTTGCTGACGTTTATGTGAGATTGCTGGCAGAGTTTGGCCGGCCGCACCTCCTGAGTTTCTTGGAACGACACGACAACTATGACCTAAGTTCTGCGCTGGCAATATGTTCCGAACGGCACTACACGAGAGAACTCGTCTACCTCTTGGGAAAAGTCGGCCAGTCCGCCAGGGCACTAGATTTGATTGTCGAGGAGCTGGACGATCTTAAAGCCGCGGTAAGATTTGCCCAATCGCATCCAGAGGACCCCACGTTGTGGGACCATCTAATTTCTCACGCCACGACAAATCCAGACTTGGTTGTCGAGCTGCTCCGATGCATAGAGGTGAGCCCCGTTCGGGTTTTGAGCGCTATTCCGAAAGAAATGTGCATTCCTGGACTCAAGGAAATTTTGTGCTCACTCATGGCCGACGAAGCGGCGAATCTCAGGCTCGCTGAGGGCGCTTTGGAGATTGTCAAGGCGGAATCGCAGATTCACATGAGGGAGCTGTTCAAGCGGCGAAAGGATGGCACCTTAGTTCCCGAAAACACCGATGCGGACTGGAACCAGCCGGTGATCATCATGGGCGACGAAGTGATCACAGTTGCCGAAGACAATGCATCTTCTTACGACTCAGCCCCGCATGCATTTGGTCGATTTACGGACAAACTTAGGCATCTTGGAGAGATTTTAACTCGCGGCGCCATGAAACAAGCGGCCAAAATCTCAAAGCTCCCCACCGAAAGCGACCGATCTACTTCTCCATAGTGTGTGTGTATATGCCCTAAAAAATAACGAGTCTAGCTGATGAAAGTGATCCTAGAAAACTCGGCTAAGCATGAAACTCGTCTCGCGCGAAATTAGATGCGTAAAAAAGGGGGCCCTTTGGTTGTTTTGCGTTTTGCACATGGGGGCATATGCTTAGGATGGATCTGGGCTTTTTTTAGCCTTTGCGGGAATTTTTTTTTGGAACTCATGACGCACCCTGGCTTTAAAATGCCACATTGCATGAGTGTCCGAGCGGGATATTATGCATGCAAGCCTTCAAACACGCCTCATGCAGCACGCTGGGTTTTAAAGTTTGGAGGGAAAGGGTAGAATTGCATCGCTGGTTATAGACCTTGCTCCCGAGACGCGTCTCTAAATTTTACCGAATAGATAGATACTAACTAGCCTTTATCATCGCGATTAACACGAGAAAAGTCTGAGAAATAACCTGCAAGATCGGCGTGCTGACTGGCGTCTCGCTGGTAAGTTTCAAGCAAGGGGGGCGAGTTGCAATAGGCACAGGTAGCTGCAGGATGGCTCGTTACTGCACATCTGCGACTGGAACCCTGCTTCGACTTATAAGAAAAAGATAAGGATGACTCAGGCACCGATCGATGTGCCAAGGGACAGAGCGGCTAATTTAACCCCATCCGTAATCAGGTGACTTGTATGTACTTGCCTGTGCACGAGTAATAGAGGACTCTTGTATGCCGAAAGGGAAGAAGAATGAGGGACCAAGAATGTGCAAGAAGGCTACGAGGAGTCGGCATGGCTGTGAGCAGTGTAGGAGGCGGAAGATCAAGTGTGATGAAGTCCATCCCGAGTGCGGTCAATGCGTGCGTCGATCTGCCACCTGCGAATACATCTCGATAAGAGTGTCTTGGGTATATCAAAACCCACAACATAGCCCCGACAGTGTGAAATTCTCGAGTATAGAGCCCCCCACCGAGCAGAGATCCTCATCCTTGAAGGTGCCCACACATGAATCCCTTGGCATGCGACTTGTAGAGGTCGACTTGGATGAGGATGATCTTCTGGCTGAATTGCCCGACTCGCAGGGCCTACATAAGTTCCAGCTCATACACCCCGTATATGGAAGCTATCTGTCGCTGTGCTCTCTTCATCCTCAAGGAGGCTCTTCAGATACGCGTCCAAGAATCGCCGGTCCGTCTAGTGGTGGTCGCTACCCCGCTTTAAATTCCGGTCCGTCCCACGGATACCCACCTGGTCAAGCTATAGAAAATCCAGATATGGCGAGATATATCCCGCCCCAGATCGGACCAGATCATCACTATGATTTCTCGAATGTTCAGGGCCCTCAACAGCACTTGATCCTCCATCGGGGCAACACTCACCCCAACGAGCATATTCTTTTCGACTACAGCGATGCCGCTGTTCGACAAGAACTCGTGAAACACTTTGAACAAGATACGGCTGCGGACCTCGTTCCACTGCCGTACGACGACAACCCGTTTGTCAAAATATTACCGAAACTTGCCGAGCACGATGATGCTGTGGCCACCATTCTTGCTGCATTTGCTGCGCATCAACGTGCCTCGAAGTCTAATCCCTCTGAGGGACCAGGATCATCGAGCCTGTCCTACAAGCTAATGTGTGAATGCGACGTCCTTCTTTACGATGGCCTCCACTCAGGACGTAGTGACGATACATGGCGGGTCCTACTACTCGCCACAATGCTTGCCATGCTGAACCGTGACGATGTTGGCGCTTGGGCGCGTTACATGGCAGATGCAGTCAGTATACTTGACAACAACTCTGTCGAGGACTTGCTAACTGGACAGCATGCGGAGGCCAACTCCATGTGCATGAGACTCGTTGTCTCGATGGGCGTTATTGGTGACCTTTGTGGCCATCCGCGAGTATTCCTCACGCCCAACGCCCTCATGTGGTGGCCACAGTGGTCTGGATCTCTTGACTACCTGACTGCGCTTGATCTGAACCTCGCTCCACTGTATACGGAAGCTGCGCGGCTCATTGAAGAGCGCCGCAAGACTCCAGTACAGAACATCACACAAATATCCCGCATTCTTCGACGGGGGCTTTTCGTTCTCCAACGAGTCAACGACTACTGGCTCGAAGAATTCTGGCCGTATGACGATATAACGGCCATGTGTATTCTTTTCCAACAGGCGCTTCAAATCCACGTGTACCGACGCCTTCTCTGTCTGCCGCAATCACACCCCACGGTCAGACGCAGCATTGATCTTATGTTCAAGTTCCTTGACGACCTTGTACCTCTCACGAGCAATATTCAAAAAAACATGACCTTCATCCTCGTTACAGCTGCGAGTGAAGCAGTGCGCACAGAACACAGACTCTCACTCGTATTGCGCTTGGAGGCAATGATGAAAGCTGGATACTCCCATGCGCAAAAGGCCCGTCGCGAAGTTGAGCGATACTGGAGCGAGGGCCGCTCTCTGATCACAGATGTAAATATGTGGCCAGTCTTTTAACCCTAGCAAGTTGCAATCGGCATTTTGCTAAATAAATAATAATCTGTTTTAACTTATAGGAATTGACGGCGACGAGGCAGTAAGAATACTGAGCCGTTCGCGCATATCTTCCACTTGCCTGAGCTTCATATCAAGCGCGAGCTTTTCCTCCTCAAGCTTGAGACGGGCCTCAGCATCAAGATCAGTGAAAATATACCCACCGTAGCCATCAAACTGTAGAATTTTGTTGTGGTATCTCCAAAGTGACGCACGGTGGGACACGGTGAGAAGAGTGATACCAAGCTCCTTGGCATGGGTATACATGATCGTTTCGACATCCAGTGTCATTGACGATGTCGACTCGTCCAAAATCGCAAACTTGGGTCTATGGTAGAATAAGCGGGCAGCAGCAATCTTTTGCTGGACTCCCATACTCAAGTCCTCGCGCCATTCTCGTTCAATATCCCAGCCGCCTACCTGGTCAACAATATCGCCAATGTCCAGAACGTCAAGTATCATCTTCAATTGGTCGTCACTCACCTCGTTCTCGTCTTCAGGAGTAGGGTAGATCACCTGTTGTCTCAGACTGCCCCGAGATAGGTACGGCCGCTGAGGAATGTAAAACATGTCCCTTTGTGGAGGTCGCACTAGACGACCGCCCTTGAGGTCCCACAAACCACCAAGGAAGCGGAACAAGGACGACTTTCCGCATCCATTAGGACCAACCACGAGTAGATGCTCGCCAGGGTTCACTCTGAACGTCAGTTCCTTGACAAGGACATCACCGCTTGGCGTCACAATGGGCACTTTATCAAATTCGATGTAGTCGCCAATTTCAACAGTGGCACCGGTCGGAAGATGGGTAATCTTTGGTGTGTCGCTCGACTTCTCTAGTGCCTTTGGCTCTGTATCAAGTTCCTCAGCAATCCACAGGAAACTGGAGACACGGGAGGTGTAGCCAGCCAAGGTACTGATATCCTTGTAACTCTCCATGATACGTCCAAACGCATCACTGCTAAACAGCAGCAGTCGCCGATTTGTGACAAACGCCTGCGTTCTTCCACCTGCCTGGTCAAGGCGTCGCGCAAGAGGGAGCATTGTCGTTCTCGGTGAGATGAACACAGGAATAGAGCAGAGTACAAGACCAAGAGCACCCCAGTAGTACTTAATGACAAAGTCCTCAAACGTGTGGTACCGTAGGCGTTTGCGCAGAATGCGGCAAATGTGCAGGTAAAGCGAATAGTAGGATCGGTCCAACACTCTCTTTTCGGCTTTGTGACCGTCGTAAAGCGCCACTTCCTCCGAGTAGTCAATCAATCGCGTGTGCTTGGCCCTGAAGTCACCTTCCAGTGCAGCTTCCTCAGCAACAAACTCGCCGAACGGAGGAGCAGTGAGACGGAGAGCCCGTCCTGACAGGTGGACGGCAAGACCCATAAAGAACACATTGTCCGCTCCAATGTTTCGACTCAGCTGCCAGGTATACAAAAACACGTCCAGAACAGGCTTTGTCAAGTTCGAATACAGGTTCGACAGTGCCGAGGAAAACCGTGAGATATCAGCAGTAATAACCTGGTCGGCATTTTGGACGCGAATACTCTCGTCGAGGTTACTCATGGCATAGTAGACAGGACGGGCATCTGATCTGGTTGGCAAGTACTTTGACAGAACGTACTTTGACAGCCTCATACGGAACCGCAGCGCAATTGTCCTCTGCAAGTACTGCAGAATGGAGTTGGTAAATGCAGCAGGGAACCCGATCAGAATCCAGCCCAGAATCCCCATTGCAAACGCTTGCTTCTGGCCCCTAACTAGGTAGGATGTGATCTGACCATCGAGATTTGCCACATAGAGACTCAGAGCGGTGCGAAGAATCAAAAACAGCGTTTCCGCCCCTATAAGCCAGAATTCTTGTGAGTAGACGCCTTCTGGCATGAGAATCTTTATCAGTTTGAGCAAATTACGGTAAAACGTCTTGTCCACTGCCACTCTGCCGTTTCTCGGCTCTCGTTTGCCCTTGATCGCGTTCTTTTTGTTCAGCGGTCCAACGGCTCGGAGAATTAGCGACGCAAAGAAAGCGGCGTACATAGCCAACGTGAATTTCCCGCGATGGTTGCGGTAAAAGCGGAGTCCGCCGCGAAGGGTTGAAAGCGACCCTGGCATCGTGGTTTTGAGGACGGTTCCACACCGGATTCCTGTAGTGCGGGGTGGATGAACAAATGACGGGGAAGGCGTACTCGGCTGCCTTAGTATGGGCGCAGTCCCGGAGGTGGGAGCTAATTCTCGATAAGCAGGGACTAGGGCGGAAGGGTTGGGTAATACTACTTATCTTTTTATAAGGACCCAGCATATGATGGTGCAGACAAGAGCGCGTTTGAGTGGACACGGAAACCGATCGGAAATTGGTGGCACATTAGACCAATGTAATTTATGAGATTCTAGCTACAGAACTAACAACGTAGTTATACCTGAAGGAAATTACCGAGGGACGCCTAGTTCGAGCAATTTGGAGAAGGCTTCCGCAAAGTCTTTGTAGAATTGGTCCTTATCTCGTGCATAGGTTTCGACCCAGGGACGAAATTGGGGGTCGGTTACCAAAGTCATGTCGGTAGGCATCATCATCAGGCTTTTTGAGGCGTTATAGAATTGAGGACGGCCAGTAGGACTAGGACTTAGACGCCAAGTTTCGTTGAGAAGTAATTGGTAGAACTCGTTGCCAAATACAGCCGGGTTCGGAACCCATGCACCATCAAACCCGCTCCGGCTGGCATGAGTCCGTCCGATATTGTGGGCGCCAATTAACGCGACAATCTCCTGGTCATTGAAACCCATTCGATAGAAAACTTCTCGAACGTGATCAGCCCCAAGACTTCCAAACGGAAGACGACCATTAGGAGGGACTTTTGCTGGATCCGAATAATCAACGCGACCAGGTTTCCATTTAACATCGGGTCCACCAACGCACTTTAATGCGACTACTGCAGCAAATGTCCATAGATCAGCGTACGAGATCCAGGGAAATTGGGCCTTTATCGGTTCGAGAGCACGTCGAGCATATTCGAGTCCTGCATTACCTTCATCCGTCGACTCTGGCCGGAGTCGCATGGTGGCACCATTAGACCCGCCAGTTCCTGTGGTCTTATCGTATGTCGCTGCCGCATGCCATGCCAGACGAATAATGATCGGGGCGAGACTTCCGTCGTCATAGCGGGGGTCATTGATCAGATTTCGAACTGCCTTTGCAACATGTTCAAAGTCCATTTTTTTCTGTAAAATCAATAGGAGTGAATTAATTGAGAATAAAAAAACTCTTAAAATAAAGTAACGTGGTGGAGCATGAAATGGCTGCCCGTCTTGGGAGAGAATCAAAACCTCTGTATGAATTGGCATTTTACGATTACAATTTAGCCTTGATCTCATTGATAACAGCAAGACCGTCACTTCCGCGACGCACACCAAGCTCTAGGAGTTTGCCAAATGCAGCGGCAAAGTCCTTGTAGAAACGGTCCTTGTCCTTGGCATAAATCTCAACCCATTTGCGGAACTCTGGATCAGCAATAAGCGCCATATCAGTAGGAAGCATCATGAGCTCCTTGTCCTCGTCGTAGAATTGGTCGCGTCCAGCGGGGGACTTGCCAGGGTGCCACTCCTCGTTCAAGAGAACCTTGAAGAAAGTGTTCGAGAATCTGGTCGGAGTTGGGACCCAAGGACCGTCGAAGCCACTGCGGTTCGCGTGAGTTCGGCCAAGGTTATGTGCACCTGCTAGGGCAACAATCTCTTGGTCATTGAACCCCATGCGGTAGAAGACACGGCGAAGGTGGTTCTGCTCCTGAGACGCATCAGGAAGACGGCCATTTGGAGGCACGTTCTTCTCGTCAACATAGTCAATACGACCAGGCTTCCAAGCGACCTCAGGGCCACCCATTTGCTTCAGGGCCTCAACACCAGCGAGGGTCCAGAGGTCAGAGTAGGTGATCCAGGGGAACTGCTTCTTAATTGGTTCCAAAAACTCTCTTGCCTTATCGAGACCAGCATTGTCGCCATCGCTAGACTCAGGCTTGAAGCGCATTGTGGCTCCGTTAGAGCCTCCAGTCCCTGAGCTCTTGTCGTAGGTACCCGAGGCGTGCCATGCGAGACGAACGAGAACGGGACCCGCACTGCCGTCATCATATCCCTCTTGGGGCAAAATCTTAGCCACGGCAGCCCTGACAGCGTTATAGTCGCCTTTACTCATTTCGTTGTCCAGAGAATATTAGCCAGTTATACAAAAAGTAAGGTGGCGGATGCTCACTTCTTTATATAAAGTCGGCAAGAAGTGTGGGGAAGAGGAAAGGGAGGGGGTAGAATCACAGCTCTGAGTAAGCGCACAATTGACAGCTCTCGGGTATAACGGTCTCCCGTTTTCGGCTATTCGCAGTCTGAAGCAGCCTAAATCGGGCCAGAACCTACATTATCTTAACAAAAAAAACCTCAAACGAATGGACCGAGAGAATTGGCTCCATCGGTCAGACGCAGGACAGAAAAAGTCGCGTCGACTGCAGTCACGTGTCTGGGTGGCCTCACGAATAGGGTCAGGACTCCTCCGCATTGATGTCATCTCGTGTCGTATTATCTCAGTGACGATTGGCTGCGTCGGAGCTGGGACGTGACCAATATGCATGTGATCAGCTTATTGTTCGCAGCTATTGTGGGAAATGCAAGACTTCTGAAAATATAGAATAAAGAACAGAATAAATAAATAAGTTCATATGCCAAGACAAAAGTCGTGGAAAATTCCGTCAGTGGGTGTCATACGGTCCGACGGGTTCCATTGGAGTATGTTTTCGCAGAAGTTCGCCGCCGTAGGCGGCAGTAATGTCATTATAGGCCTCGAACCTGGTCGACCTCGTTGTGGAGAATCATCAGGCAAGGCTGAACGGAGCAGTTCCCTGTTAATATCAAAGAATACGCCTGCACGACTGCATTGCCGTAATACTTCATGTTCTGGAGATCCCAAGGTTTCGCAGATGAGAGCAACTTGATCGGCCTCACTCTCACTCGCCCACAGCGGCTTTCCAAGCAAGAGTTCTGGAACCATGCATCCAAGACTCCACATATCAATTGACGCACCATAAGTCATTCCGAGAAGAATCTCTGGTGCCCGATAGAAACGCGATTGGATGTAGGTATACATCCGGCGACTTTCGTAGCAGCTTGACCCGAAATCAATCAATTTGATCTGACATCGGTCAATGTCACTTATTAGAACGTTCTCAGGTTTCAGGTCACAGTGGATGATGTTCTTCTCTCCTAGGTACTCGAGAGCCTCGAGTATTTGCCTTGTAATGTAGCGTACGCTGGGCTCTGAGATTCCTTGATGCTTGTTGCGTTTCAGAATATCATACAGGCTCGGACCAAGAATCTCTGTGACGATGCAGACATGCTCCCTAAAGGTGAAGTCGTTGAGATGACGGATAACGTGATACTTTTCGAGCTCAGGATTCCTTGCAGGAGAGACAGATTTCGATCTGCCCTGGGGATGCGCCGATTGTGGTTTAGTCGCGAGCATACGAAGCAGCGATGCCTCCACACGTGCCTGAGCCTTAAGTTCGGGCTTCGCAACCGTAACTTTGACAGCCACCATACGACCTGACTTGCAATCCCTGCATCTAAGAACGATTCCGAAGCAGCCCTTTCCCAAGAGCCCATCAACCTGGTATCGATATCCGATATGATCACCCGCGACCCATTTGTACTGGCCCTCTTCATCCGTCCAGCCGTCGACGGCAATATTGTCAGTATTGCGATTACCAGTGAAATAGACCCCACTTATTCCATGCCGCTTAGCCTCAGCCAGCTGAGGCCCCGTTAAATTACTTGTGGCCAGAGGCTGATATGCGTGGCGAGCAGTCTGGTCAACATCAATTAGTGGGTGGTTCGTGTATGTGAGCGGACCCAATTCATCTTGGACCGCCAGCGATGGACCTCTTCTGGGAATATGCTCCGGCCAACTATCATCTTCATTCGAAAGTGACGAATGCGATGAGCGAACTGGGGATTCTGCACGAGACTGAGAACGAGACTGGGGCCGTGATAAGCTCATTAAAGACCCGAGTCGTGAACTCAGGGTTGACATGGAGATATGCGAATCAGGGCGAACAGGAGGAGTTTCCGAACCGCTACGCGTAGGGGACGTTTGTCGGCTCGAGGATCCCTGTTTTCTGAGCTTGTTCATTAACTTGGACATTCTGGACGAAGATCTTGACGGCGAACCAGAACGACTCCAACGTCCATTACCACCACCACCGGATGCAGATTTTGGCGAGCTTGTCAGACTCGGTGGAGGTGGAAGATCAAAATCGAGCAGATTCGACGGCTCGTTGAAGTGACCAGACTCTGAGCGGGCGAATATGGGCTGATGATTGTGGTGCAAATCCTTCTGGTCAAATAACACTTTACCACTGGCCTGACGAAAGGGCGCATTGGGAGTGGCCGACTGATCCAGATGGGATGTTGCAGCTGCTTGTGGTCCTCGTCGATCATTCGCTAGAGTGTTGAGTGTAGGGAAGGACACCGACCTTGGTACATGTGCATCACCGTTTCTTAATGCCGCTGCCCATCGCTTATGTTCTTGAGGAGACGGTATAGGCAACGGCTCTCGTGGAAAGCTTGGAACTCGATCTCTTCTGTCTGGGATAAAAGTCCCGCCAGTTACAGACGACAACGGGATTGAGGACGGCTGTACAGCCATTAGTGTCGCAGGTCCAGAACCTGATTCTGCAAGGTCAGACTGTTGGTTGAGATTGGGTGTTTGTGAGCGATTAAAAGGTCGGGGTCGACCAATAAACCGTTTGAGTTCCGCCTTAGCAGATGTAACTCCCAAAGTGGTTTGTGGTGAGGCTTCACTGCAGGGTTCCTCGCTCGAGTGGGCTGCGAGAGAAATCTCTGAAAGGTAAGGTCGCTCCACAACAGCACAAGGTTTATCTCTGCTGGTTTGTGGGTTAAGTTGCCTTCCCCGTAATCTCTCCGGGTGAATAGGAGGTACGTCTGGGCGGTTCTCTGATTTGAAGGAAGTCAAAATGGGAATACCAGATGTGCCTGAATGCCATATTCCCTCAACGCTGTCGGATGCAATCGCCGACGGCCCAGACTTCAGAACAAATGAAGCATTCAGTACAGGCACGGCGGAATACGACGACGAGGCACTTATGCTTCGAGTCTGCCCACGAGCGTCGTCCATTCTGCTAACTATACGCCCACTCCGAGGCTACCAGTACCGTTGAATGGCCGGTTCCGGGCCCTCCGAAGGATAGTCCTGGTTTCCAAGGGTCTGAAAGCGGCTTTCTTTTTGCTTCCTCATGCATGGGACACACGCGTCGCGCCTATTACTCATCCGTAATCATCGGGTCGAACGCGTCTCCCATCGCCGATCTTCTCTTTGATCGGATCTGGTTGCTGAGGTCATCGGACCGTGTTTGAAAGAGTTTGGGCGTCTAAAGCACTAGCGAGTTGTCGCAGGGCATCAACCTAAGTACTAAGAAGGCGGGCGCTAATATTTACCTGCAATACACCGAGAATAGATTAACATAAAGGAAGTTATGAGCAAGGCCCCCCATTGTCCGATATAGTCCCATGATATAACGCAAACTACCAATGCACATGCGCAGTTCTTTGTCCGGCTGAAAGGCTGGCTACAGCCCTTGCACGGTGGTGCAAGGTATGAACCCCTAACCACGTTGCTGCGATCTACTGGTTCGTGCACATCAGCGTATAAACATTGATCCTGCAGGCATGCAACGCACCAGCCCATCTGACGGAAACGTTCTCTCGATCGATCTCAAACACTAGTATTTTGCCCTCTTGAGATTAGTTCGCCTTGATTCGTAGCCTGGAATGCAGAATATGTTGATTAGTACTTTTGTACGAAACCGCTGCATCGTGTATTGCAGGACGGGAGCCTGTGACACTCTGCGATTGGCTGACTGTGAAGCCCACTTGTGCCCGATTTGGCACAAATGCCAAATTTCCTAAAGAGCAATTCTGGCATTAGTGGGGAACGCCTTTCAATGCAGTTCAGACTTCCCAAAGCGTCAATAGGGTTCAAACACGCGGACGAAAGGCACTGTCTCGTCGTCTTGTTCAATAAAACACAAGCTTGAGAATAGCTCAAAATTACAAAAAAAATACTTTTAACTCATTCAATCTTGTGTCTGCATATAGAAGTGAAGTATTGCTTTTTGAGGGCTTGTTCAATGCCGCCGTTGTTATCTATAAACTATATGTCCACCCGTTATTGCTTTGCTGCAATGTCCGCGTGACATTTACCCACCATGCAAGAACGCTACGTTTCAAACATCTAGCTTTGGTGGGTGGTGACCCCTGTCGCTTATCGGGGACATCAACGTACACGTGGGGTACGTCATTATCGCAGACTGTCTTTTCTGATGTGGAGATGAACAGTTTTTTTGGGTTCCAACAATCGGCGATGAACCCATCATGATCCAAATACTAGCTTCCACCTCAACATATCTTGACACAATCGCAGGCCGGTATTTTGTAGAGTCGACCGATCTGTAGGGCCGTTCGCAATAGCTTTGTGGGGTGAAGCTTATCGCCATGCGTAGCATTCAAAATATGCAATTGAACTTAGTTTGTGCTTGGGATTAAAAGTATTCTAATTGATGCATATGGCTAAGAGTTCGAAACGAATGGCTGCAGAAAAAGCAGTAGATACTTGCGGGCTTCCCTCTGCATTTTCGATTCATAATACATTGTACGGTCTGTAGATTGAGTTCTGGCGATCGAGAAAAAAAGTCTGAAACATGACCAGATTGAAACATTGGGCAGTTAAAACACTAAAGGGAAGCAGCAGCCTCGAGGTCATCTGCGTTCAATAAGGAAACACCTAGATCAAGAAGGGTTCGCCATACCGCGTCTCTCGTGGCAATAGGCCACCCAGGCGTATCCCAATATCGCACACCCATGCCTCGGCTCTTGGCAAGGGCGATTTGATCCTCGATAGTTGCAATCTGCTCTGGTGAAAGTGTGTTGTTGACTCCGCCTACCGCTGCAGCAAAATTGGTACTCGCAATTGGGCTGATAGCGCCAGTGACATTCTTGAAATCTGTGTTGAGCTTTGCAAGATCAACATCAAAGAAATAATCGCGTTCGGACTGGTCGACAATTTGATCAAGCGGTGTATTACCAGTTCCAATGACAGTAACAGGCCCCGTCTTTATACCAGTAGTGCTGTTGTATGTGGTCAAATAACCAGCGTCTCTCAGAGGCTGCAATTCCTTTATGACAGCCGGGAAAGTGCTTTGGCCGACGGTCTTAACGTCCACAAACAAATATAGCGTCTGACTACCGTCACTGTCGAACACGCCGTTTTTGGAATCTGAACCGTTGTTAAACTGCGTCGTAGGATTTTCGCTCTCGAGAACTCTCAAAATGGGATCGACGTAGAGCGCCTTAAATGTTCTTTGCGGAGTTAGGGACGCTGTTCGATGCCCTACATACAGCGTTCCATCGAAGAGCCAGACATCAGCCTCGACACTAATACAGCCATTGGAGAGGGCAGTGTAAAAGGGCACGTCTCTCCAGTAGTCATTGTGTGAGTGTATAGGCTTTGGCACGATGTTCCTAGTTATATCAGAAGGGTAGCGGAGTAACCCTGAATTGAACACTCGTTCAGATCCATCACTATCGGGTCTGTTGGACGCGTAGCCGAACGTTGCCGAGGACACCGCGAGAAAAAGAGGAATTGTTTTGAAAAGCATGTGGAAAGCGGGTAGGAGAGTAACTACAATGGGCGCTCTTTTAGTCTCGACATCCACGTGCTAAAGTGGGGAAAGCCTGTGGTGCGACAGAAGAAATAGGCACGTGACGTACGACCAGCAGTTGCTACCATTGGCTACACAGTTCTCTAGCGATGAACTCAAATGCCCATTTTTCATGATGGTGAGCGTTGTTTCAAAATGTTGTTGGTGGTCCCGAACACGATCTGTTTTGCTTGCATAGACCTCTGGAATGGCGGCAATACTGGTCTCACGTCATAACGACTGACCGGGATCCGAGAGTCACATCAGGACGAGCCTGAGAGAGCCTTTGACACCATCAAACTGTATATAAGAAAAGTGTCAAACAACCGGTCGTAGAGCATTCGCTATATAAAGGATAACTGGTAGATGTGAGAACATCACATGATGCGAGCCGCATAATTATTCCTCTTTCAGAGGCGGGGTTAGGCAGACCATCGTGGCAAATGTCGAACCAGCTGGGTGTGGGGGAGAGAGTCTCCTCAAACCGCCATCAATAAGCGCCCAACTCCCAAAACGGCTACTGTAGCCGAACATGAGCGTCTCCAATCTATCCCGTCTCTGTAGGCGTTATTGAGCAGAGGGGTACTAAAAGAATAAAGCAACAGACTCTAATAAAGCTAATACATTCTATTAAAGTCTCACAATAGACTATTTGGTGTCGTTTAGCATAAAATGAATGGAGTCTAGTGACTTTTCAACTGAACTTCTGATAAGGGTTAGGTCGAGAGTCAGGCTCTATAATCAAATAGAACCGCAGATACCCTGACACATTTGATCGTTGCGTATAAATACAGACACTCGTGGACTTTTCTTTTTGCCCCTTATCCGATAACTAGAAGCATTATGGTACAGATCACTGTTGGAGGCAAGACTATCGAGCAGCCGACGAAGCTGTTCATCAACAACGAATGGGTAAGCGCTACGAGCGGAAAGACGATCGAGGCTCTGAATCCTGCTACGGAGGAGGTCATTGCTACTGTAGAGGCAGCAAGTGCTGAGGACGTTGATCGTGCAGTTAAAGCCGCTCGCAAGGCCTACAATGAGGTGTGGAAAAACGTGAGTGGTACTGAGCGTGGAGAGCTTTTGCGCAAGTTGGCTGCTGCTATCGAGGCCGATCACGAGAATCTCACTGCTCTTGAGACGGCTGACTCTGGAAAGCCAAGAGATACCAATGCGGCTGGTGACGTGACTGACTGTGTGGCTATCTACAACTACTACTCTGGCTGGGCAGACAAGATCGAGGGTAAGGTGTCAATGGATGATCCGAAGCGTCACGCATATGTGCGTCACCAGCCCTACGGAGTTGTTGGCCAGATCATTCCCTGGAATTATCCTTTGCTGATGGCTGCATGGAAGATTGCTCCTGCAATTGCCGCTGGTAACGTTGTCATTCTTAAGACTGCAGAGGCCACGCCCTTGTCGATGCTCTACTTCTGCGAGCTCGTCAAGAAGGTTGGGTTCCCTCCTGG
Organism: Wickerhamiella dianesei; assembly: GCA_022577725.1. Taxonomy (NCBI): domain Eukaryota; kingdom Fungi; phylum Ascomycota; class Dipodascomycetes; order Dipodascales; family Trichomonascaceae; genus Wickerhamiella; species Wickerhamiella dianesei. The sequence goes on along the minus strand of JAKIRV010000012.1, from coordinate 39,358 downwards.
TGTCATCAATGTTATCTCTGGTTACGGTGCTGAGGCTGGTGATGCTCTGTCCCGCCACATGGACGTCGACAAGATCGCGTTCACTGGCTCCACTGCCACTGGCAAGTTCATCATGAAGGCTGCTGCGGAGTCGAACATCAAGAACGTTACTTTGGAGCTTGGTGGTAAGTCTCCCATGGTTGTGTTTGATGATGCTGATGTGGAGCAGGCTGCCAAGTGGGCCTACTTTGGTATCATGTTCAATATGGGCCAGGTGTGCAGTGCTACTTCGCGTCTTATTGTCCAGGAGGGCATCCACGACGAATTCGTCAAGGCGCTCAAGAAGGTCATCGAGTCTGAGACCATCATTGGCGATACGTTTGCCGAGAAGGTGACGCACGGACCCCAGGTTAACAAGACCCAGTTCGACAAGGTCCTTAATTACATTGACGTTGGTCGTAAGGAGGGTGCCAAAGTGGTCACTGGCGGAAAGCGCTGGGGCAACAAGGGCTACTATGTTGAGCCCACGCTGTTCTCTGACGTCACAAACGACATGACGATTGCTCAGGAGGAGATCTTTGGTCCTGTTGTAGTGTGTGTCAAGTTCAAGGAGTACGAGGACGCCATCAAGATCGCCAATGACACCAACTACGGTCTTGGCGGTGCAGTGTTCACTCGTGACATCAACAAGGCCCACCGTGCTGCTGCTGATATCGAGACCGGTACTGTGTGGGTCAACAGCACTAACGATCAAGACTACCACGTTCCTTTCGGTGGCCACAAGATGAGCGGCATTGGCTCTGAGCTCGGTGGATATGGTCTCTCTGCCTACCTTGTTCCCAAGACTGTCCAGGTGAACCTCGGATACAAGCTCTAAGAACAAGCTCTAAGTATACATAAACTTCCGTGTGATTTTACATACAAATAAGTTGATCGACATTATAACTATAAATATTCACTTTCGTGAGAACTAGTGGGGTTGTACTAGTTATTTTCTGGCGCTTTTTTTACTGCTGTACCAGCTCTGATAAGAGAACTTCATAAATCTCTCTTTTTTCCTGGGAAACTTCTTGAGGATCCGCAGGCGGAGCCAGAGGAGGAAGTTCGCTTGAGTACGATTCTAACAGAATGAGCAGCTTTTGATTTTCGAGCGTTATTCTCTCTAGGGTTTGAAGCGCCTTATTGTTCTCGTTGAAAAGATCGACCCCGCGGGAGATCTTACCTATAAGAGCCTGCTCAAGTTCCTGACTTTGTTGTCGCAGCTGTCCGTCAAGTTGTTCCCGATCGTCGTCAGACGATGTGTGATCATGTCGTTGGCCGACAGAAGAAGTGTCGTATCGTGACACGTCCACAGATGTGTCCATTTTTGGTTGCTGGGGTGAATCGAGTAGCGCAGCTTGGACTAGCCCGTCGAGAGCAGAACCGTACTGGTGCCCGTTTCCAGCAACTGCCAGTGGCACGTGTCCTGGCGTGGGTTGGCGACGAGGCTGATGGTGTTCAGCTTCCGTGTACGATAGGTTCCCAACAGATGGCAGAACGGCTCCTCTCGGAGATGGATGAGCCGATATTTGATGAGCCGCGCCGGGTATTGAGCTGCCTGTAGGCTGGAACTGAGACGCCTGCAATGGAGAAGGTGTTGCCAAAGGAGCCGCCTCTGCTTGATTAGTCGCAGCTGCGTACTGCGTGTAGGGCCCATTTAGCTGCTGTGGATGCGTCTGGTTCGGGTAAGTGTAGGTATGCAATTGCTCTTGCTCGTAGGACATGATGACACGAAACGAACTAGTGTTCGTCGAGCCAGCTGGATCGAGAATAGGTGGTTTTTGGTTTACCCTGTCAATTCTGCGAAGATCTCTCCATACCTAGATCCCCTCATAAAATTGCCTGCTGTTCGATGGGAACGGCGCTGATGTAAGTTCTGGGTGAGCCTCTCGCAGGCTCTTGTTCCTAAATTGTTAATCACGCACGCAGCTTCGAGGGTTAAAGCAGTTACACGAACCCACTCCCTAAAAAACGACCTTCTCCCAAACGCTTACAGGCACCGACGCCTATAGTTTACAGAACCCTCGAGCCACCCACAATTAAATTACCAGTACACACCACTGTAATCAAGAAACAAGGGTAACTTGGCGCCCTGCTAAGCTTGGCATTAGAGGAGTGCGGGCCACACTCAAATCACCCCCAAAAGACGTGGAAATTATCGTATATGCACTCGTGATTCGTGAAGCATTTGTTTGAGTGACTATGGATACTCACAATAATGCCCCACTGCGCTCTCCAGGGAAGGCGAAAACAGGTGTTACGCTTCAGGGGATGGCCCGACGAGCCAAGGAACCGCCGCCACATTCAGCCACTTTGTACAAACGGCCACGTTCTCCTGATGGCCAACAACGCATCAAGGAGCTGCTCCATAAAGTGCAATTGGAAGAGCAGATCCGCGATCGCGCAGAAGATCTTCTCCAGGAACTCGAGTTCTCGAATGCAAAACAATCGTCAAAGTACAGAGTCAAGGGTGCACACAGTTCCGAGTTCCTCGCTCGACGGAACCCAATTGTAGCCCAGGTCGAGGCCTCTGAGAGTCGCATTGAGAGCTTAAAGGGGCAATTACGCGAACAGGGCCACGATGTTGATCTTTCCGATGGTGACGCTGACGATGATGCCGGAAATGACTCGGATAGCACGAGTCTTAGACACATCGATACAGGCGAAGATCGTAGATCACATCTATGGGATCCACCAGGAATCATAGGTGATCGATCAACGTCATTCACAAGTGCACCCGCAGCTTTCCTCACAACGATGCCTCTCCCCAGTGCTGGCGCTGGGAACGGAGGTGCGACTGGTGCGTCAGAATCAAATCGGAGAAGTGAGGATATGGGTAATGTTTCTTTCGGGACCACAGAATACCCGCACAATGGAAATGGACCAACAAACGAATTGACCCTCGAGACCTCAAGCAAATACTTCCTCAAACTGTTTGCCGCGTTAGATCCGACCAAACCGGTTGCTAACGACGTTCGCACAATCGATAAGCTCAGCGAGCTTTTCCAATTGTTTCCTGCTGTCCGAACTGAAATCGCCATTGACCAGGCATGCGATAAAATCAGAGGATTCTTCATCAACAAAAGCACCCAGCATCGGATCCTTGGCTACAAGCTGTGTCGTCTCATTGCTGGCGATCGTGCTGCCTTGACCACCATCCAGGCACAGCTACATACCGACTGGTTAGTAGTTCAGTCCCTGGCCCAGGAGGATAGTTCATCGTTCCACAATGAGAGACTCGAGGCTCTGCACTTCGCTCGTTTATGTCTTCAGTTTGACAATCTCAGCCATGCTGTTGTGCGAGCAATTGTCGCTGTTGCCGAACAACAAAACGACAAACTGCGCAACATCAGCTTGGAAACTTTAGCTGAGCTTTTGGTGGTGGAACCGGTGCTAGCATTCGAGGGCGGAGCTCTCAAAGTGCTTCTGAACATTCTCGTGGAGGGTCCAACTCAACTAGCCATCTGTCTCACGCAGGCGATGCTCCAGATTCTCGACGATCCTTACCTCCGCCATTGTCTACGCGACGGTCGTGACCTGGCGATTATCACGACTGTGTTTTCCGAAGCCCAACTCTATAGCTCGGCTACGCCCAATTCAGATCGCATTCATACGGCGTGCCTTGTGATAAAGACGATTCTCCGCAGCTGGCCGGGAATCTACTCCTTTGATCTCACATGGTTGGTCGATTGTCTCAATGTTCCCGTCAAGAGCGTCCAATCAGCTTTGCTTGAGCTGATCTCTGAATCGCTCTCAATAGCGGAAATTGGTTGTGAATCAATGGAAGAGGCACGGTTTGCCCCTTACTCAAACCAGTTTACTGCATTGTTACTGCAAAAGTTCATGGATGCTGGACTCAATACCCAGCTGGCAGTTTTTGGAACTCCAGGAAATACACCTCAAGAAGTCAGGCTCAAGGCAAGGGATTTATACACAGAAATATGCATGCTTTCTTCGAAGCTGCTACCTCATCGTGTTCTCGAGTTGGATAATGTGCCGCCAATTCCGAACGACGTGCCGACTTTCGGGTTACCCACAGCGGTGATTCCATTGTTCAGTGTTAGCAGCGCTCTCCAGGAGGCGGCTATCAAGCCTTTGCGCGATACATCTTCGTCTCGTGATACAGAAACATTTGTGCGAATGGGCTCAATGATGGACGACGCATCCTTTAAGCATCTCGTCAACAGCACTCATGTGCTCGAGACGAAACTGTACAAACAGTGGAACTGGGATGCTCTTTTGGAACTCACTCAGGGACCCCTACGTAACTCCAAGCGAGTCGAGGAGTTGAAAGGATCGCGGTTCATGAAGCGGTTGTCTTCATTCTATCGGCCTTTCAAACGACGGTTCAGCTTCATGAACGAGTCAAAGGACGCGCACCGATACGCCAAGGTTGGTAAGGCAGTTGTCGCAACGTTACTCGAAACGCCCGAAGGCATTGACTATCTCGCCAGCTCCAAGGTGGTCCGTCAAATAGCTGAATGCTTGGCACAACTCGATCCTTACTGTAATGTTGACAGCGATGATCCGTTGATGAACCCGAAACGATTCAAAAAGAGCATGTGCTACGTTTACATCGAGATGCTCGGAATTCTCTCGGGATCGCCTATTGGCCAACAGATTCTGGCCACATACCGGGTGTTTAACATGCTCTACCGCATCATCCCGCTCGGAAGAGATGATATCATGCGTGCCATGGTCCGTTCGCTTGACTACACAATGGTTGGTCACACCCGCATCATTCTTTCCCGAATATTGACGGGCACCTCGCGATCAATGCGACTGTTTGCCACAAGACATATGCTGAAGCTGACCTCTGCCCCTCCAGACACACAAAAATGGGCAGTAGAAACACTGGTTGACCAGCTCTACGACTGTGACTCTGCGGTGTGTCATGCAGCCGTCGAATGCTTGGTTGTGTTCTGTCGCAAAAAGGAAAATCTTGACTTCTTCATCGCGTTAAAACCTTTCTTGAGTCACTTGGGAGAGGCTGCCACAACGTTGAGCATGCTTTTCCTCAGCCGGCCTGCTGGATTCCAGTTGGTGCAGCAGATACACAAGGATTATGTTGACCGTGAGATGGATAGCTGGGCCCATGGGCTCAATGAACAGTACACAGATCGCATTGAGGAGTTTTTGGATATTGAAAACGACCCCGAACGACGGGCGCTATACAACAGTGTCCTTACAGAGAATACAGATTCAGCATTAGCCCCAGATGCGAACTTGAGAGCGAGTGTGGGCTCATTTTCTGGAGTCAACAAGATAGAGATCAACCATCGCTTAGCAGCAGCTGGGGCGAAATTAGATGATGCGCCTCGACACTTCTTTGGCGAACTTGTTTTGACTGACCAAGGATGTGCTCTACTCAAGAAGTATGGCCACGTCGAGGCTCTGGCGACGTTCTTAGCGAAGAGCAAGTTCGCTACTGACCCAGTCGAACTCCGAAGACTAAAGGGAACTATCTGGGCCCTGGGACACATTGGTTCTAGGCAACTAGGTGCGCAGCTCATGACCACCGATATGGTCCATGACATTACTGAGGTGTACAAGACCTCCCCGGTTTACAGTGTTCGCGGCACTGCGTTCTACGCCCTCGGACTCATTTCACAGTCACTTGAAGGAGCTGAACTATTGTGGCAGAACGGCTGGGCAGTGTCGTACGATACATACGGACGATCACGAGGAATCACTGTCCCGGATACAAGCAAAGCAGCCCTTGAAGGGTCCATACGCGGAACCACTATGAGCACCATTCGACTGGGCGCTCCAACCAACGAAAGCATGCAACTCGACCAAGAATCCGGATCAGATCAACTTGATTCTAGCCGCGATAAAAGCGTAGCCGTATCCGTCGACTCGACTGATTTGTACAGTGACGTCGACAGCGGTGCATTGTCCGGCACCCTTGGCCATTTTCATGATCAAGAATTGCATATGGTCGATTTCGACTTCACTCCGCATCCACCGCGAATTCCAGGACCCTCGAACTCGCAGCGGTCTATCGCATCTCAAACATCGACAAACTCCGGAGGAGCATCGGCCACGGGATCCGTTATCGAATTCCCCGGACTTAAGGATTCAGTTGCCGACGAGATCCTGAGGGCCGTTTCTGGACTCAGCAATTACGTCCTGGCCCATGATGCTTCGAAACGGCTTGTGGCTCTGCGGGCAGCGAATCCTGCTCCGTTTAACACTCCTGAGGTTTTCCGTGAGATGATGAAGCTATTGGAGGAGGGCCACTACAAGCAGCTTGTACGACGATTTGTATTTGAATTGTTTGATGTCGATACCGTGCTTGAAAAGTCGTACAGGCGTCGTCGAGGGTCTCGGCTAGTATAGATTTTGATACTTTATATATAAAAAACAGCATTGCATTTCATCGAAGGGTTTGTTCATCGGAGATTTTGTTGTGTGTAGAAATGACGAATATTCAGTGAGTATAAATGATTTTTATATACAGTGTGATCTGCATTCCGTGCCACCCTTATCAGCCCAGATGTTGAGCCTGGAAAAGGTTACGAGATAACAGATTGTCGATTAACGGCCAAATGCTCGTTGACCCATAGTCTGCATGCTCTCGCCAACCTTCGCGTTGACATCGAAGTACTTTGCAACACAACGGTCGAGGCACAAGCTCTCCTGCTTGGAGAGGTTGGAGTCGTTGTAGGAGCCACCCTGAAGGCACTTGGCGTAGCAGGCGTCCACGAGACGGGAGAAGAGGTCAGCCACAGCGTCGACCTCAGCCTCGGCCATGTCGATCTTAGTGCGGTTGATACCGTTAGCTCCGGCACCGGAGCCGCCTTTGTTGCCTCCAAGTCCAAGGAACGACATTGTCTAGATAGATTTGGTGGAAGAGGTGAACTTTTCCACTGGCGATTAGGTGAGCCAAACCGTCCAGTAGGTTTGCGCCTATTGCAATGGACTAAACTAAAATTGTGAGCGAAATCATATAAAAGTGTTGGCGGAACAGCCAAGGCCGTTCGAGAAAGACAAAACCTTCAAATTGAAGTCGTACAACCAGTAGGCTCACTTTTTAGCGCCATACCGAAATTTGATATGGTATGTGACGTAAGAACCACGCTCAACATGGGAGGCGAGGTGCATATGCAATGCACACTAAGGAACATCATCCCTGAAAGCTCAATACCGCCACCCTTTTGATTTTCGCTTCGTGGCTCATACCAATCACACCAGTTTGAAAGATGGTCACTGTTACTGTTGCTGGAACCACTGGCCTCTGTGGCTCAGCCTTCCTCAAGACTTGTTTCGATGCACCTTCCGTCTCCAAGCTCTATGGATTCAGTCGCCGCCAGCAGTCTGTGGAAGGACCCAAGCTCACAAACATTGTAGGCGATAGCTCTGAATGGTTCAGCAAGATTCCAAACACGGATATCTTCTTCTCAGGCGTGGCGACTATGCGTGCAAAGGAAGGCGGATTCGCCCAGCAGTACAAGATCGATCACGATCTGCAAATTGACCTTGCCAAGGCAGCTAAGGAGAAGGGTACCCACACTTTTATTCTCGTGAGCTCTGCAGGCGCTGGATCAGTGGTTCCACTTCCGTATCTCAAGATGAAACATGAGACTGAACAGGCTATCATTGATCTCAAGTTCGACAAGACGATTATTCTTCGGCCTGGTACTCTTCTTGGACGCGAGAGCCGTCGCAACTGGTTCGAAGGTGCTTTCACTGCTCTAGGAGCTAAACTCCACGGAACATTCGCGCAGGCTTTGGCTGGCTACCCGGTGTATGCCAGTGAAGTCGCTGAAGCGGCCCTCCAGTCTGCTGAGAAGCTTCCTGATGGTGTCCACTATATCGAGTCTACTCAGATCTTGGAGCTTTCTTCAAAGTCGAGCCACTGAGAGCTCCAACTCTTGTGGACGATCCACATCTCTTCGGGTTAGGTTACACCGATTTCCCCAGTTACATCACTTAAACATTTACATAACGCCTTATTTCACGCAAACCTTGAGTTGTGCGTTTCGCGCTATCACCAACCCCGTTGACACTGGCATTTCACCTCCACGTAAACACACTACTACCCCCCTTCTTCGACTAGCCACATAAAGGTGCATAGCCAAAAGACCATAACACGTTTTCACTAATTTGTGGTTGTTCAGAGACGTCGAAAATGGTCAAGGTTCTGGGTGTCGCTATGCTGGCTGCGAGCTCTATATTTAGTGCGGTTGAGGCATCTGCGCTCCCACCTCCGAAGCAGCTTTCCTTGGCCAAACCGTTCGCGTTGGACAATAAGTGGAAGATTTCAGGAGATGCTGTTATTGGAAACGATGTGATCATGTTTGCGCAAAAGCCAGGAGATGCTGGTGCGGTTTGGTCCTCGAATGCAGTTCCATTCGAGGAGTGGACCATCGAAACGCAGATCAAGGTGTTTGTCGAGTCACCTAACGACAAGGAGCCGGACAGATCTGGGTTTGCAATCTGGTTTACCGATGCGCCGTTGCCGGGTGGTCCTGTTCATGGTGCGGCTGATCTTTGGGACGGCTTGGCAGTTATGATGGATTATCTTGGGACTGACGGTCGTGGAGAGGTCCGTGGCCATTTGAACGATGGCTCGTACAGATTTGAGGCGAGCACGAACCTTCAGCAGGACGCACTCTCATTGTGCATGCTTCCTTACCGTAACACCGATGGCTTTGTGAAGGTGACTGTGGGTTATGGCCAGGGTATGTTCATTGTCCAGGTGAATGGCCAGATCTGTTTCTGGTCCGGTGACATTTCTTTGGGTCCTGGTTACCTTGGACTTAGTGCCAATAGTGGTGCATCGCACGATAAGCTTGTCACGGCTGCGCTGTCTATTACTGAAGGTGTTAGCGCAGACCTCCTGGCTCAGATTCCTGCCGACCAACGAAAAGGGGATTCGAAACACGCTGCTGCCCCTAAGACTCCTGTTGCTGCTGCTGGTGCCGCTGGTATGGCCAAATCTGAGCAGATTACTCTGGATACGCAGGAGATTAATGCCCCTGTTTTGCGTGCCATCGAGACTCTCAGCTCGCGGATCGATACCCTCTCGAGTAATGCTGGTGCTGGCACTGGTAAGGAGGTCTCTGGCCCTGATATGGGTGCCCTTCGCAAGGAGTTCATTGGTCGCCTCGATACCATCGAGTCGTCGATCAAGCAGCTTGTGGACATTTCGTCTAAGCTTGCGCTCACCCACAACTCGGGAGACGTGTCAAAAGAGCTCCAGAATTTGCGCACGCAGATTGACGAACACCAGAAGTCATTACCTACGGCACCTGTTGAAGACGCCAAGTCGAGCGCCAGTGATGGCCCTGGAGTCTATACCATTCTCGTCTTGGTGTTTGTGATGCAATCCGTTGTCGTGTTTGGGGGTATCAAGTACTGGGAGAAGCAGCAAGCCCGGCACCAGAAACTCATGTAAATAGTTTCTTGCATTTGAATGAAAAAAAAAGGCTAATAATACGATCGTTTATAAAAGGGTCACCTTTCCGTGCGAACTGCACTAGGACAAGATACTACTGTTTTCATCGCGTAAAAAACATTTCAAAAATAAATAACTAGGATACAAAGTTAGTGTCGATAGTTTTGGCGTTGCTGGGCAGACTGCCGCATACGCGCAGCAGCACGCATCTGTGCATTCAGCTGATCCTGGGTGAGTGGAACGCCCGAGTCGGGATGGCCCATTGCTTCCTGTCGCTGCTGATGTTGCTGATGCTGCAGTTGCATCGCGGCAGCCATCTGCGCCTGTTGCATACGGGCGACTGTCTGTGGATCAGGAATAGTGACATCCTTGGGCAGAGGAATATCAAACGAACCCGCATTGTGGTAAATATATGGTACCTGGATCTTGCGATTCCGTCTTGGAGGCGTGTCTCCGCCACTAAACTCGTCTTCAGCAACGATATCTTGCGCATCGTTAAACGCCTCATCCTCAGCCTCGAGAATACGCCGGTTCACTTCGAGACGGTGTTCCCAAAACGGTTTCCACAGCTTCTGCCGTCGTTTCCTTTTGCGATTTATATATGCAGAGAACTCTGCAGATGATTTTTGAGCAGTCAACTCGTCGACGACCGGCAGTGCCTCCTCGATGGGAAACCGAATCTCGTCAGCGATGTCTCCTCCAGGCATATACGGCATTCCAGCACGAGCCATAATGGGTTTATTCTTGGGAACAGGCTGGATCGGATGCGGAATCACCGACTGGAATGCCGTTACCGCCGCATTCGCGGATGCTAGTCTCCCAGACATGGCTGCATTAGGACCTATCATTGGAACACCATTGCTGGGAGGAGGAGCAGCCCCACCAGTGCTCTGTGGATATGGACCTGCGCCTTGACCAGCATTCGCAAATTGCTGTTGAGGTTGTTGACCTGGCGCGAGGTGTCCCTGTGGATGTCCTTGAGGGTGTCCTGGTTGAGGACGTCCAGGACCAGGCTGCCGTGGATAACCAGGCTGGCCAGAACCGGCCGGATGCGGTAGAGAGGTATTATGTGGATTCACCATGCCCATAGGGCCGGGTCCCACCCCTCCTGAAGACACCATAGCCGCTCCACGGTTCATGTATGATGTCTCTAATCAGATAGATAGGCGCGATTTGGTCCTCCTTCTCCCAGACTCTCTTTGCTTCGTAAGCACCACCTTACGTGGGGTGCAGTGCTGGACACACGACTGTATTTCTCTAAGAATGGCGGTTACACCTCAATGTTAAGCGTGGAATGCAAGTAGTTGTTACTCTTAGTGGAACTTCTTTGCGTGGGAATCTTGAGATTTCCGTGAATAATTGAAGTACATAAAAATAAATAAACACATCGTACAAGTTGCAGGTGCAAGTACAATGTTCTGTACACTAAAGGTCAAAAGCCTTTCCAGATATACACCATCTGATCATAACCAACAGAAGCCGCCCAACCTGGCTCACCCCACAAGCTCCAGTCTACATCCTGGACAAACTCAGTGTGGTGGTCGAAGCTTCGCACGACTCCTCTTCTGGATATTCCTGGCACAGGAGGTCCTGAATTCACAAGCCAAACCTTGGCCGTCATGTCATAAGAAGCCGATAATAGGTGTTCGGCGGAATGCGGAGACCATTTCACAGACTTTACGGCTAATTGGTGGCCTGCCAGCTCGCTGGTGGGAGCACTAGTGTTCCGGAGATCCCATATGCGAATGATTTTGTCAGATCCAGCAGTGGCAACGACTGAGGGCTGGTACTTGTTCCAGTCAACAGTTAAACAGTCACCACCTAGTCCATTGCGAAGAGCGAGACTCGGCTGGGGGTTTGGACCGGCTCTAGTATCCCATAACCGGGCTGTTGAGTCGCCGTGTGCACTTAGAACCGAAGTTGGACTCGATGGAGCATATTTGGCCTCGTAGACGCATGCTGATCCTGTGGGAATAGTGAGAATGGAGTTGGGGGCCGCCTGCGGTGCCCAGACTTTTATGGCTCCATCCCACGAACAGGAGCAAAATTGCGACTTGTCGACCAAATTCCATGACACGCCAAATACTTCTCGGGTGTGCTCCTTAAACAGCTGCAGGGGAAGACCCTGCGGAGTAGTCACGTCAAAGTACCGCAGTCCGCCGTCTCCACAGCCGGCTACAACATGGTTTTCGTGTGCCTCACTCCAAGCAGTTGCGAAAATACTGTCCTGAGTGTCAAAGCTACGCACCGCATGTATATTTGCGTCAGCACCAACATCAAGAATAAATAGCCGACCGTTACCTACGAGGCCAAAGTTTGCACTAGTTCCGACAACGAGCCTGCTATCGAGAAACGGGCTGTAAGCAACTGAACACCCACTGAATCCAGATGTCTGAAACCGGAGCATCTCAAAATTAACGCTGCAGTCTGTGTGATTCAGGAAATCTGGGGAAGAGGCGCTGCTGCAGTAGTGACAGTAGTAGTACCTTTGTTTGACCCCAGGTCCCCTCATTTCGAGCTTAGCCTAGGTTAGGTGTGTTGCAGACTAATCTGGGTCACGTGGGATTTTGGCACGAGGACCCATCCGATATATCGCTGTTCCTCCTGGCTGTGCTGCTCGATAGTCGCGGCGAGGATCATATCCAGCGATCGATTGTAGCACTCCAGAATGCCATACAGAGCTCTGCCGTCTGTGAGCTTCAGGCGAACAGTCTTGCCTAGGTAATCCATAGCCAAATCTTGTTTCGGTGGTTACAGACCGACAAAGCCGCTGCACCCTTTTGTGTTAGGTCATCCCGCACATTGCTCAAACCCTTCCAAACGCACAACTCTCGGTTTCCTCGCCCTGGTTGGGATCATCGGTCGAGGCGAGTTCCCCACGTTGGATCTCCCCCAGACACTTAATAAACAACACACGTGACTCGCCTAATGCAAGACGCTGGACCTTTATTGGGTGTGATAAAAGAAAAACCCGGTGCGCCGGAATTTGACAGACCGATCGACGATCGGTTCCATGGGGGTTTAGTTTACTCGCATTCAAGTCTTCGAATTTAGGAGTATTTCGCCTGAACTTGCCGAATCGAATTTCGATCCATAGTTGCGGTAATTTAGGGTGCCATGAGCCGCAGTGGGGTCCGAGCTTTCCGACCTTATCTGCCTCTTGCAGCCCTGCTTCCGCCTGATGACTCCTTAGAGCCTTATAAAAACAAAATTACCACCGTTACATACTACGGCTACTCATAATACGTCAAATAATTATGTTGCGGATAATCAGTGGCCGGCTGTTGCTATGCAGAGATGCAGTCCCCCACAAATTTACGACGTACATAGTCATCACGTGCCTGAAACCCCACTCCGTCCTTATTTACTCTGATCTTCGGGAAGCCGTATGAGAGGAAAATCTCAAAGCTAGCAATTCCTAATTGTAACCTAGATTACAGCGGCCAATTTTCCAGATCGGCCTACTTGCGGAGCCGGTTCGGAGGTCGCATTCCACGCGTGCAGACACGCGGCTGTACGATTTTCCGCGCTTAGTACGCACTGAAACAGGCACCTATCCTGTTCCCCTCCCTTCTCTCTTCCCCCAAAAGACAAAGCGGGTGCTCGACCCAAGACCCGATTTCTATACGTCGTTTCTCATCTTTTGAGATATAATAAAAAAAGGGGAAGAACTGTGGGTTTTCGTCCACACTCAAAACAAAATGGTGCGTGATGTCAAGGAGCACCGTCTCTTTGAGATTGCAACTGAGGTTGCCAATCGCGTAGGTGGAATCTACTCCGTGATCAAGTCCAAGGCCCCAGTGACTGTTGCCGAATACGGACACCGCTACTGTCTTGTTGGAAAACTCAATCAGTATTCTGCAGCCACTGAAGTCGAACCGCTCGAGATTCAGGATGAGCATCTCAGGGATACCCTTGAGAGCATGAAAGAACGCGGGGTTCACTATGTTTATGGCAGATGGTTAGTCGATGGCGCTCCACGCGTGATTCTATTTGACATTGGGTCCGCCTATCGCTGGCTGAGCGAATGGAAGAGTGATCTCTGGAGCGTTGCTGGGATTCCCTCGCCTCCTCACGACTCTGAGTCGAACGACGCCATTGTTTTTGGATACTTGATTGCATGGTTCTTGGGTGAGTACGTGAATCGTGATAGGGATCACGCGGTTGTGGCTCATGTCCACGAATGGCTGGCAGGTGTGGCACTTCCATTGTGCCGCAAACGCAAGCTTGATCTTACGACTATCTTTACGACCCACGCAACTCTTCTTGGTCGTTATCTGTGTGCTGGTAACGTGGACGTGTACAACAATCTAGAAAATTTCGATGTCGACGCTGAGGCGGGAATGCGGGGCATCTATCACCGCTACTGCATCGAGCGGGCTGCTGCGCACTCTGCCGATGTGTTCACCACTGTGAGCCATATTACTGCATTTGAGAGCGAGCACTTGCTGAAGCGAAAGCCAGACGGTGTTCTCCCCAATGGTCTCAATGTTGTCAAGTTCAATGCGATGCATGAGTTCCAGAATCTCCACGCTGAAAATAAGGCCAAGATTGGTGAGTTCGTTCGTGGCCACTTCTATGGCCACTACGACTTTGACTTGGACAACACACTGTACTTCTTCATTAGCGGACGCTATGAGTTCAGAAACAAGGGTGCTGATATGTACATTGAGGCACTGGCGCGCCTCAACCATCGGCTGAAGGAGAGCGGATCCAAAATGACCGTAGTTGCATTCATCATTATGCCAGCTCCAACCCACTCGTACACTGTCGAGACTTTAAAGGGCCAGACTGTAACCAAGGCCTTGGAGTCGACAGTGAATCTCCTTCAGCAAAAGATTGGCCAGAGATTGTTCGATTACTGCGCCCGTGCTCCGACGGACGACAACAGCCCTACTCTCCACACTCCGGACCTTGCCACTCTTCTTTCTCCTGCAGACAAGGTGTTGCTCAAGAGACGCATGTTTGCTCTCCGCCGTAACTCGCTTCCGCCCGTTGTCACTCACAACATGGTGGACGAAAACGACGTGATTTTGAGCCAGATCCGCCGCGTCCAGCTGTTTAACCATCCCAGCGACAGAGTCAAGATCATTTTCCACCCTGAGTTCATCAACGCGACTAATGCAGTTTTAGGAATGGACTACGACGACTTTGTACGTGGATGCCACTTGGGCGTGTTCCCGTCGTACTACGAACCTTGGGGCTACACTCCTGCGGAATGTACGGTGATGGGCGTGCCGTCAATCACGACGAATCTCAGTGGCTTTGGCTGCTATATGGAGGACCTGATTGAGCGCTCTAGCGACTATGGTATCTACATCGTCGACAGGCGCAACAAGGGTGTCGACGATAGCATCAACCAGCTCACGGATTATCTTGAGACGTTCACGAAGATGACGCGTCGCCAGCGTATCAATCAACGGAACCGCACTGAACGCTTGTCCGATTTGTTGGACTGGCGTAGAATGGGTCTTGAGTACATCAAGGCGCGTCAGCTCGCTCTGAGACGTGCGTATCCATCTGCATTTGAAGATGCCGACGAGGTGAACCCATTCGAGGACGTTGACCACATCAAACTCACGAGACCACTCTCTGCTCCAGGATCTCCCCTGGACGCTCGCACTGGTATGGGCGCAGTGACACCGGGCGATCTCGGGACTGTGCAAGAGCTCAGTGAGGGTCTCACCTCTGACGACTACCTTGGTTTCCGCCTTCCTGAGGAGGCACAGGCTGAGGATTAGACCTGAGGATTAAAACTGAGGCATGTATTCTATATAACAGATTATTTGATTCTGCATTTGATCTTGCAGGAATGTGGTGCGGCAGATTGTTTGAGACTGCAGATCATTGTGTATGCAGTAATTGACGGCTGTCGGGTCGGATTTTCGCTGCGCATCAATAACGATTGAGTTCACGGATCATATTTTCATAAATAAATTAAAGTAAATAAATAAGTTCATTGCATGCTCTGGGAAATAGCAGAACAGATATAAAACTGCTTGTAGGTTCCCCTTAATTCCTCGATAAAGCTCGCATCGACTGCCGAGGTCGATCGTTCCAGTGTCTGCGCTTTAGCTTCCGCCGTCTGCATTTGGAGCTTTGCCCGCTGTTCAATGCCCACAGGCGAATATGGCTGGATCGCCCTGACCATGGAGTCATGAGCCCCTTCCCACGCTTTGACAGCAACATCAAGGCGATCTTTTTCGGCTTTCCATGCGGAGCGGAGTTTTTCCAGATGCTGCTTCTGCTCTTCGAGAGCAGTTGCTTTCGAGATATTTTCGCTGGCAGCTTTCTTCTGCCGTTGGTAGTAATCTAGACCCTGTTCGCTGGACTCCCACGTTCCACGCAACAACGCCTTGTTGGAGGCCAATTCTTCAGGTGTTAGATCTTCACTGAGACCTAGTTTGGTCCATACGGCATCAAAGTCAGATGTTTCCGACATGATTTTGTGGAGGTATCGGCGCGGCACGAGTCCTGATAACGTTTGCTATCCCAGTCGAGCTGTCAAGAGGGTGTTGTGGGCGGCAATTCACCGCGGAAGATTCCGTTATCCTACGTCACAGTCACGTCTGTGTTCCAAATTGGGCCAGTCACTTAGGTAACTAACCCATAGAATGATGATGATAGCTGCCTTCAGGCTGTGAGAGGAAGGGAGGAAGGCAAGTGGATCGTTGCTGACAAGCACAACGCATTCCAGCACCGACTAGGCACGAATTCGAACCAGTTTTTCAGGTGATATAATGGATAAAACGGAAATTGAAAAAAGTCAAACAGTAAATCATACTTGTGTTCTTCTACTCGTGAAAGTCATATCTACATTCGTGTTGTGGTCATCCCGTGAGACGCTGTTGTATTCTGCATCTTCAGCCATTTTGAGGCATGTTGTTACCGTTGCTTCATAGCTGTCCCAAAGCTCGAGTCCCACCTTTTTTGGCCCGGATGGGACGTGACGTAACCCAATCGAGGCGCATGTCAACGGGACGACCTGCATCTTCTTGGCGGAGATCCCAACCCTAATACATATTGAGCCGTTCAAGCGAGCTAATGGCATGACGTCACCCAGTCATGATTATACCGACCAGTAAAATTCTTGCGATTAGCACGTCCCAGCGAAAAGTTTGCAACCCACGACCAGTTGCCCTAAGCCGTATGACCTCCGTATACTCCTCATCCACGCCAAATTTCTCGCCTCCGCCAAGATGGCAGCCAGAGTGCCCTTACCCCCCCAAACCCTCCGATCAAGCATGTGACTATCAAGACATGCATGCTTAAATCTAATATCTGAATAAGGGGTCGTATGGAGGTGGTATAAAAGTTGTTTAAAATGTATTTTACCTGTTCGAACGGCGTTTGTAGCGCGTCTGAGTGACGCACGGCAGCATCCAGCTGCCTCGCTGGCCAAGTTCTCGTCGACCTGGGCGACCTCAAGATATCCCAATTTTTTCTTTGTCCCAAAGTTGGATTCCATAATACATTATGGCCAGGGGTGGGTTTGGTGTGTTGTTTCGCGTTAGGCGTGGCAATTCACCTCAGTGTGGGCTGGTGGAAGCAGTTGGGACATTCAGGGCTTGCCTTATCTCGCACCACACCTGGCGCTGACCTTAACGTCCTGCCCTTGCCGCGTCCAATTCTCACAGCTTATGCACGCTTGGCATGGCGAGGACGCGAGATTCCACGGCCCGCATTTGGGACGAGAAAAAAAAAAGGAGCTTCGGGGGGTCCAGTCAGTTGGACTGGGACAATCTGATGCCGTGCGTGCGCCTCGTTTTCAGCGCTAAATTGATACACCTATATAAACCCATAACTCCTTCCCTCAAACAGCAGCCCAGAACACAGACTCGTTTTTTTTTCTTCACCCGCGTTTCTTGTTCGCTGCCCTCAGGCAAGCATTTACGTGCTAAACGTACGCCCGCGCTCACTCCGTCGCCAAAAGTCTGCTTTGTTACATTTCGAAAATGTCTGATCTTGGATACCACCAGAAGGATCTCGAGAAGGGTCTCGATGTCGATATTGACGCCGACTCTGTCTCGGCAAACTCCGACAAGCTCATCGAGTATGAGCCTCGCAAACAGGGTATTGTCGAGACTCTTATGCTGGCTTTTACCTCACTCGGCGCCATCTACGGTGATATTGGCACCTCGCCTCTTTATGTCCTGAACTCGATCAAGATCCCTCACAAGGTCGCGACCAAGGACGATATCTACGGCTGCGTGTCGCTCATCTTCTGGCTGTTCGTTATTTTGTGTGGCTTCAAGTATAGCTGGATTGTCCTCACTTATGGTCCTAACGACGGTGAGGGTGGCCAAGTTGCAATCTACGCAAAGATTGCTCGCCACCTTGGAATTGGACCAAAAGGTGTCAAGATCCCTGGTGCGCCACAGCAAAGCGACTTTGAGCTACTTAAGCGCACCGATACTTTGGCCAGTTCCAACGGGCACCACGAGAGGGGAAACTGGAAACGCAACCCCACTGTGCTTCGCGTCATGTCTTTCGTGACGCTGGGTCTCTGTTTCCTCGGATGCTCGCTGGTTATCTCTGACGGCTTGTTGACTCCCACCACCTCTGTTCTCAGCGCAGTAGGAGGCATCCAGGTCGCCAAGCCAAACTTCAGTCAGAACGCTGCTATTGGTGTCTCTGAGGTAGTTCTCATCTTCCTGTTTGCTATCCAGCAGTTTGGTTCGCACAAAGTCTCGTTCGCGTTTGCTCCGATCATGACCCTTTGGTTCATTGGTCTTGTCATCTGCGGTATCTACAACATTGCCAAGTATGATCCCCTCGTATGGAAGTCGCTTTCTCCCTACTACGCCATCCAGATCCTCAGGCAGTGCAACATCGACTCACTTGGTGGTGCCATGCTCGCCTTGACGGGAACTGAAGCTATGTTCGCCGACTTGGGCCACTTTGGTGCGCGCCCGACTCAGATTGGTATCACCTTCACGCTCATTTGCTTGCTTTTGACCTATCTCGGACAGGGAGCCTATCTCACGAAGCACCCTGAGAATATCGCCAGCGCGTTCTACCTATCCATTCCTGGCGGTCCTGGCAGTTGGTTCTACTGGATCATGTTTGTGCTGGCCATTCTCGCGTGCATCATTGCATCGCAGGCACTGATTCTTGGTGTGTTCAGTATCCTGTCTCAACTGATCAATCTTGATTGCTTCCCCAAACTCAAGATCGTGCGTACATCTGCTTCATACCGTGGCAAGGTCTACATCCCCTTGGCGAACTTCCTGCTCTTAGTCGGTGTCGTCGCTGCTACGGCTGCATTCAAGAACTCAAACAATGTCACTGCCGCCTATGGTTTCGGAATCTCGATTGATTTCGTTGTCACGTCTGCCCTCATGATCATTGCCATGGTTTTTGTCTTCAACTGGTGGTTCTGGATCCCCATGCTCTTCTGTGCCATCTTCGTCCCTCTTGAGCTTTGTCTTGTGATTGCCAACGCGAAGAAAGTCCCCCACGGTGCTTGGTTCCCTCTGATGATGTGCGGTTTGTTCGTGATCATTTTCATCTTCTGGCGCTACTGCCGGGATAAGACTGTGCGCAAGCAGATACAGACAAGAGTGCGGGTTACCTCGCTCTTCCCCTCGCTGTCCACTGTGGTCAACCTTGGTAGCCAGAGCTTGAGCGAGACCGCAGACGGTGATGTTGACAACGACGGCATTGACAGCAGCAACATGTCTCTTTCTGCCTACAAGAGTATCTCCAGCAGATATGGCGAAGTCGACTTCAGGACAACTCCGGGTGTGGCCATGATCTACTCAGATACGCCAGATCTCGACATCTCCTCCCCCAACACTGTTCCTGATGTCTACAGCAGAGTCGCCTACAACTTTGCCTCTATGCCGTCGATCGTCATTTTCTGCACCATGCGCTCCATGTCTATTCCCTATGTCTCGGAAGAGGACCGTATCCTAATTGGCAAAGTCAAGATTCCTGGCCACTACAAGTGTGTTCTTCGTTTCGGATTCATGGAAGAAATGAAGTCTACTCCCGCTCTCCAGGCTGACATCCTTCGTCATATCAAGGAGGCTCGCTATCTGTCGCAGACTGCCGTGAAGCCCGTGGAAATCCTCCATATCTTTGAGAAGACCCACATCCGCGCAAAGCTGCCAACCACGAGAGATGAGGGCAAGCTTCGCAGCTGGACACGGTGGCTGGGCTGGTATATTCGGAGCTTCGCCGTGGAACGCATCTACAGTCCTGTCAACTCCGTGTTTGAGAATAGCGATGACAAGGTTGAGGTTCCCAACCGCAATGGCGAAACCAACGATAAACTCTTCGTCGGTGGCGTCTTGCGTATATAGTCGATGCTTCATTTTGAACTGGAAGTGTCGTATATATCTATCGTAGAAATTCTTAGGTTTTAGTTTTGAAAATTTGTGAGCCATTAGACCCCACTAAGCAATAGCTGTTTATATTGTGGGGGCTAGGCTAGGTGATCATAATATGTTAATTTATCACCTTGCAGCTACCAAAACGCCTACAGTTCAGTAACTTCGACCAACGTGATATTCCAACTGCCCTAGACTTAGACGTGATATGCTGTCAACTCTCAGGGTGTATTGCGGTATGCAACTGTGTTCTGTATTAGTTCTTGAACATTCATTGCTATTGTGGTAATCAGTCGCCACGGTGATCAAAGTGACTCAATAACCCTCTTTTTCGGGCACTGCAGGATTACAGCTATGACCAGTCAATGGGTTAGGGTAGGGCACGGATCGGCGATATGGCTGCATTTCTGTGTTTAACAGCGTCTACTCTCGCGAAAGATAAATAGCGGTGATCCGCGAGAGTTTCGGGTCGTGTTTCAGACAGTATTACAGTGTTAAGTGACAAAAATGGAATCACGTTCCTGTTCAACAACGCCCTCCTCTACCGCTGGTATGGCTCAATCAAACAACAAACAGGATTCTGACAAGGTAGTCAAGAAAACGGAGCCTCGGTCTAGTGATTCATGCGATGAAATAGTCGATAGTGCTCGCAACGAGGATCCCAACTCTGACTCCAAGACGGACGTCGCTAATGACAACGGGGAAGACGACGGAGAGGATGACGGTGACTCCGACAGTGGTGAATATGTCCCTTTCGAGAGACTTTCAGAGGACCTGCAGGCGATATTGCTGTATCGGAAGGCTCTCGAAATTCTGAGTAGAGATCGAACATAAAATGTTGGAACTCCCGCGATTGAGAATGTGAGGACTCCATTATTTTTTGTCTGCCAGTCATGTCTGCGCAGCTCAGCAAGTTACATTTAGATAAGAGCCTATTTTAAGCGGTAGCAGTATGTATACAAACATCCCCGTTCCATTGATCGCCAGAAATCTTTTCTTGGGACGATTCCGAGGGGAGTAATATGTTTGAGAGCGTGTTACCTAGGAACAATACCCAAGTAACTATCCAAATTAGATGAAAACGCTAGTTTAGTTCCGGTTACCAGAGCCAAAGCCTGCGATCTCGTGATTCGAGATACCTGAGTGTCCCAACGTTATTCATCCGCCATGTGGAAGGAGGCTTCGTATATGCTGTAGCAGGCGTGACTCCGCACGAACACAAACATCATGTCCATTCCAGAGGGAGTTCTGCCCAAATGGATGCTGTTCATTTCAGCAGTCTCCTTGTTCAACAGTGCACAGTGTTATGCTGGAGACCTCAGGCTATCCAAACGGGTGTACAGCCAGAAACCTGAGCAGGTCACGCATCTCAGCAACCGCACGTTTGGAACTTGGACGGCCATGGTTGCCATTGTGCGATTCTATGCCGCATACCACTTGAACGATCCGACTGTGTACAATATTGCTCTGAGCACTTACCTTCTTGCTGGTTTCCACTTTATAACCGAGTGGCTCGTTTTCGGCACTGCCAAGCTCGGAAAAGGCTTAATCGGCCCGCTTGTCGTGGCCTCGTCGACTACGGCGTGGATGATCATCCAACGCGAGGCCTGGCTTGGCTATTGATTGCTTTTTTTTTTTCTTGGACGTAGACTAGTTCCAAATTGTAAAAGTTTGTAGATGAAGGTACATTATACATACCGGTTTTATAAATAATGCGGCTAGTGAGCGACAGCGTGTGCCAACGCCTTGTGGCCCCGAGCGATGATGCGTTGCCTATACAGTGTTTTCTGATGCACTCTTCGTGGTGGGATCCCGTTTGCGAAGCTCGGCCACAACATCGGGGCCAATGAGGCGCTCAAATCCGGACTTGTTCAGTCTCTCTAGTTTCAGTGGTGTCAATGCAGTGACGGTTGCTGCACGCGGATTGTCATTCATGAGGGCTAGCTCGCCAAAGTAGCTGCCGCTGCCTTGCGTGGTGAGGTGCTTGCCGTTTGCGGAGATGTCGACCGATCCCTCGTCAATAAGGTAAAAGTACTCGCCAGCGTCGCCCTCGTGGAAGATCTCCTGGCCAGTCTCGTAGCAGACAGGCTGGAGGGCGTCGGCAATTTTGAGTTGTGATTGCAGAGGCAGCGTGGAGAAAATCTCTACTTGGGAAAGTACCGCTCTGCTGTGCTCACGCTTGTCGCCACCTTTACTCTTCATGATCTGCTTGAACGTTGCCCGGTCAAGCAGCCAGAATGTGCAGTCGGAGGTCGTCTTGACTGATGCGGCACGGGGGGAATTATACAGCAAAGCGAGCTCGCCAAAGGCTGATCCGGGACCGCCGGTGCCCTCGAGCTTACCATTGACGTAGTACTCAACAGTGCCCTGTTGAATGATGTAGAAGTAGTCGCCTTCGTCGCCCTGCTGGATAACAGTGACGCCGGCACGCTCCGACTTGCATATTAAAGCGCCGAGAACAATGTTCAACGCGTTGTCGCCGAGATCGGCGAAGAATATTATACGACGAAGACTGTTGCGTAGTTGCGCAGCGCATGAAGGACCGACACACAGCTCATTGCTAGTCGGGTTGAACGCCTCTACCTCGGGATCATTGGGCAGAGGACATTCGGCTGACACGGATGCTCTCCGAGAGGGGTCAAAATGGAAAGGCAGGTTGTCGTCGTAAGATGCTGAGAGTGACGCGTGAGGACCAGCCGACGTCGAGCTGGACACGGTCTCTTTGCCCATGCAAAAGTTACCAAAAAGCGACATTGCGGGGGAACAGCTCACGGGTATCGGAAGGGAGGGAACAGAGGGGATAGGAAATAAACCTCAAGACAGGAAGAATCTGGGTGTTAATTGAACGCTAAACCCTTGGACGCAATGCCTACGAAGCTCTCGCGTAGTGGCGTTGAGGAAATTCTGCCGCTGGTGACGAAAGGCGGGGAGAAAAGTGAAGCGTGGTTTGGCGAAGAGGGAAAGGCCCCCCTTTTTCTAGTGGTAACGTCGATGCGTGAATAAGCCAACGGTGTTGCTGACTATACCCTAGCCGGATTCCCCATCGGCTTGGCGATTGACTAAGCGCATTTTCGATTCGTATCCGTGATTCCTCTTAGATCAGGGCCATGAGAAATCGCGCAATTGTTCTGACGGCTCCAATAGCCCATAAGCAGGACCCGGTGCCTGCGGCCCGCGACCACCCTCCTATTATCGTAAGCTCGTGACTGTCGGAGGTCCTCTTCCAATGAGGCTCAAATTCAAGCGGAGGGCCGGGCGGGAGATAGGACGTGGTCGATGCAATTCTAAATTAACTATCAACATGCAATGATTAAATTTGCTCACTGCATATTCTGACGCTTGAACGTTATAGATGTCACCTCGGACATGGGTTCGCATGCAGAAAATTATTCGCATAGCCTTTAGCCAGATACCGCGGACCGCAGAATTTTTTTTTTTTTTTTCCTCTAATTCTCGCAGAGGTATGCAAACCAAACCCGTGCCCTGCTCTCCAATGAACATCCTCAAAGGAAGATTACGCATCCAATAAGGGGGCTGAAAGAGCATGGGGCAAAGACGGCCGATGGTGCATGCCAGTCAAGCTGAAGCTTGGGGCCGTTGCATAGCACCTGCCTAAACGGTCAGGCGACACCAGGGCCCTTGCTTATTCCTCTAGCTGTCAACGAAATTGCGGCACGCCAATGACTGCGCCTGAAGGCGTACCAACCTTCGAAAACTACTCCGGTAGCGGCGATAAGATCGCCGCGTATCTGCCGGAATGATTCCTCGGCTAAGTAAAAGGTTGCTAATTCGTTACCGTGACGCAATGCAGACATCTCGCATTTGCCCATGTAACCCGAGAAAGCGCAGAAACTACCACTGACCACGATATTCTACTCTACTAATTGTGCATGAGCGTCTTTTTTTTTTTTTTTGTGGTTTCTGTTCCTTCTCCTCACCGAGCGTATTTGACATGCAAGGCACGTCAGGGCAAGTTCCTGTTGCCGCTTCTAGACGCCCAGGAACATTAATAATGACGCACGGGAGTTTTGGCTGGGTATGCTCGGAATTACGACGGTCGTCGGAAACCCAAACAGTCTCCATGCAAGATACAACGGCTTTCCGAGCCACCCATGATCCTTGCTCCATGTTTTTTAACGAGACTAGCGAGCCGAAGAACGTTGTACGCTAAACATACGACCTTAGTATCGCCACAATAAATAAAAGTTTTCCATGTCATATGTCAGTTTGCTGTCATGAAAACGACGCACAGCCCCTTTTTCGCTCGGTTAAAGGTACATGAGCGGCTAATCGCCGCCGACATCTAGCCGAAAGTTATTATTCAAGCTTGGTCAATGCACTTCATACGCTGGCAGCGAGCTAAATGTGCTGGGCATCCAAGATAAACAATTGTGGGCGAATGCAAAAATTAGGGTATTCAGTTTCTCTATTATGAACGAATTGACTCGCTAGTGGCGATTAAAGTCTCCAATTGTTTGCGGTTTTTAATGAGCAACTGATACACGTTAGGCTGGGCCATTCCCGTTAGCAGGATGACGTATTCGCGGTTGTCTTTCGTATGCATTGGGCCTTCCCTCTCTCCGCCTACGGTGTTTCCGCCGAGTTCCATGACTATGGCTATGGCTATGTTCACATGTGCATTCGTCCGCAGCGTCTCCACGTGACCCATTAGCACCACTGGCCTCAGAGTCACTGGAGGAGGATGAGCTGCTGGAGGAAGACGACGAGTCGGAGGAGTACTCTTCCTCCTCCGACTCCAATTCGTCAGGAGGGTGGTATATACAGCAAATCTTGGACTTTTTTCGTCCCATGTTCTCATTATCGATTGTTTCCTCGCTCCAGGTTACGTGATTGCGCTGCTGCGGCTCGGACTCATCGCCGACCAGGCGAAGACGGGGCTGCTCTGGAACTATAACCTCTGTACGCGAGGCCACAGTGTCTTCAGCTGTCTGCATCCTTAGAGGCGGTGGCGCCATGACAATTGTGTAGTGGGGCTATGAAGAGAGCCTGTGTAGCTCGCTCCCTAAGCCCCTGGTATTAGTAACCTCTCTGATGCTATAGCTGAAGATCCCTAGCTCTGGAGAGTACATGTGATAAATATAACAACAAGATGTTCTCTATAAAGAGTACAGCTATTCTAAATCAACGCGAGTAATGTTTGGCAATAACAAACGGAAGAACCTTCCAGGAAAAGTCTCAGTTAATTTGGGTAGATTTACAAAGCGTATCGATTGATACAAAAAATAATTAGGGCAATAAAAAAATAAAGTGGAATCAGCTCAGTTTGGTACTCTCCATCATGAATTCCTCGAAACTCAGCGTCACATAGCCATCGCGATCAACATCGTAACGTTTGAATATGTCTGTAATGCTCTTTATGTTGATGCAGGTCTGCACAAACATATCGAATGACATCTCGGGAAGACCATTGCGAGGACTCAACCTTGATCCGGCTTTGAACATAAACTCAACGCTGTTAGCACTGAGCGTATATCCAAACGCTTTGAGGGCGGTGCTGAATTCTTCAAGGGTGATGCACTCGCTGCCATCAGCATCGAATCTGTCGAAAATGTTTCTCCACTCGTGCAAGTACTTCCACAACTGGCCAAACTCGGCAAAATAAATTGCACCATCTCCGTCCCGATCAAACATCCGAATCATTAGCCGCACTGTGCGAGTGTCAAATGGCGAATAGTCCCCATTGACCAGTGCCTTGGACAATTCTCGTTCCGTTAGGTATCCCAGTTTTTGTCTGTCGACATCATCGAACAATGCCCGAAGATTCGGAACCTTATTAGCGTCCTTCACCTTTCGTCGTTCCGGTTGAGTCTTCGTAGGACTTGGTCCCTGGGGAATTGGTTCCTGCACTGGTCGTCGGTTCACTCGATGTTCAGGAGCGGGTTGGTTGGGGTTGCTGGCTGGTCTCTGTGGATAGTGAGACTGGTAGTTTTGATCCACAGGCTGCACATAAGTAGATTGTGTCTGGGGTTGTTGCTGAGCCTGTTGGTTGTATCGCATTTGATGCTGCTGCTGTGGCGGCACTTGTTGATGAGGAGCTTGTGGACGAAATTGTTGCGGCGGCGGAGGAGCCTGACGTTGGTGATGCTGTCCTAGCGATCCCTGTGACGATTGTGCGGCTTGGGATTGGTACACATTTGGGTCGTACGGCTGTGGACTCGAGAATCCCATACTATGACTCTGCTGTTGGCCAAGATATTGGAACTGTGGCGCTTGGGCCGGTTTCGCTGGCTGCGGAGCGGGTGGAGCGGGTCTCGTATACCCATTATAATTCTGTTGAGAATGTCCCGAGTGTTGGGCAGGAATACCACTTCCGTCAGAAGCGTTCCGATATCGCTGCTGGGGAGGAGGAGGTATGTCTCCTAGCGACCCATATGCAGGTGAGGAGGCAGGCATCGTCTGTTTCCGTTTATTTCCAAACGCCTCCGAGGGCGTAGGGAACCTCGCCAGATCGTCTTTCATCGCTCGTACGGTTCGCTCCTACCCTAGACGTGGATTGACAACTCGTCCCTACGCTTGCACATAACTACGCTCTTCTCAGCTAAGCTTCGAAGCCCAGACTGCTAAGCTGGGCAATTCCAACTCAGCTTCGGTTGTGGTGGTGACATCAAGTCGCACTACTCCAACCAGACTATCGACGTGTAATTTTAATATAAATAAATCCAAAAAAACAAAACCAAAATCAAAACCAAAACCTCTCCACTCTATATTTATAGTAGTGCTCTTATCGTGCCACTGCCCCTGGAACGTGTGTGTAATCATCCTACGCCTCTTGGCTGACTTAGTGAGCACATCACGAAAGCTTGGGGTTGGAACCACACATAGCACAATGGCGTCGTCCTCGGCAGCTGGCTTTGATCGCCACATTACGGTTTTCTCGCCCGAAGGACGCCTGTACCAGATCGAGTATGCATTCAAGGCTATCAAGTCTACCAACATAACCAGCCTGGGCCTCAAGGGCAAGGACAGCGCCGTGATTGTGTCGCAAAAGAAGGTGGGCGACAAGCTCCTCGAGGCGGATACGGTTACCTACATGTTTAATCTGAGCAAGAAGCTTGGCTGCATAATGAATGGCCCGATTGGCGATTCCACTGCCCTCGTGACGAGAGCCCGCGCAGACGCGTTGGACTTTCGCCACAAACATGGCTACGACATGCCTTGCGATGCGTTGGCCAAACGTGTTGCGAACGTCAACCAGCTCTACACACAGCGTGCGTACATGCGTACACGAGGTGCAGCAATGACGATCATTGGCGTCGATGACGAAAAGGGACCGCTCTTGTACAAGGTGGATCCTGCCGGCTACTTTACCGGGTTCAAGGCCACTGCCACCGGCCCGAAGCAGCAGGAGGCGATGGTCTACCTCGAGAAGAAGCTCAAGAACAAGGAGTACGCAGAAGGAGACTGGAAGTCTGTGGTTGAGCAGGCTATCATTGCGTTGTCGGATGTTGTCGCGGTGGACTTCCGCAAAAACGATCTGGAAGTGGGCGTCTGCGGGCCAGACGGCATTTTCCGCAAGCTTACCGCCGACGATATAGAGGAGCGCCTCGTGTCGATCGCGGAGCAGGACTAGCGCGAAGACCGCGACGGAATTGAGGCGCTACCTCGCTGCGGAGCTGTTTCGGCCACTCCACAAGCATCTGGTAGAACCAGGCGGCAGTGTCGAGGGTGCTTTCAATGAGAGGCTGCAAGATTGGCATTTGAAAAAGTTGGTAGGATTGTTGATGGGTATTTCGCCGAGTTTGTGGAAATCCGGGGTCCAAACACATGCTACAGCATGGTCCTGCACCCTCGTTTCTGCTCCCATGTCATCCAGGGTTAGGGCCAGCCTCATGCAATGCCAGATACTGGCCAGAGCTATTGCGCTGTCCCGGGCTACCACGAACGCATTTGACTGTGTTTTTATTATACTCAAGCGCAATTGATGGTTGTGATCACTTTTAGGTATTTTGTTCCGCAAATTTCGCGATCGTTGGTGACCATATCGCTTGCCGAAAAGTAATGCACTTTTCGGGAGGGATCGCCATCGTGATTATGATCGCCATCTATATAATCTTAGTATTCCGACAACCCGAAATCTTCTTCACGACCTACGAGCAATAAAAAAGGAACAATGCCTAAATTGCCTGCGACGGCAGCCACGGGCCAAAAGTCTCAATTGAAGCCATACCAACGCGAGCCTCACAGCCGATCAGGTGCTGCCTTCGGCACCGGCAACGACCAGTGTG
Source organism: Wickerhamiella dianesei (assembly GCA_022577725.1). Lineage (NCBI taxonomy): Eukaryota > Fungi > Ascomycota > Dipodascomycetes > Dipodascales > Trichomonascaceae > Wickerhamiella > Wickerhamiella dianesei. The sequence continues at coordinate 11,357 of JAKIRV010000012.1, read as the reverse complement.
GTCGTTCTCGTGGTTTTTACGGTACTGAGACGGAAGCGTTGTTCGACTCCTGGAGCGCCCAGACTGCTGTGGACGATATTGACGCGATGGTCTCTCCCTTGGTGATGCACGAAGACTTTGCACTGACGGACATGCCTACTCTCGGTTCCTACGTCAAGCCCGAATACTCCCCTCGACGCAATTCGTTTACTCTGTTTGACAACTTGGATTCCCACAGCCAGCTGCTCTCGCCGCCGATCCCTAGTCCGGAGCTGAAATCCCTCGGCAATCTCAGCGATTGCGTAGATCCTGCTCTCAAAGTCGCCGAGGAGATCATTAACCACTCCAGAAATGCTAATAGGGATCACGCTGATTTCATCCCCATCAAGGTCGAGGAAACAAGTCTCTTCCTTGAGCCACTCCCCCAACCTGTTCCCGCTGCCCTCGACATCTCGATCAGATTCGACGAGAACTCTCCGAACTTTTCCGACTTCCTCGAGTCGTACTGCATGGAGGATGAGCGGTTGATGCCGGATGGGATTCCTGGCCCATCGGCGGCAGAGTTAATTGGCGAGACTATGCTGCCTTCTCCTCCACTCGATGCGAGCCCGTTGATCAGTACAACACGCGATGATTCCTTTTCGCCTGATGCTCTGTTGAACCTGTCCAGGGACGATCTGTCTGCTTTTCTTCCCGAGGTTGACCCTTCCCTGGTCGCTCTCGAGCTTGACAATAGTTCGGTACTAGCGACGATCCCGCGGATCTCTCGTATGGCTTCGGGCCTTCCCCACAATCCTGAGCCCACTCTCAAGGCATCCAGCACGAGAACGAGCCCCGTTGTGCCTCCACGCTCGACCAGTGTTGTACAGAAAAGCATATCTGTGGATAAGCTGGTAAGGGATTCGCACCACGAGTCCTTCTCGAGCTACAGACCACTCGTGGCCACGCAGGACATTGTGGAAGCGATTCACGAGGCTCTTCGAGTCCCCGAAATTGGAGACAAGAACTCGATTCTCAGCAACCGCAACTCATGTACTGACAGAATCTCCCTCGAGCGCCTGGAAAATTTACATGCAGCGCGTCGGATGCACTTGAGCGGCACCTCTAGTCTGCGTTACCCTCTCCATGCGAATGAGATCCTCGACCAATGCACTTCTCTCGTGAAGTCGACTCTCTCATCTCTTGAGGACGTCAAAGCCCGAAAGTACCTCAGTGTTGTCGATTCCCGCTGCATTTTTGGCCTGGATGCTATCAAACGCTGTGGCATCATGGAACAGTATGCTCCTACCGACGACATGGTCCCGCATCCCGATCTTGCCAGGCTCAGTGTCGAATGGATGTGCAACAGATCAACTGCCGACCGGCCCTTCCGCATCCGCAATGAGAACGGTCTGTTCACTATTGATGACCTTGAGAGAGCTGTCAAGCTCTTGAGCTCGCGACCGCCTCGTCGTATCAACATGTGGGCGGCTCCTCAGCTGTTCGACTCTGACGGGTTGGGCGCCATTTCTGGCGCCAATGGCAGGACCCTCGCTCTTGGCGACTGCGTGCAACCGACGAAGCTTCCCGACCGTGGTGGTCAAATGTTCATGTGGAGAGATGAGCAGCGTATTCCTTCGCGCACTCTGCGTCAAATCCGAGCTCCACCGCCTCCAGCCGTTACTCAGGACGGCTACAAGGTGTTCAACGTGGGACGAGAGTACATTGACATGGAATCGGCACCCAAGTCTCTCTATAAGCCGACTTTTGTCGCTGGCAAGGGCTCTAGCAAACAGGGCTGGTGTGAGCATTGTCCCAAGGGTGGCTTTTTCAAGCTCAAGAACAGTGGCTATCTCTACCACAAAAACCATGAGCACGGCATTTTTGCAAACGACAGTGTGTTTGAAGATCCCCTGATGATCCGTCGCCGCGACTCTCGCGATCTCAAGTGGGAGGGTCTGTGTGGCATCTGCTACCGCTGGGTCGACATCGACCATCGTCTCGAGGATCGCTGGGGAACATGGTTCCGTCACTACAACGGCTGCTCAAAGGAGTACGATGATCTCAAGGCCGCGATTCTCCGTACTGGAGCTCCCGTCAAGTTCATTGAACTCGAATATAACCCGTACATCCGTGGCAGCAACTAAAAACCACAAAGATGGTGGCCAGACTTTTGACATAAAAAAAATAGTTAGTTTAACTAAAGCAATTTTCTCCACATTTCGCCCTCGACAGGCTCGCCAAGCTGCGTATGCACTTCTCGCGAAACAATGGTGAAACCGTTCCGAGCGTAAATGCGTCTTGCACCCTCGAGAACTGACTGTGTCCAGAGCTCCACAGCCTTAAATTGCTTCTCCCTACAAAAGTCAATGACCTTGGTGACCAGAGATTCGCCAATGCCCCGCTTGCGGGCAAACGGTTCGACGTGGAGAAGGCGAAGTCGCGCAACGTCGTTGCCCTCGTCGGTTACAATGATTCCTCCAGCAAGCACGTGTCCTTCAACTTCAGCCACAAAGCACTGCTGTCTTCCGCCTGGTTTGTAGGTGGATAAAAAGTCCGAAACGTACTTTCCAGCAATGGCCTCGATAGGAACACCCCATCCGTGGGATGCCTCGTATAGCTTCGCCTGGCGCATCACAATCCAGCTAGCTTCTCCAATGCGGAACGGCCTGATTTCACACTTCTGCAGCTGCGATGACGGTGCGAGTAGAACTCGAGCTCTGGTGAGTGCTTCGAGGAGGTCATCCTTTTCAACGTCACTCAAATCGGCCAAGCTGTCGATCACAACTTCACGCTGACGCTTGTCTTGCACTTCGAATACTTTGCGACCAGCATCAGTGAGCTCAAGAGACCGGAAACGACCATCAGAATCTTCCTTCTTCTGCGTTAACCAGCCGCGTTCAGAGAATCGCGCAAGTACGCGGCTCAGGTACCCTTTGTTCAGATTCAGATGGTTTGCAATACTGCTGGCATTGATAGGACCACCAAAGTTAGCGATCTCGAACAGGATGCGTGTCTCAGGAAGAGAGATGTCGTTTCCAAGGAACTTGTCATCGATAGCACCAACGTGATGAGTGAAAAAGCGATTGAATACCCGTATGCTTTCAACAACCTCCTTTTCTTGACTCATTTTCGGTTCGCGGGGTGGCAAAAGAGTGGGGCAAACGATAGTTTACTAAGGCAACTATCTTATCTTGAAATTGCAAACCCTTGCCCTTGGCGCTTTGGGCGCGCGTCTATCGCCGTTCCGAATGATAATAAATGTGTTAAATGAAAATGGTTATTGCGACGAGGCATGCTCGTCGAGCCAGCGCTGGAAAAGAACTTCCTCTACCGCATTGAATGGAGGATGCTTTTCCTCCTGCGGGACTCTGACCTCGTTCCTCTCGAGAGCGATCTTTCCGACTTTGCGAACAATGTATTGTTCTGCGGCCACGGTTGGAGGGTCTGACGCAAGCATGGCTGCAACCTCTCGAAGGCCAGGATCCTTGAATTTGCGAGCTGCATGGTCAATCACGCGAACAAGGCTGCTATACCGCTGGATTCCATTGGATCTGAGTGTGAGAGTGTCTGTGTCGGCGTACGACTCTTGATGTCGTTTGGACATTGTTCGTGAGGTCTTTGATGTTGCCGATGTGATGTCGGATGCAATGGTTTTGGTTGACGTAGATGCAGATAGGGGTGGGGAGGGAGTAGGGATGGGAGAGTCAACCGCCAAACTCTCGTTCGGCTGTCCTGAGATGGTCATATCGGCCACAAGACCCTTAGGCGGGTTTTGAAGAATCTGGTCCAAAGAAGCGTGCGACGTTGGCCGAATGGTCCCGTCGAAATCCCAATCATCGACTTGTTCATCTTCCAACGGCGGGGTTGTGGTGACTGTTCCGATCGCACTGGCAGGAACGCTCATGGGTGCATCCCAGTCGTCATCGTCACCGAGACCATCACCCAACAGGGTGCTGGTTCCGCTGCTCATGGAGGTATCTCGAGAGTGCGGCTTTGTCTCAGCTGCCGGTTGGGATGCGGCAGATGTGAGTAACTGGCGCTTGTGGACGATTTTGACCAGATCGAATCTCGTAGCCTTTCGAAGGAATGGTGATGCACGTAGCTGTTTGATGGTAGCTCTTGAGTCTGGGTCCTTTTGCAGACAGCTGCTCACGAATTGCCGGAACTCGGGAGAGAAACGATCATCGAGACGAGGTGGTTCTTCGCGAGGAATCGCAAACAGTGCCTTCATTGGAGGGATGTGAGATAACGGTGGAGCACCGTTGGCGAGTTCCATAGCTGTGATACCCAATGACCATACATCGGCAGGGAAACTGTATGCCTTCTGGTCAATGACTTCTGGCGCCATCCAAAACGGGGTCCCAACAAATGTATTTCGACGGGAAACATTGTTCGAGAGCTGGGCTGCCACGCCAAAGTCGGCGATCTTAACTGCACCATCCTCAGCCACAAGGATGTTGGCCGCTTTTATATCTCGATGTATTTTGCCTGTAGTATGCAAATAGGCAAGGCCAGCAAGCAGCTCCGACATAATTTCTGCCACAGCAGATTCTGGTAGTGGTCCAAGTTCTTTGATAAGATCAAGACACGAGCCTCCACCTAAAAACTCCATCACAATCCATAGCTCATACTCGTGTACAAAGCACCCATAGTATCGAGTAATATGATCATCGTTACACCCAGCAAGAATGGCAATTTCTTTCTGGATCTCATCGATCTCATCATCGCTATTCTCCATGTCAATCCGTTTAATGGCGCATACTGCACCTGTTGCACGGTATATGGCTTTGTACACAGCTCCGAATGAGCCTGTCCCTAGTTTTTCCAGAACTTTGAATTGCGAAGCATCAAGATGGTCTTTTGACCGAGTCCTCAGAGACTCTTTGGATGGTCGACTCACTCGAGACATTCGCAAATGGGGGGCTGGTCAACCTACCAACGCGAGAATAATAATGTCTTTGTTTACTCACAAAGCTTGGAGACGGGAATTGGATGATGATGGGAGAGAATTGGGAGAACTTGAGATTAGCGGAATCACCACCACCACCTCCTCCACCGAATCAGCTTAAGTGGATATTATGCGTTTGGGGTTTTATCAGTGTTCCCTAAAATTTCAACTCGATAGCTGAGCTCTGCCCATACATGCGGGCATCGCGAGCGCTATTAGGCTGGAAAAAAGTCTGGCCCGGTCTGGAACAACAAAGCAGACAAGCTCGTCCAGCGTCGGCATCAAAATGGAAGAACCTCTGGGGCCTCGGGGCCAATGGCAAGGCACCACGCATGCTAATCCCATCGAGCAATGTCTCCAATGGACAGGGCAGCGCAATTGATAGCATCAATGGCACCACACAAAAGCCCGATGCATTGACTGAGCTGGAGATGAACCTAATTTTGAACAAGACGCTCAACAGGGCGCCGACGAATACTCTCAAATGTACGCTACTTGATAAGACTGGGCACGTTGTGTTTGCGAATCGCGACTATAAACGGAGCGATCTAGTTGCCAAGGAGGGATTGCTTCCTCGTGATTTGAGGAAGCTCGACGTTTCGACGCACAACATTGTTCCGGCGATTTTAGTGCGAGAGAATTCAATTTTGGTGAACTTGTTGCACCACCGAGCACTTATAAAGGCCGATTCTGTTCTGTTGTTTGATAGCGTCGGCGGTGGAGTCGACGGAGCCGGAGCGTCTCTAGCTTCGACCCAGCAGCAGAGCATATTCATGTATGATCTTCAACACAAACTCCAGACGCCATCAAGCGCACCCTATGAGCAACGAGCGCTCGAGGCAATTCTCGTCAGTGTGATTACGACTTTAGACGCTGAACTCAAAGTGCACGAGCTCATGGTCGGAGGAATATTGAACGATCTTGAACGCGAACTGTCTCGAGAACAGCTGCGGTTTCTTCTTGTCCAATCCAAGCAACTATCAGCCTTCTTGCAAAAGGCCACACTTATCCGAAATGCTTTGGAAGAATTGATCGGAAGCGACAAGGATATGTGTGCGCTCTATCTCACTGCCAAGGCTGACGGCAAGCCGTTGAACGAGGATGATGATCACAGTGACGTCGAGGTGATGTTGGAGTCGTACTTTGGCCAATGCGACGAAATTGTACAGAACACCGAGAACCTGGTTTCGAACATTCGATCAACTGAGGAAATCATCAACATCTTACTTGACTCCAACCGGAACTCCCTCATGCTGCTTGAGCTCCGGTTCCAAATAGGCATGCTTGCCCTCACATGTGGATCTGCCATTGCTGGTCTCTACGGCATGAACCTGAAAAACTTTATCGAAGACTCGCGATGGGGATTTGTGGCTGTTTCGACGTTTGCAGCCGGAGTATCAGCGCTGGCGCTGATAGTCTCTCTGCGACGCCTAGCCCACATCAAGCGACTGCACATATCTGAGCGTCCCCGAGCTTTGCCCGACCGACTGCAATAGGCTAATATTTATACCATAAACTTATTTTTCTTCCTGGACAGGCAAGGCAAAATACAGATTTTCATTTTTATCGTTTCTGAATACAGTTCTTTTTTTAACGAGGTCCAAGCTTCTGCAATGCTCTGGTACCCGACTCTTCCCACTCCTGTTTCGAGATCCACAGGTGGTCCTTGTCGGACATGACATTCGCCAGCACTGCTCCTCCAAGGAACACCATGTGTCTTCGGCGTGGAGGATCGTCAATTCGGAGCTTGAAGTTGTTCAACCGCGTCGGGTCATTGTGCAGAACCTGGGCCAGCCACAGCTGCTTAATTTCCTTCTCAAGACGCGACGGCAGTCCCGGGTACATGGAGGTACCACCAGAAAGCACAATTGCATTGTATAGGTCGGTTCGGACATCGATAGGTGCCGACTGGATAGTGCCGAACACTGCCTCAGCGAGACCAGGAGCTTCGCTGTCCACGAGGTAAGGCTGGAACAGACACTCTGGCGCAAGGTACCGTTCGGGACCCAGACTGATGACGCGTCCATCAGGAAGTTCATACTTCTCCATGAGCACGGTGGTTTCCTCTGTCAAGCGACGGTCGAGATCGAGGTCGTAACTGCAGTAGCAGAACTTCTCCTTGATCTGGCGCACCGTCTCAAAGTCGGCACTGCGGTTGAATGCATATCCCCGGCGCAGCAACAGGTTGATGAGTTGTCTCGTGATATCGCGGCCAGCAATATTGATACGCTTCGTGAGATGGTTGAGCACAACTGACTCGTACACAGGTACAATGTGGGTCACGCCATCGCCGCTATCGACAACCACACCAGAACTGAGACCCTGGGCGTAGAGGGCGAGGACGGCCTGAATGGCGACATAACTGTATCCAAAGCCGTACTTTTCAAACATCACCTGGCACATGCGTTCGCGGTTGGCCACCGGATTGAGTGGAGCCTCCGTGAGCAGCAGTTTCCGGTCTGCATAGTCGGTAATCTTCATCTTTTCCTGGAAACAGTAGTCCCACAGGTGCTCCATGTCCTCCCAATTGCGCACAATGCCATTCTCCATTGGGTACGAGATCTGGAGTGCGGACCTGACCTTACTGGCTTCCTCGCCGCACATGATATCCTGGAGTTCGAGCCCCGCTGTCTGGCGCTCCTCAGCTCGGAGGATGGGACGTCCCACAATGGACGGGAACGTGTAGTCGGGGAAGTTCGTGCCGGCCCGGCCGATTTTGACGAATCCCGTTCCCTGGTCTAGGACAATCGGCTCCATCTTGTGTTGAATTCGGGAACCACTAACGACGGCACAATACACAAACGCTCAGCCCGTATTGTGTGGCTGCTTAGGTGATTGGATCGGCGACCAACTGCTGCTGGCTCAGCCAAGCGTTGTGGAGGCTGGTGTTTGTACAGGCTGAGGGCGAAAGCTGCGTAACCCGCGTTATAGCTCGTTACCACAACTTGTGCGTTTGGTCTTATCGGCGAAACCAATGCTCCAAAAACCTAACCACATGGGCTGACAATCTCTCGATATTTAATTCACACGAGTAGGTGCTCAAAAGATCAGTTAGCCGCCAACCTCCAGAGATGGTTGAAATCGTGGACCTCACTGCTGCGCAACTCTCCGAGGCAATCCACGCCAAGGAGGTGTCATGCGTGCAGGTTATGGAGGCGTATCTCGATAGGATCGCAAAGTATAACCCCGCTGTGAATGCAATTGTCGCCCTTCAGGACCGCGAACAGCTTCTGAAGCAGGCTAGTGAATGTGACGTCGAGCTCTCCGAGGGCAACTCCCGAGGATGGATGCACGGATTCCCCATAGCTGTAAAGGACATGGCCACCGTCAGGGGTCTTCCGACGTCGTATGGGTCACCGTTCTTGGCGCACTACATTCCAAAGGAGGACTCGTTCATGGTTGCGAGAATGAGGGCCAGTGGTGCAATCTTCATTGGCCGTACAAATGTGCCAGAGTTTGGGCTTGGATCGCACACGTACAACTCGTTGTATGGAACCACGTCCAACGCGTACAACCATGACCTGTCGGCAGGAGGTAGCTCAGGCGGCGCGTCCGTGGCCCTTGCACTGAAAATGGTGCCGGTTGCGGATGGAAGCGACATGATGGGATCGCTGCGGAACCCGTCGGCATGGAACAATGTCTATGGCTTCCGACCCTCCGCGGGAGTGGTTCCTTTGCGGAGCCCAGACAGCTATTTTAATGGAGATCTGCCTACTGAGGGACCCATGGCAAGAAATGCTCATGATTTGAGTCTGCTTTTCGAAGTCATGTCTGGTTACGATGTTCGCGTTCCGACATCGGTCGAAGCTTTCCCGCTTCCCACCGGTTACAATGAAGCTCCCGTCAAGATTGGGTGGCTAGGCGACTTGGATGGCTACTTGACTATGGACAGGGATCTTCTCGAGGGTTTGGAACACGCTGTGAACAAAATGCCTCAAGCGGCTGGGGTAGCGGTTGAACGTGTAAATCTCTCGGACCCTAACCTCAAGATTCTCCTTGCAGATGTGTGGACGGCGTGGGTGACGCTTCGTTCGGCTGCAGTACTCCAAATCAGCGACGGGGTTCCGCTTCAGGAAAAGCAAAAACTTCAGTTCAAGCCCGAATTTCTGTGGGAAATGATGACGGGTCTGAGCAAGACAGTGCGGGACATCAACAACGCCAACACGGCACGGAGCAAGTTGTACACGCAGTTTGGCGAGTTTTTCAACGAGTACGATTTCCTTGTGCTGCCATCGACGCAATTGTTCCCGTTCCCGAAGGAACAGCATTGGCCAGAGACAATTGCTGGCAAGAAAATGGACACCTACCACCGGTGGATGGAGGTGACCATCTACGCGAGTCTTGTTGGACTCCCCGCAGCGACAATCCCTGTAGGCTTCAAGAACGGGTTGTCAATGGGAGTGCAGATCATTGCGCCGCGTCTGCACGATCGTCGCGTGCTCTCGATCCTTGAGCGACTCGAGCCGGTATTTGCCGAAGCCCGAACCCAATCGCCATCCTACTAAATCATTCGTTCTAGAAATAAAATAACTTGAACTAGAATATCCTGAACTAAATTATTCTGGATTTCTGTACCTGGGTGGACACTGGCCAATCACAAAGCTGACCCTTCGCGGCACGTGAGCTGAATCATCCTCCGCTAAATTCTCCAGAGCACTGGGCCAAAGGACGTTCTCGGGGGGAGGTTAAAACCTATCACGGCATCGTCATCACATCATCACATCGATATTTGTGTTGGTTTGAAACTTTCTACCACAACCCAAAAATGCTGCCTTTGATCCGCCGTCAGGCTCAGCGCCAGGCTGTCCGCTCCTACGCCTCGGCCGCCGGCTCCGCCGGTAACGCATACACTCAGTGGCTTGCCAAGGGCCAGAGCGCTGTGCAGAACGTCGTCTACTACACCAAGGTTGCCGGAGAGCTCGCCAAGTACGTGTGGCTCAAGGAGGGTCTCAGCCCACCCACCGTCCAGCAGGTCCAGCACACTTTCACCACAGATGCCAAGGCGCTCCTCGACAAGGCCCTGAAATCTGCCCGCAAGCCTGCCGAGGTTGTTGAGACCGTGCGTGGCTGGTCCAAGAACGATTACATTGTTGGCGGAGCCGCTGTTATCCAGATTCTGGGTATCTTCGCCCTTGGCGAGATAATTGGCCGCCGTCACATCTACGGTTACAAGACTTATGAGCACCACCACCACGACTTGCTCTAAGCATAAAAACAGAGGATCTCTCTCGTAAAATCTTATAGCACAGATACATTTATTTTCCGTCTGCCTTTATGTGGTGTGTTGTTTATCTACCCCACAATGGACAGATCGTTCCCACCATCAATCATACGACTTGATGTCTCCGTTCTTCGCTTCACTAATGAAATTGTTCTAGGTCCTACTGATACTTAGTCCCACTTGGTCGGGTCCCACTGGGCAGCAGTAACATAGTACGACTCAGGGTCGCCCAATGCAGCAAAGTCCTCGGGAGACAGCTCAAAGTCGTAGACGTCAAGGTTCTCCTTCTGGCGCTCAGTGCTCACTGTCTTTGGAAGAGGCACAAATCCAGCCTGAAGCGACCACCTCAACAGAATCTGCGCCTTTGTCTTGTGGTACTTGTTCGCCAAACTGACAAGTTCGGGGTCCTCGAGACGTTTACCACGAGTCAACGGCGAGTAGGCCTCGACAATGATGTTGTGTTTGCGGCTGAAGTCGACAATGTCACGGTGCTGGAGCCAAGGGTTGAGCTCAATTTGGTTAACTGATGGCAGTTCAACCTTGGCATCCACAAGCTCCTCGAGGTGCTTAACACCGTAGTTGGAGACACCAACCTCCTTCGTCAGACCCTTCTTCTTTGCCTTGAGAAGCTCATTGTACACGGCAAGACGATGGGCGGGACCGTTGCGGAGTGGCGAGTGGATCAGGAACAGATCAATGTACTCGAGCTGCTTGACCTTGTCGAACGACTCCTGGATCTTGCGGGCAGCCTCCTCTGCGTCCTCAGCACTGGCGATCTTCGTGGTGTAGAAGATGTCCGAGCGCTTGACGGAGGGATTCTTCTCCAGAAACTCGGCAATTGCCTCGCCAGTCTCCTTTTCGTTACCATACGCCTGGGCAGAGTCAATGAGACGATAGCCGACGTTCAGCGCAGACAGCGTAGCCGCCTTCGCCTCAGCGGCAGGTACAAGGTAGACGCCGAAGCCAATGTTGGGGATAGTTTTACCACTTGCGAGTTTGAAAGACATTTTGGGTTGGGTTCTTCCAGAGGGGGGACCAACGGGCTCTTTAAATATTTCGCCTGATCTGAGGTGGATCGCCTTCATCGTCCCGTAAGTCCCGTAGGTCCCGTAAGCCCCTAACCCAAGCACCTCATTTCTACAAGCACGTCACTGCGATAAGGTCAGACGCGAGGGGGAACAAGAGGCACACACACGCACGCAAAGGGGGGGGGGGGGCGAACTAGTG